>OU383778.1:64545484-64649620 GCA_910950805.1 Acrocephalus scirpaceus scirpaceus | reverse complement strand
ATCTTGCTCCCCCAAGAGCCAAACACACTCACACACACAGATATGACAACAGAATGCTGCTTTTTATTGCCTTTCCCAGCCCAGGGCCAACTGTGTCTCCTTTCCCTTTGGCTGGGTACTAGGTGTTATAAGTGGAGATCTGTATGCTCAATTCAACAAACAACCAAGTTAAATTTTAGCAGAAATTTTAATTGAGATGAAATACAATTTTTATTGAGATGATATACAGTTTTCATTGAGATGATTAATTGAGCATAATTGAGGTTTAGATAAAGCATAAGCAAAACTGACCAGAGTGCAAACCCAACCAGGGTATGGAGGTGAATTCTCACCCTACCTCACGTACAAAGCAGGGCTACTTCAAACAGAACTGATAGATGACATGCTTATACATATTCATCAGTACTTCTAGTAAATCTCCACTTATTTTCGATTCTGGAAATTCACGTCACTATTCTTCATGGCGCATGCTTCACTTGTTGCTAGGGGGTCTTCTGTCTTCATTTGGTGGTCTTCGGGATGAAGGCCTCAAGTCTTCATCACTGTTCTTTGAACAACCCCACTAATTGCACGTGTGTACTAAGCATTGTGTTATTTAACTCCAAACCCAAGCCCTATTAAACGCACAGCTGAGGTTCCATACCTGGACTAATCCAAAATTTGTCCATTTCAAGGCCAATCCTTTAATTTTAGAGGATTACTTGTCTCAGTCCTGTATCCTTTTTCTCATTTTCCCATGTAACATCTGCAAAAGGGGCCCATTTGTTCTGTAACTCTAATTACTTATACTTCTTCTTTTGTTTTATTTGATAACAATTATTTTCTAAAATATTAATATAATTACAATTTAGTTAGCATGAATCACATCCATTTATAACATAGGGAACTGATATTCTCTTCCCACCCTCTACTTGTCTGTTCCCTCTTTTCCTACTTCTCTTTTGGTCTGGTCTTCAACTTGGCCCCTCTCCCAGCTCACAGCAACAACCAACAAATCCAAACTAGAATAAATCCAAACCCTATAGAACAACAGCTAGAACCAACAACTTTCATTCTTTTTTCTAATAATCTTTTAGCTGCAGCAAAATATTACCTCACAGCTCACCGAGAGGATCAGGGATGAGCCTGTGGCTTGTGCTTGAGCAGTGAATTGATTTGGCAGGGAGCAGAAGGGTTTCCCTAGGCAATTTGTGTTTTCTTTCTTAATCATTGGAGCAAAGACACAATGTGGCTTCAGTCAGCAAAACCATTTTCAAGGTGCATTGAGGAAATGCTTGTGAGCAACTCCCAGCAAAGGAAGGTGTTGAGAAATGTTGAGCTGTAACAAAGCATGAATTCCACTGGCATTAGCAGACAGTGTTGAGCCTTCTATTCCCCCAGTGCAGTGATGGATGTGTGCTGAAGTGGCTACCTTAGCCTTGAGACTAGAGTAGTCCTGCTAAGAAGGCAGCTGGAATGCATTCAAGGGGAAGAAAGCAGTTGTAGGAGGCTCTTAATCATCAGAGGAGAATTTGAGGAATGGGATGCTCCCCAAATGACCAGCAGAGACCCTCAAGACACCTCTAGTCTCCTGTCAGTCACTTCTAGAAGGGATTGAAAGAGGTCCAATAATTTGAGGGAATGTTTAGCCTGTGAGTTTCTGCAAAGTAATGAGTAGGACTTCTTTCCATGGTTACAAATTCCTAGGTGAGATTTCTGAGTGAGCACATGTTAGAAAAGTGATTCCTCACGCGCTCAGCACTGAAATAAAGTCATGCCTCCTTTCTCACCCTGAGCTGGCACCGGGGATCAGGCCCTGCTTGGTAACTTTCATTTGAGTCTCTTCTATTGAAAGGTGAAACTGAAAGCTTTTCCAGCTGTTTCCCTCTGGTTGACCTTTTTGGGGCCAAAGCTGTGTGCTGCAGGTTGCCCGGGTGTGTGCACAGAGCAATGCAGCTTCCACAAAGCCCTTGGTTTTCCCCCAAGTCAGGATGATTTGTTGCCAGGTGTGCCCAGCTGTGGCAGGAGAAAGAGCCCGCAGTGCAGTGGGCGCCGTGCCCTGCCCAGCCAGGGCTCTCTGGCACAGAGGAGCAGCAGCGCCAGCACCTTGCAACCCACTGCTGCCTTGGCTTCACCTGGCAGACAGAAGCCTCTGGAAATCAGCAGCACCTGTCACCTTCCCAGCTTGGAGCAGCTCCTGCTCCAAGGTGGGCACATCCTGCCACTTGTACTGCTTCCAAATAGGGATCAGGGCAGAGGTGGAGACGTACATCCGGAGAAGGCCTGGGCTTGTGCAAGAAATGGGCAAATGGAGGGGGGAATGTGTTAGGAATTATTCCTTCTGTTGGCTGAATTATTGGCAGCAATACTGCCTTCTGTCCTTTTCTCTCCTCACGTTTCCTCTTCTTTTCCCTCTCACATTTCCATTTCTCCCTCTTGAGTCTCACAGGTTTCCTGTCATGTTTCCCTCCCAAGTTTTACTTTTCCTCCACCTTTTTCAGCTCACTGTACTCACACTGACCTCTCCCATTTCCTCACCTTCCCACTTTTCCTGCTTTTTTCTTCCCTCATGTTTCTCACCATTTTCCCCTCACTTATCCTACCCTTTTCTCCCCTCCTTTTGCTCTCCTTTTCTCAGTCATTTTTCTCCAAGTTTTCTCCTTACGCTTCTCACTTTTGCCCTCATATTTCTCACCCTTTCCCTCTCACATTTCTCACACTTTCCCCCTCACATTTATCATTCTTTCCCTCTCATGTTCCTTATACTTTCCCTCTTGCATTTTCTGCCCTTTTTTACTCCTGTTTTTGCCACTTTTACCACCACACTTCCCACCCTTTTTTTTCCCCTCATCTTTCCTTCCTTTTTCTACCCTCTGGTTTCTCACTCTTTTCCCCTCAGGATTTTCACAATGTTCCACTCACATTTTCTGTCTCTTTCTCTCTCTTTGCCAGTACAGTTTCTCACTCTCTTCCCCTCACATTTCTCTACACTTTTTCCCCGACGTTTTTCACTCTTTTCTGCTCATGTCTCTTAGAGTTTTCCCATTGTATTTCCTGCCTTTTACTCCTTGCCCATTCCTCTCCTTTTTTCACTGCCATTTTTCACCATTTACCCCTCAGTGTTCTCACCCTTTCCCACACAGGTTTCCTCCCCTTTTCTTCCCTCACATTTCTCTCCTTTTCTCACTCCCATTTCTGACAACTTGTCACCTCATGTTTTCTGCCTTTTTCCCCCTCCCATTTCTTAACCGCCTGGTTCCTGTCAGTGACTGTTCCTCTTCAGTAGCTGATGGGCTTCTCTTCTTTTTTTCCTGCAATCCCCTGCTCCAAAGAATAGGTGCCAGAGCAGTGCGCCAAGAAGCCCCTGCCTGTGTGTCTGCTGAACAGAATGGCTGTGCTCAGCTGGAAGAATCTCGTGAAAAAAAACCTAAAGTGCAGTGCACTTCCTGCTGCAGCTTTGGTTTGTATTTCAATTCTCTAGAGTCTTCCTAGTGTTCTAAAGAAATAAGTAACCCTGAGGGATACACATCACAGGTGAGCAGCCACTGCACCATCTGCCTCAAGCAGATCCCATCTCCGTTTTCATCACCTCACAGTCACTATGACTCCTGCCTGGATGAAACCACTTGTGATGCTTCTTGATGCAAAACAAAGTCCATCTGCACAGGAAATGCTTTTGGGCCTCGTTTGGAAAAAAAAGAAAAGTTTTTATTTAAAACATTCAGTCCCTGGAGTTTCTTCCTGTTTTCACCTATTTGAATTGCCTTGACATGAAAATACTGCCGGCCAACGTTCCAAACTGCCTGGTCTATGTTTGTGTGCACAGAGCAAAGGTGCCACACCGTGCCCGTTTCCTGGGTGTCTGTTAATGTCCATTTCAAAGGGATGGCTGAAGTGGGGGCTCTGCCTGCCCTGCACGGCTCCGGGGCTGGGGCTGGGCTGGCAGGGGCCGCAGATGGCGCTGGGAGGCACAGCCTCAGCCCCAGCCGCCATCATGTGCGTGGCTGCCTCAGTCCCAGCCGCCATCTTGTGCATTGACCTAGTCCAACTCTGAAGCGAATGTGTTGGTGTTTTGTCGGCAGTCAGGGTCAGCACCAAAGACACCAACACCAGCAGGACAGTCTACAGGGAATGGAACAGATTTGGCTCAAAGCAGCCTGTCCTAACTTGTCACTGTCCTTTATCCATGAACAGGTGCCCATGGCCAGCCACAGCAAATGTCCAACAGCAGCTCCATCAGCCACTTCCTCCTGCTGCCATTGGCAGACATGTGGCAGCTGCAGCTCCTGCACTTCTGCCTCTTCCTGGGCATCTCCCTGGCTGCCCTCCTGGGCAATGGCCTCACCATCAGTGCCATAGCCTGCCGCCACCAGCTGCACACCTCCATGTTCTTCTTCCTGCTCAACCTGGCCCTCACTGACCTGGGTCCATCTGCACCACTGTCCCCAAAGCCAAGCACAATTCTCCTTGGGACACAAGGCACATTTCCTATGCAGGATGTGCTGCTCAAGTTGTCCTCTTCTTTTTTCTTTTGTTAGTAGAGTATTTCCTGCTGACCATCATGTGCTACGACCACTACATGTCCATCTGCAAACCCCTGCACTACAGGACCCTCCTGGGTGGCAGAGCTTGTGCCCACATGGCAGCAGCTGCATGTGCCAGTGGCTTTCCCAATGCTCTCATGCACATGGCCAATACATTTTGCCTGTGCCTGTGCCAGGACAATGCCCTGGGCCAGTTCTTCTGAATTGAAGAACTGAATGTGAAATCCCACACATCCTCAAGTTCTCCTGCTCCAAGTCCTATCTCAGGGAACTTGGGCTCATTGCTGTTAGTGCCGGTTTGGTATTTGGTTGTTTTGTGTTCATTGTTTTCTCCTATGTGCACATCTTCAGGGCTGTGCTGAGGATCCTCTCGGAGCAGGGACGGCACAAAGCCTTTTCCACCTGCCTCCCTCACCTGCTCGTGCTCTCTCTGTTCCTCAGCACTGCAGTGTTTGCCTACCTGAAGCCTCCCTCCATCTCCTCCCCATCCCTGGATCTGGCGGTGTCAGTTCTGTATTTGGTGGTGCCTCCAGCCCTGAACCCCCTCGTCTACAGCCTGAGGAACCAGGAGCTCAAGGCTGCACTGTGGAGACTTATGACTGGATGATTTCAGGAACATTAAACTGCTGGCCAATTTCTGCAAATCATTTGTAATAAAAATCATCTGTGATAGTTCTTGTTACTTTGATTATGGGATTTTTTTTCCTTTCTTTCTTCATGTTGTCCACAAAGAAGTGTCCCATTCTTCGTGCCATTTCTAATTTTGATTCTCTCCATTTTCCCTGTGGCCACAGACTGTGTCAGTGAGGGGCTGTGCTCTTGGTGGTTTTAAAGGAAATCAAGGATCTCCCAGCCATGTTTTCTGTGGAAATCCCCTTTGGTTCCCTTCTCTGGAGCTGCAACAACAATGTCTGTGTGCAGAGCTGGGGGCAGATCAGTGCTGGCACAGCAGCTGTGCCCAGCAGCAGCAGCAGCCCTTGGTGTTGCCAGTGCTGCTGCCGTGGCCCTGCCCCGCTGCCCTGCTGGCCCTGGTGTTGCTGTAGGGCCTGAGTGCTCTTGGGGCCGGGTACAGTGCTGGGGGTGGCAGTGCCTGGGCTGCAGCAGGGACAGGCCATGGGCACTGCTGGGGCAGCGCTGACGCCTCAGGCCAGGGCCTGGGGGCTGCAGGCTCCTTGCCCAGGCACTCTGAAGAACACACCCCGGCCAATGCTCAGCAGAGAAAAGCCCCGGGAGTAGCCCCAGGGTGGCTGTGGGCAGGCTGGGGGCAAACAGCATGGCTGGGGCTCTGCAAGGTCCCTGGGGGAGACAGGAAGGAGCAGCAGAGCAGGGGCTGATCCATCCCCACTGGGATGGACACCCCAGGGCAGCATCCCACAGCGTCCTCATGCACCTGCCAACAACATCCCCCCTCTGCAGCCCTGGCCTCTCCCCCAGCTCACACAGGTGCCGCATCCTTGCAGGCACAGACACGGCAGAACTGCCTCAGGAGCCCCTGTTTGCACTGCCCAGAGCAGGCGTCAGCACCCCCATGGTGTTGGTGGTGGGAGATGAGCCTGAGGAAGCACAAATGCCGTCAGCCCCTGGGGCCAGCAAGGGCTGGGGGACAGCAGGGAAACCACTCAGGTTTGTGGTGACCTGTAGAGGAATTTCTTAGAGAGCAGGGGCATGATTTGCTATGGGACGTAGCCTGAGCTATCCTAGACTAGGCCTCAGATTTGGGCCTGAATTAGGCCTCAGATTTAGGCCTTGTTAGTAGTGAGCAAGCTTGTGGCGCAGTTAGAAATTAGATTAAGGTTTGCTTGGATTTAATTAATGTAATTTTAGTAATTTCACCGTGGTGACCCTAAAGTTAAGATTGTTTACATTCTTTTTTAATCTAGTACCAATCAGAAAACACCTGTCCACATAAACTATCTGAGACTGTATATAAACGACCATTTTGAAGCAATAAAGGGAGAATACATGATGTGACCACATTGGTTGGACCTTTGTATTGTTCTGTCAGCCTCCCATGGAAATGCCCTGGCTTCAGTGGCCTCTAAAGTCACACAGAGAGTTTGTTCCCTTGAGCTGTGAGTTTCCTATCCCACTGCAGACATTGTTGCTCAGAGCCAGGGCTGCCTGGCAGCCACCCCCAAACTGCCCTGAGCATTTCCTTTGCTTTACCTTTGCTTTCTTTCCTCATCCTGGTACAAATTCCTTCCTGTTGCCAGCCCCTGTTCCCTGCCTGTGGGTGCTCATCTCTGTCCTCTCTGGCTTCTCTGCAGCCTGTCCCGGCTACCCTGGGGGAATACCGACACATGCCTTGGTAGGACCTCAGCAGGCTGGCCAGCGAGGTCCACCCGGTGAGTCCCAAGCTACCAGAAGCCTGGCGATGTTGAAGGCAGCCACAGGGAAAGAGAAAGGAGGACTCCGATGGGGTGTCACAAGAGGCTTTATTGCAGGGTCTGCACCCTCCAGAGACTGCCCCAGCAAAGCGAAGTCTTTCTCAGGGGAGCTATTTTTATGTGGGGGAGGAGTTGAGGGGTGAACCAAACAAACAACCAATAACCGGTAAGGGAGGTATGACCAAGGGGAAGAGGGACAGTTTGGGGAACAAACCATGGGAGAAGGGAGGGATTTCCCTGGAGCCTGGCCCAATCAGGGGCTGCTCTCCCCAGAACCTTCTGGAACTGGGGAGAGGCCTCACTGAGAGTGACAGGACTCAAGGGCAAGGGGAACAAATGATTGACACTTAACTGTCACTGGGCAAACAAGTAGGGTTACATTAAACAGGGGAAAAAGGCGGGGGGGGGGAACAAGGAACAGTCCATTTTTAAAACATTAACAATATAAATGTAAATATAACAGTCAAACCAAAAAGATGCACCACTACACCTGCCCTGCAAACAGCCCATCCCTGGTTGCCCTTTCCTCTCTGGTCCCACTCCCCATTTCAGTTCCTGAGTTGGCACCATGGGAACGTCCCTTGGACAGCAGGATCATCCTCCAAGTGCTTCAGGAGTTGTCTGCAGGCTCCTGCAGTGCCTCGTGCTGCTCCCTTGCCAGAGGCACCACAGGCCAGGGGGGCCCATCTGGGCTGCTGTGTCTGGCTGTGGGGCTCCCTGTTGTGGGCAAGTAGGAGGAGCTGCAGAGGCTCTGCAGGACTGACACGTTGGGCTTTGGGGCTGTGAGGAGAAGCTGAGGGACCTGGGCTGCTGCACCTTCTGAAGACAAGGCCCAGGGCTCATCCTGCAACTGTTGCAAGGGTGGTTTCAGAGAATCTCAGAAGCAGCAAGGTTGGAAAAGACCTTGGCCATCCAACCTGTGCCCTGACACTGCCTTGTCTTTCCTGAGCCTCCTCCTCTCCAGGATAAACAACCCCAGATACCTCAGCTGCTCCTCACAGGACTCTTGTTGCAGACCTCTCACCAGAATTGCTGCCCTTCTCTGCTTCACTGTCCAGCCACTCCATGTCCCTCCAAAATTGGGGGCCCAGAACTGGACACAGCACTCGAGCTGCTGCCCAAGCAGTGCCAAGCACAGGGGAAGAATCAGTGCCCTGCTCCTGCTGGCCACACTGCTCCTGATCCATGGGAGTCCCAGGGGTTAGATAAGGGAAATGGTGGGGAGGGAGTGGGGACCAAGTCTGATGGATTGTCAGTTATGAAGGGTCTTCATTGTCATATCTTTTCAGATTGCATTAGCAGGTGCTGGAGGTCAATATCAAGTGGACATTGCTGATATCAATCTATTAACAGGGAAAGAAAACAGGACAAAACTGTTCTCTCTGCATTGGTTTCAATATATGTTCCCTTTGGATACATTTCTCATGTCTGTCTGATTGTCTTGGTTTTGAAAGAAGACAGGTATCTGCTAAAGAGAGGCAGGGCCTCTCTTGGGATGGATAATTCAAATCCCCTTCCCTCAAATTATTATAATTTAGAAAATTAAAATGGCTCTCAGGCAGAGATATGGGGATAGGAATAACAGTTCTTTACTAATAGGTATAACAAGGCAAACAAACAACAACAACTACAGCAATTAATAGCGAAAACAGAACCAGGGACCTTGACGGAGCTTGGTCCCACAAAACTCGGGGCAGTCTGGTCTCTGGGGACTCCAAAAAAAAGGTACCAAGCTGGAACGGTGGGGTATCCCGGGCTGGTGGATCGGATGAAGTTTGGAGCTCTGTTGGTGGTCACTGGAGGGCAGGGGTGTTTGGCAGGGAGGGCAGTGCGAGCCCGCGGTGCAGAGCAGCTCTAAAACAGCGCCGAGGCAGTGGGACAGGGCTGAGCCAACTCCAGCAGGGCAGCAAAAGGAGAGAGATCAGGCTCTTCCTGGGCACACAAGCAGATGATAGCAGCTCTCTTCAGGACCAGATCCCGGTGGTGCCAGTGAGAAGCTCACGCAGCAACGGCAGCCCCCTCTTCTCCCGATGCAGACCACACCAAAAGTGAAGCTGCCCTCCAGCCCCGTCTTTCTCCCCCCCTCGAGAGAAACTCCCAGAGACAAAAGGGTGTAGCCAAATGCCAGGGTCCATCTTTTTTGTTTCAGCTGAGCACTGATAAGTACCCAGCCATTAGCTGCCAAGCAACCCTTGGGAAAAAATTCTATAGGTGAAAAAGAAAGAAACCTAACCCCCAACATTAATCCACCCCAAATTTTTTCTCATACCAACATATTACATTGAATTTAAACCTCTAAACTATATACATACATGCACTACCTTAATTATATACATATATACATGCAGATATGGGTACGGATACAGTGGCATGGGTAGTTCACCCTAAAACAAGGTCTTCTTGAGGTATGCATCGGGTTTGTCCATCTTTCTGCATTACCCACCAAGTGCAACCTGGTCCCTGAGCGAAGACAACCCCACGGATGGGATTGTCTTTGCTGGAGGCAGGATTAACCCAAACAGTTTTTCCCAGCATACCTCTCATGTGTACCATTGGAACCTTATCCCCATCCATTGTTCTCAGGGGCTCAGACTGGGCAGGGCCTGCTCGGTTGGTGGAACCTCTGGAGTTCACTAGCCATGTGGCTTTTGCTAAATTCATCTCCCAGTTCTTGAAAGACCCCCCACCCAGTGCCTTCAAGGTGGTTTTAAGCAGGCCATTGCATCGTTCAACTTTCCCGGCAGCTGGTGCATGATAAGGGATGTGATATATCCATTCGATGCCATGTTCTCTAGCCCAGGTGTTTACAAGGCTGTTCTTGAAATGGGTCCCATTGCCCAACTCAATTCTCTCAGGGGTGCCATGTCTCCACAGGACTTGTTTTTCAAGGCCCAGGATGGTGTTCCGGGTAGTAGCGTGAGGCACAGGGTAGGTCTCCAGCCATCCAGTTGTGGCTTCTACCATGGTCAGCACATAGCGCTTGCCTTGGCGGGTCTG
Organism: Acrocephalus scirpaceus scirpaceus; assembly: GCA_910950805.1. Lineage (NCBI taxonomy): Eukaryota > Metazoa > Chordata > Aves > Passeriformes > Sylviidae > Acrocephalus > Acrocephalus scirpaceus. Next base: position 64,639,713 of record OU383778.1, on the reverse strand, counting down.
GGGAAGGGTGATGTAGTCAATCTGCCAGGCTTCCCCATACTTATATTTAGACCATCGTCCCGCATACCATAGGGGCATTACCCGCTTGGCCTGCTTGATCGCAGCACATGTCTCACAATCATGGATAACCTGGGAAATACTGTCCATGGTGGGTAGAGAGAACTTTTCTTTTAAACATCTACCCCAGCACAGGCAGTCGGGGTGCCAGGAGGAGTTGTGCTTCTGTGCTAATCGCTTCTGAGGCAGCTTGAACTCTTTCATAGGCGGCTAAGATTTCTTTCTCTGTGGGAGTATAGTTGGCTTCAGACCTTCTGTAGCTTTGGCTCTAGAATCCCAGTGGTCGGCCTCGAGTCTCACCCGGCACCTTCTGCCATAGGCTCCAGCACAGGCCATTGTTCCCGGCTGCAGAGTAGAGCACGTTCTTTACCTCTGGTCTTGTCTTCACTGGGCTAAGGGCTACTGCATGAGCGATCTCCTTCTTGATCTGGGCAAAGGCTTGCTGCTGTTCAGGGCCCCAGTGGAAATCGTTCTTCTTGTGGGTAACCAGGTAGAGAGGGCTCACAATCTGGCTGTACTCAGGGATGTGCATTCTCTAAAAACCTATGGCACCTAGGAAAGCTTGTGTTTCCTTCTTGCTGGTTGGTGAAGACATTGCGGTGATCTTGTTGATTACTTCTGTGGGTATCTGGCGACGTCCATCTTGCCACTTTACCCCTAAAAACTGGATCTCTCGGGCAGGTCCCTTGACTTTGCTCTTCTTGATGGCAAAGCCGGCTTCCAGGAGAATCTGGATGATCTTCTCCCCTTTCTCAAACACTTCTATTGCTGTGTTTCCCTACACAATGAAGTCATCGATGTACTGCAGATATTCTGGAGCCTCTCTCTTTTCTAGTGCAGCCTGGATCAGTCTATGGCAGATAGTAGGACTGTGCTTCCACCCCTGGGGCAGTCAGTTCTAGGTGCACTGCACGACCCTCCATGTGAAGGCAAACTGAGGCCTGCACTCTGCAGCCAGGGGAATGGAGAAAAATGCATTAGTAATGTCAATAGTGGCGTACCACCTCGCTGCCTTGGACTCCAGCTGGAGTTCCAGCATGTCTGGCACAGCAGCGCTCAGCGGTGGTGTCACCTCATTCAAGGCATGGTAGTCCACAGTCAGTCTCCTATTCTTCATCAGACTTGCGCACAGGCCAGATGGGGCTGTTGAAGGGTGAGTGGGTTTTGCTGACCACCCCTTGGCTCTCCAGCTCTCGGATCATGTTGTGGATGGGGATCACGGCATCTCAATTTGTCTGATACTGCCGGCGCTGCACCGTCAAAGTGGCAACTGTCACTCGTTCTTCTGCCTTCAGGAGTCTTACTGCAGATGGGTTCTCTGACAGTCCAGGCAAGGTGTTCAATTTCTTGACGTCTTCTGCCTCTACAGCAGCTATTCTAAAAGCCTATCTGAGTCTCTTAGGGTCTTTGTAATACCCATTCCTGAGGAAGTCAATGCCCAGAATACACGGGGCCTCTGAGCCAGTTGCAATCAGATGTTTCTGCCACTCCTTCCTGGTCAGGCTCACCTCGGCTTCCACCAGAGTCAGTTGCTGTGATCCCCCTGTCACCCCAGCAATGGAAATAGGTTCTGCCCCCACATGTCCCGATGGCATCAGGGTACACTGCGCACTAGTATCTACTAAAGCTTCATATTTCTGTGGCTCTGATGTGCCAGGCCATCAAATCTACACAGTCTAAAAGACTCGGTTTTCCTGTGCCTCTTCCTGGCTAGAGGCAAGGGCCCCTCTAGCACTGGTTATTATTCTCTTTTTGGGCATACATCGTAGAGGTTCCTTCAAGGGGATCTGACATATCATCTTCACTTCTATAATACCTGGTGGCTCGGTCATGGGAGGTTGAGGCTACTTTCATTTTAGTGGGACCCCCTCAGGTGAGTGTTTCTCTCCTTGAGCTCACGCACCCATGCTGCCAGGGCAGAAGTGGGTTTTCTATCTCACTTTCTCATGTCTTCCCTATGGTCACGCAAGAAAAACCACAGGTCAGCCCTTGGGGTGTACCCTCTCTCTCTAGCTGGAGGGCGTTGGGTTCTGGCTCTGGGGCCTGTGACTCGCACTGGTGCCACATGGGAACTGCTCCTCCTCATCTCCTCCCTCATCTCACTCATCTCCTCTCTGAGTTCTTTAATCACAGCAGAGACCTGAGCCTGCATTGGGCCACTGATCATGCTCTCATAATTTCTGAGCTTGTTGGTGACAGAACCCACTGTCCCTCGGTTTCTATCAGGATTGATCATTGCAATGAAGGTGGTGTATTGAGATGGTTCTTTACTTGCCAGGTTCCACAACATCTGCCCTGTGCACCTGACTTTGTCAGGGTCATTGTCATGCTGTCCACCCCTCCCAAAGAGTACCTCTAATATTGCTACTTCCCTCAGCTGTTGGATCTCTTCTTCAAGGGTCTTCCAGTGACTTCTATGATGGTGCTGCTGCATTCTGTCTCTTTGGACAAACTTCTCTCTTACACTCATTAGAAGTCGCTCCCAGAGGGGAAGGGGCCCTTGCTCCCTTACAAATACTTGATTCACCCCTGAGTCTTGGGTCAAGGGTCTCAAATTCCTTGCTTCACTACCATCCAGTTGCACGCCTGTACCTATAAGGTCCTAAACCCGAAGTAACTAAGTTGTATAAGCCTCCTGTCCCCGTCGTGCAATATCTTTTTGCAGATTACGTAGGCTTTCATAAGTCAGGGACTCGGTGATAATCTCAACCTCTGGTTCCCCTGCGGGCTGTGAGGGCCCTCCTTTCTTATCCTTATTACCTGGGTGCTCTGATTTCATCTTATACTTCTTTGTTTCCACAGGGGAAACTGCAGCTGGTTGTGACTGGTCCTGTGGTTCAGCTGGAACCTGGACGGTTGTAACGTCTGTGGGTTCCACTGCTGCACCATCGGATTCTCTCTTTTCAGGGCAAGGGGAGGGCTTCTCACCAGCTGGGGAAGTGTATTCTTTCATCACTTGGCCCATCTCACGTACCTCTTTCACTAGAACCCCCACCCAATCGGGGTGGTTCATTTCTGGGGTGGGCTGCGGGGCAGGGTCAGGCAGTGGGCCAGCATCCCCAGTCTCTGGGGCATTGGCCCCAGGCTCTATGACAGCATTCCCAGCCTCTGGGGCAGTATCATGCCTTACAGCAGTATCTCTAGCCTCTGGGACAGTATCAGGCCCTACAGCAATATCCCTAGTCTGTGCAGTGCTCCAAATTGACCTCACCTTATCTTTGAAAGCTAAATAAGCTAGGATCATCAGCAACATTTGGTTAGTTTCTAGAGGAAATTTGAATTCTTCAAAAGCTGGTGGAGTAGGCATAAGGAACTGGCTAAAGGTCTGGAAAACTTCCCCCACTGTCATTTCCTCACAGAGAGTACCATTCTTAAAGTAACCCCAAATACACCCACTTAGTGTGTGATAGCCACGTATCCACGTGCTTGCTGTCTAGAGCAAGTTAAAAATCAGTGAATTCCTCACTTTATCAGCCTATAAAACAAACTGGATAACAGCCACAGTAGCTTTTGTTATAGGGCCCATGTTTAGGTAAGGGCCTGCAAATGGGCAAAATAAAGCCACAACCACATGCCACTCAAACCAGGATAAGTTAGACCACATGGCGTTACCTATCGAGGTTTCTATATCCAGTGCACAAGAAATCAGGTCACTTAAGAACTGTTATTCCCTTTTTTCTCTCAATGCCCTCAAGCCCCACGTTTGGAAACCAAAATCTGTCTTGGTTTTGAAAGAAGACAGGTATCTGCTAAAGAGAGGCAGGGCCTCTCTTGGGATGGATAATTCAAACCCCCTTCCCTCAAATTATTATAATTTAGAAAATTAAAATGGCTCTCAGGCAGAGATATGGGCATAGGAATAACAGTTCTTTACTAATAGGTATAACAAGGCAAACAAACAACAACAACTACAGCAATTAATAGCGAAAACAGAACTAGGGACCTTGATGGAGCTTGGTTTCATAAAAACCCGGGGCAGTCTGGTCTCTGGGGACTCCAAAAAAAAGTACCAAGTTGGAACGGTGGGGGATCCCGGGCTGGTGGATCGGATGAAATTCGGAGCTCTGTCGGTGGTCACTGGAAGGGCAGGGATTTCTGGCAGGGAGGGCAGTGCGGGCCCGCAGTGCAGAGCAGCTTTAAAGCAGCGCCGAGGCAGTGGGACAGGGCTGAGACAGCTCCAGCAGAGCAGCAAAAGGAGAAATCAGGATTTTTTTTCTTGGGCACGTGAGCAGATGATGGTAGCTCTCTTCAGGATCAGATCCCGGTGGTGCCAGTGGAAAAAACCACGCAGGAACGGCAGCCTCGTCTTCTCCTGACGCAGACCACACCAAAAGTGCAGCTGCCCCCCAGCCCCCATCTTTCTCCCCCCCCACCTCGGGGGGAAACTCCCGGAGACAAAGGGTGTAGCCAAGTGCCAGCCTCCACCCAGCCTCCATGCTTTGTTTCACCTGAGCACTGATCATCCGGCAATTAGTTGCCTTGCAACTCTTGCGAAAAAATTCTATAGGTGAAAAAAAATAAACAAGTCTAACCCCCAACACACCCCTCTATGACCCACACTGGGGAATGGCCATATAAGTGTGGGGATTGCAGGAAGAGCTTCAGCTGCAGCTCTCACCTGATCCAGCACCAGGTGATCCACAAAGGAGACAGGCCCTGTGAGTTTCCCAAGTGTGGGAAGAGATTTCAGACCAGCTTCAGTCTCCTTCTGCACCAGCAGATTCACAGGGAGGCCTTTCTGCTGCCCTAGCTGCAGGAAGGGCTTCAAGAACAACTCCATCCTCATCACCCATTGGCAAATCCACACTGGGGAGAGGCCCTACATGTGTCAGGAATGTGGGATGAGCTTCAGCACAAGCTTCAGCTTGATCTGCCACCAGAGGATTCACACCAGGGAATGACCCTACGAGTGTCCCCAACTTCTCCAGGAGCTCTCACTTGACAAGACACCAACAGAAGCACCAGTAAGGAAAGCCCTGCAAGTGCCCTGACTGTGGGAAAAGTATTGTGCAGTGCTCCAACTTCATCCCCCGTCAGAGGACCCACATTGGGCAGAGCCCTGGTGACCCACATTCCCTGTGACCCACATTGGGAAGACACTTGGCTGGTTATCCTTTTGGTTTGGCCCTAATTTTCTGCTGATTTATCTTCATTCCTTTAAAACACCCAAAATAGAACTAAAAAGAAAGAAATTGATCAAAGATGTCTAAAGTGCCACCATTTCATAGGTATTTGAGGGGGAATTAAGGGTTTGGGGACATAGTCTGGAAGATTTATGGGTTCTTGGGGGATTTGGGGCAGTGTACTCCATGCCTTTGCATTCCAAAAACCAAGATGAATTGATCTGTCACCTCAAAATGACTCAATCCCACTGAAAACCACTGAATCTTACTCCAAAAGGGCTCAATCCCACCTCAAAAAGGCTTGTACCCACCTCAAAAAACTCAGTCCCATACTGAAACAACTCAATTCCACAGCCTCCAGGGTCCGATGGGGTTCAAAGGAGATTGAGAGAAGTGAGATCCAAATTTAATGGTGTGGGATGGGGATACTGTGGGGCTGGGTGAGTGGGATGTATTTTGATAGTAAAAAAAAAATTTCAGAATTATTGATTTCTGTCCCATTCATTTTCCACCAGTTTCAGTTTGTTTTTCAGAGTGCCACCTTCTCAGCTGATTGTGTTTGTGTCCTCCTTTCTCTCCTGCCTTTCTCTGCCTGCTCTGTTTCTCTCACAGTGTCTCTCTTGAGCCAGGGCAGCTCCCACCAAAATCTTCCCTGATTTAATTCCCAATCCATGAGCTACAACAACCATGGGTGAAGTTCTGAAGGCTGGCAGTGAAATGTCACTGTAAGATCTTGCTCCACTTGGCTTTTCGCTCTTTCATAAGAGCTTTGCCTTCAAGGCTTGGCTAGACCCCTTGAGAGCATAAGAACTGTGATAAGGAGGGGCAGCTGCTTGGAGGAGGGAGAGCCCAGTGGCAGCCCCATGAGCCTGGCCCTTTTCCTGATCCTTATCCATGACTTAGATAAGCTTTGCCTCCTGAAGATGCCACCGTTCCCATTGGGGAACAGCCTCACCTTATCCATCTGTCCCTCTTCCTTTCTGCAGAGATGAAAGGAGACAAGGTGCTGCAGGCGAGGTTTCCCGGAGGAAGCAGTGGCTCCATGGCAGCCTCTGCTGCAGGAAGGGAGGCGATGCCAGGCACAGGCACAGGAGGTAATTGCTGTGCCTCTGGGCCTGAGCCCTGCTGAGGCTGGAGCTGCCACCTCTGCTCCTTAGCAGTGCAGGCACAGCCTGGACAAGAGCGGCACAGCCCAGAGGAATTATCCCCAGCAGGCTTAGGGCACTCGGGTACTGAGCAGCCCTGCTGGGCTCCCTGCGTGGGAGACACGGCCCCAAACCTGGGAGGGGCTGCAAGGGATGCCCGTGGTGGGGAAAGGGCAGAGGGGCAGAGCAAAGCTGCAGTGTGTCCTGAGAGGGCCTGGCTGTGTCCCCTTGGGCTGGGGGAACTGTCCCACCAGAAGGAGGGAAGGAGCTTGGGAGGGAAGTAGGGATGGTGTTGGCACTGCCTGCTGCAGTTTTCCCCAGGGCTTTAGGGAGGCTTTCCTCTGGGAAGGAGAGAGCCCCAGGGGGCCTGGGCTGCTCCTGCTGCCCCTCCAGGGACGTTGCACGGGGCAGGGAAAGAGTGTGGAGGGTGACCAGAGCCAGCCCAGAGCTGCCCAGGCCCCTCGTCAGTTTTGGCCATGTCCAGTGACATCTGGCTCCCACAGTCTTACCTGACCCCCTGGCAGTGCCCAGTCCCCTAAGGCAGAAGGGGATCCCAGCCCACCCTGAAAAAGGTTCTCATCTGTGCTCCCTTCTAGATCAGGGTGCTAGGAAGGTTTCTCCAGCAGCCTTGGCTCAATGAAGTTTTGCAGCCTCTGGAGCCTCCTGCGGGTATGTTGTCAATGTTCCTAAATGAATGATCATTGACAACCTGGCAGGAACCAGGTGACAGAAGTTTCTGTGGCTGTTGAGTTACAGGTGTGTCTGCAGAGAGGACTGTTCACACTCCTTTGTTGGTTGCTGCAGGCAAGCCCAGCTCCCATTGCAGGGGTGAGTAGTGTGTCCCTGCTGACCCCACAGGCTGAGCTCTGAGGTTTGTGGGATCCATTCATCTGAAATGGAAATACTTTCTCTTAAGGTCCTCCAACAAGGAAGTACAAAGCTACAGGACACAAGATACCCCATGACCCATCCAAACTCATGAGGCAAACGCTGAAGGGATTGAGGGAACAAGATGGGTGCACATCCCTGAGCCTTCCCCTGAGACTCAGCAGCCGGGGCCTTTCTCTGCACATCTGGACACGCCGTGCCCGGCACAGCGGGAAGGGATCCATGGCAACCTGGCTGCCCCGCTGCTGCTTTCACACCCTGCAGGGCTGTTTGCCAGCCTGGCCTGGCTGCAGCTTCTCCCCAGCCACTGCATGAAGGCATTTGGCATCAGCTGCCAGGGAGCCCCAACTGCCCCATGGGCCATGCCCACCCTGAGATCCCTGCAATTTCCCGGTACTCTGGGTAGATCCAGAGAGGTGGCTGTTTCGAGGAAGGAGGGCCCTGAAGCACCTCCAAAACCCTGGGCACTTTCCTTGTCCCTATCCATGTCTTTGACAAATATTGCCTGGAGAAGAGAGGTACGGCACAGAGAAATTTTGCCAGGCAGTCTCAGGAGTTTGGGTACTGAGCAGTCCTGTGCCAAGGGGTGCCAAGGTGCCTGCAGGCCCCAGCACTGGGGGAACAGAGAATGTCCTGGCCGTGTGCACCATGCTGCCAGCTCAGCAGTGGAGCACAGCACGGGCTCACGCTCCCCATTGCTCCCACAGATGCAGCTGGCACCACAACAGAGGATGACAAGATCTGGAAAAGCAAGAGAGGAGTTTTCTGCTGGGGACCACGATGTTTGATGAAGTTAATGGGCGTTGTGGCCGGTGAAGCACTTTTCCTGACAATGTGTTTTGCCAGCATCTGGTATTGCTGGAAGAAAAAATGGTGAGTCTTTTGCTGATCTTTGCCTCAAACAGCTTCCTTTAAAGGCTGCTGGTTGTTAGGGAACATTCCCAGTGGTGCTGCTGTGGCCCTGTGGATAGTCAGTGGTTGTCCAAAGAATTCTGCTGAGAGTTCTGCTGCTTCCCAGTGCTTTCATTGGCCTCTTCATTGCTGGCCCTTGTCCTGGGGAGCCCGCTGGGGCTGCAGCCAGTGCTGGCTCCCACTGAGGCTGCCTGGCCAAGAGCAGCCCCAGGGGCACCAGGCAGAGGCAGAGCAAGGTGGGCAGGAGAAAGAGCGGGGCCCAGCTTGCCCTTGCAAGGCAGAGGCGCTCTGGGGCCCGCTCCTGGCCAGGGCCCCTGCCCAGAGCCAGGCCCTGCTGGCCGGGGCCTGGAGGGGCAGCTGTGCAGCTGGGCCAAGCTGTGCCAGCAGCTGCAGCCGTGCTGGGGAGCCGTGCCAGCTCTGGGCCCTGCTGTGCAGGAGGGTTCCTGTGTGCCAGTGGCAGCTGGGGCCTCAGACACCTCCTCTCTCCACAGCTTTGCCTCTGCAGCTTCAGTAGAGCAGCTAAACAATCTCAGGCAGACAGAACTTGCCCTGCCATTGCAGCCCTTCATGTCTGTCCCCATCTGCCCTGCCGAGGCTGCAGCACCGTCTGGAGCCTTTCCTGACACATCTAAAAGGCAAACCTCTGCCCCAGAGTCCCCTGGCCCTGCTCCCCTGATAGGACTGAAGGGGGGACAGCCCCTGTCCACCTGGGCAGGAGTTGGCCAATGGTTTATGTTCAAATAAAGAAATGGAGTTGTCCCAGCTCTGTCTGGGTGTTTACCCCCAGCCAAGCCCACAGGGCAGCAGCACTGCCTGAGCTCCATGGCCGGGAGCAGCCGTGGATGGCCACGGTGTGGGCAGACAGGAGCCAGGCAGGGGCTGCTGTGACCAGCGGCGGGGCCCCGAGAGGCTGGGGGAGCCCGTGCTGAGCGTCCCTGGGCTGAGGGCACATTTCCTTCACTGCCACCACCTGGGCCTGCACCTCCTCCAGCGGCACGGCCCGGAAAAGCCATCAGTAAGTGCCTGCTTTGAGAAAAAGAGAATGAGGTTTGACTGTGCACCAGAAGGAAGTTCTTCATAGCCTGAGAGAGGAGCTCAGAGCCCTACAGAGACTGTGCCTGTGGAAACCTGGGATCCTTTATGAGCAGAGTGGGAATTTACCCCCCAGGCCTCATCTCTTCACCCAGAGACACACACTGAACACACACAGGGAACATGGCTCAGCCCTGATAAAACCATCAAAAAGTCACCCCAGGACGTGGCACCCCTTATCCCCATATTGCCAGCTTACTACCAAAACTTTTATACATTCTAACGTTACATACACATACATTATACATACATCTATATACACAGTATACAGTTATATACAGACAGTGGCAGTGACATTCAGCAGTGATATTTACACATAGTTCTCACCCAACAATCAGATCTCCCTGAGGTACACATGCTGTTGGTCCATCTTTCTGCATTATCCCCATGTGCAACCTGGTCCCTGAGCAAAGACAATCCTATGGATGGGTTTGTCTGTATCCAAGGCAGGATTGATCCAAACTGTCTTCCCTAACAAACCTCTGACATGCACCACAGGGACTTTGTCTCCATCTACTGTATGCAGGAGCTCCGACTGGGCAGGGCCTGCAAGGTTGGTGGAGCCTCAGGTGTTGACCAACCAGGTGGCCTTTGCTAAATGCCTCTCCCAATTTTTGAAAGATCCCCCACCCAGTGCTTTCAACTGGGTTTTTAACAGTCTGTTGTACCTCTCCACTTTGCCTGCAGCTGGTGCATGGTAGGGGATGTGGTACACCCACTCAATGCCATGTTCTCTAGCACAGGTGTTGATAAGGCTGTTCTTGAAATGAGTCCCATTGTCTGACTCAATCCTCTCAGGGGTACAATGCCACCAAAGAACTTGCTTTTTAAGGCAAGGCACCAAAAGAATGGTATTACAGGCCATAGCATTAGGCACAGAGAAGGTCCCCAGCCATCTCATGGTGGCTTCTACCATTGTGAGCACATAGCGCTTGCCTTGGCGGGTCTGGGGCAGTGTAATATAATCAATCTGCCATTCCTCCCCATACTTATATTTCGACTACTGCCTACTATACCATAGGGGCTTCACCCGCTTGGCCTGCTTGATCACAGCACACGTCTCACAGTCATGGATAACCTGAGAAATACTGTCCACGGTTAGATCTACCCCTTGTTCTTGTGCTCACTTATAGGTGGCATCTCTGCCCTGATGACCTGAGGTATCATGGGCCCATCGAGCTAGGAACAACTCTCCCTTGTATTGGCAATCTAAGTCTGTCTTAGACACCTCTATCTTGGCAGCCTGATCTACCTGCTCATTGTTTCTGTGCTCCTCATTAGCTCTCCACTTGGGGACATGGGCATCTACATGGCAGACTTTCACAGGTAGCTTCTCTACCTGAGTGGCAATGTCTTTCTACTCATCAGCAGCCCAGATTGGTTTCCCCCTATGCTGCCAGTTGGCCCTTTTCCACCTTTCCAGCCAACCCCACAGAGCATTGGCCACCATCCACGAATCAGTGTAGAGGTAGAGCTTTGGCCACTTCTCTATTTCAGCAATGTCCAGGGCCAACTGAACAGCAAGTTGACTCGATCCACCTTCTCCTTCAGTGGCTTGTGCAACCTGTCGTGTGGGGCTCCACACGGCTGCTTTCCATTTCTGTTTCATCCCTACAATGCAACAGGAACCGTCAGTGAAAAGAGCATAGTGTGTTTCTTCTGCTGGCAGCTCATTATACGGTGGAGATTCTTCAGCCTGTGTCACTTGTTCCTGCTCGTCTTGGTCCATGAGACCAAAGCTTTCACCTTCAGGCCAGTTGGTAATAACTTCCAAAATCCCAGGGCAATTTGAGTTTCCAACACGGGTGCACTGAGTGATGAGGGGAATCTATTTCCTCCATGTGGCATCGGTGGCATGGTGGGAAGAGGGAATCTTTCCTTTAAACATCCACCCCAGCACAGGCAGTCGGGGTGCCAGGAGGAGTTGTGCTTCCGTGCCAATCACCTCTGAGGCAGCTTGAACTCCTTCACAGGTGGCCAAGATTTCCTTCTCTGTGAGAGTGTAGTTGGCTTTGGTCCCTCTGTAACTTCAGCTCCAGAATCTCAGTGGTCAACCCCGAGTCTCACCAGGCACCTTCTGCCAAAGGCTCTAGGACAGGCCATTGTTCCCGGCTGCTGAGTAAAGCACATTCTTCACCTCTGGTCCCATCCTGACTGGACTAAGGGCTACTGCATGAGCGATCTCCTTCTTGATCTGGGCAAAGGCTTGCTGCTGTTCAGGGCCCCAGTGGAAATCATTCTTCTTGCGGGTAACCAGGTAGAGAGGGCTCACAGTCTGGCTGTACTCAGGAATGTGCATTCTCCAAAAACCTGTGGTGCCCAGAGAAACTTGTGTTTCCTTCTTGCTTGGTCTCTTGGTGGAGACATCGTGGTGATCTTATTCATGACCTCAATGGGGATCTGACACTGTCCATCTTCCCACTTTACTCCCAGGAACTGGATCTCTCAGCAGATCCCTTGACTTTTCTCTCCTTGATGGCAAAGCCATCTTCCAGGAGAATCTGGATGATCTTCTCCCCTTTCTCAAACACTTCCATTGCCGTGTTCCCCCACACAATGATGTCATCAATGTACTGCAGATGTTCTGGAGCCTCTCTCTTTTCCAGTGCAGCCTGGGTAAGTCCATGGCAGATGGTGGGGCTGTGTTTCCACCCCTGGGGCAGTCGGTTCCAGGTGTACTGCATGCACCTCCAGGTGAACACAAACTGAGGCCTGCACTCTGCAGCCAGGGGAATGGAGAAAAATGCATTGGCAATGTCAATAGTGGCGTACCACCTCGCTGCCATGGACTCCAGCTCATACTGCAGTTCCAACATGTCCAGCACAGCAATGCTCAGCGGTGGAGTCACTTCATTCAAGGCATGGTAGTCCACAGTCAGTCTCCATTCTCCATCAGACTTGCGCACAGGCCAGATGGGGCTGTTGAAGGGTGAGTGGGTTTTGCTGACCACCCCTTGGCTCTCCAGCTCCCGGCTCATCTTGTGGATGGGGATCACAGCATCTCGATTGGTCCGATATTGCTGGCAGTGCACCATCGAGGTTGCAACTGGTATTTGTTGCTCTTCTACCTTAGGAGTCCTACTGCAGATGGGATCTATGACAGCCCAGGCAAGGTGTTCAATTTTTTGATGCCCTCTGCCTCCACACAGCTATTCCAAAAGCCCACCTGAGTCCCTTAAGGTCACTGTAATAGCCTTCCTGAGGAAATCAATGCCCAGAATACACAGGGCCTCTGGGCCAGTTGCAATCAGATGTTTCTGCCACTCCTTCCTGGTCAGGCTCACCTTGGCTTCCACCAGAGTCAGTTGCTCTCATCCCCCTGTCACTCCAGCAGTGGAAATAGCTTCTGCCCCTACATGTCCCTTGATGGCATCAGGGTACACTGTGCACCAGTATCTACCAAAGTTTCATATTTCTGTGGCTCTGATGTGCCAGGCCATTGAATCCACACTGTCCAAAAGACTCGGTTTTCCCATGCCTCTTCCTGGCTAGAGGCAGGGCCCCTCTAGCACTGGTTATTATTCCCTTCCTGGGCATATGCTTCCTTCAAGAAGATCCGACAGATCATCTTCACTTTAATACCTGGTGACTCGGTCATGGGAGGCTGAGGCTCCCTTCATTTTAGTGGGACCACCTCGGTAAGTGTTTCTCTCCTTGAGCTCACGCACTCGTGCTGCCAGGGCAGAAGTGGGTTTCCCATCCCACCTTCCCATGTCTTCCCCATGGTCACGCAGGAAAGACCACAGGTCAGTCCTTGGGGTGTACCCTCTCTCTCTAGCTGGGGGACATTTAGCTCTGACTGTGGGGCCTGTGACTCACACCAGTGCCATGAGGAAACTGTTCCTTCTCATCTCCTCCCTCATCTCCCTCATCTCTTTGAGTTTCTTAACCACAGCAGAGACCTGAGCCTGCATTGGGCCATTGATCATACTTTCGGAATTTTTGAGCTTGCTGGTGACAGAACCCACTGTCTCTCGGTTGTCCTTGGCATTAATTGTTGCAATGAAGGTGTTGTATTGAGATGGACCTTTAGTTTCCAGATTCCACAGCATCTGCCCTTTGCACCTGACCTTGTGTGAGAGTCGGCCCGAAGACCCTCAATTTTGTCTCACGTTTTTCATCGTGGAGACTTTGGGGGGGAACAAGAGGGAAACCTCAAGAGCTGATGTAACTGCTACCAGAATTGCCATTTTGCTCAGGTGTGTTTGCTTAGGAACTGAGTTCCCGGACATACATCCTGCTGAAACAATGGTAGTCGCAGCACGCTACACTGCCCCTGGATTCTGTACCACCTGTGCCTGAGCTGTAGCAGCACAGCTTGCCCTGTTCTCCCCCTCCCTCACATTGTGCATGGGCCTGGACTCCATCACGGGATTTCTCCCCCTCCCTCACATTGTGCATGGGCCTGGACTCCATCACGGGACTTCTCCCCCCTCTCACTGTGCATTGGGCCTGGACTCACGAGATTTCTCCCCCCACTCTGGAGAACTATATATTCAGCCTCAGAAGAGACCCCTTTTGAGGACCTCCCCACAGAAGACGAAGATCTATCAGCTCCACGAGGGTTCTGCGAAGACAAATCTATTAGCGGCGCGCTACGAGGATTTGCCAAGGCGGACCTATTGGACTGCTGCGAGGACTTTGTCTCTCTCTGTGAAGGCGAAGATCTATCAGCTCCACGAGGGTTCTGCGAAGACAAATCTATTAGCGGCACGCTACGAGGATTTGTGAAGGCGGACCTATTGGACTGCTGTGAGGACTTCGTCTCTCTCTGTGGTAATTATATCCTATCTGTCCTATCTCTCTTTTCTCTCTTGCTTTTATCTATATAGCTTTCTCTCTTCCATTTCTTTCTCTTGTTATTGCATATCATTTTTGGTGGATACATTGAATAAAGTATATCAGCTTTGGTGGGTACATTGATATTGAATAAAGTATACTGATTTTGGTTAAACAGCATTTTTGGCCTCCTTTGTACTCTAAGAAACTAAATACGAACTTAGTTCACTTTGAACGGGTCGTAACACCTTGTCGGGGTGATTATCATGCTGTCCACCCCTCCCAAAGAGTACCTCCAATACTGCCACTTCCCTCAGATCTTCGATCCCTTCCTCAAGGGTCTTCCAGCACATTTTATGATGGTTCTCCTGCATTCTGTCCCTGTGGACAAACCTCTCCCTTACACTCATTAAAAGCCGTTCCCAGAGGGAAAGGGAAAGTCAGACAAATATCTGACTCACCCCTGAGTCCTGAGTCAAGGGTCCCAAATTCCTTGCCTCACCACTATTCAGTTGCACACCTGTACCCATAACGTCCCAGTCCCGAAGTAACCAGGCTGTATAAGCCTCATGTCCCAGTCATGCAATATCTTTTTGCAGATTACGGAGACTTTCATATGTCAGGGACTCTGTGATAATCTCAACCTCTGGCTCCCCTGTGGGCTGTGAGGGCCCTCCTTTCTTATCCTTATTATCTGGGTGCTCTGATTTCATCTTATGCTTCTTCATTTCCAGAGGGGAAACTGCTGCTGGCTGTGACTGCACCTGTGGTTCAGCTGGATCTTGGACGATTGTAACATCTGTGGGTTGTTGACCTCACCTTATCTCTGAAAGCTAAATAGACTAGCACTATCAGCAACACTTGGTTAGTATCTAGAGGAAATTTAAACCCCTCAAAAGCTGGTGGGGTACGCACAAAGAAGTGGTTGAAGGGCTGGGAGAAAACTTCCCCCACTGGCATTTCCTCACACAAAATACCATTCTTAAAGTAACCCCAAAAACATACACTTAGTGTGTGATAGCCATGTATCCATGTGCCTGCGTTCCAGAGGAAGTTAAAAATCCATGAATTCCTCACCTCATTAACCCATAAAACAAACAGCCCCAGTAGCCTCAGTTATAGGACACATGTTTAGATAAGGGCCTGCAAATGGGAGAAATACAGCCACGACAACGTGCCACCCAAACCAGGGTAAGCCAGACTGCATGGTGTTACCTAATGAGGTTTCTGTATCCAGCACACACAAAAGAAGATATTAGTTTACTCAAGAACCATTATTCCTTTTTTCACCCTTCTTTTCTCATTGCCCTCAAGCCCCACACTGGGCATCAAAGTCTGTCTTGGTTGGAAAGACAGGGATCTGCTAGGGAAGGGGCAGGGCCTCCCTTGGAATGAAGAATTCAAACCCCCTCCCCTCAAATTATTATAATTTAGAGAATTAAAGAGTTCCCAGGCAGAGGTATGGGGATAGGAACAACAGTTCTGTACTAGTATGTATGACAAGGCAAACAACAACAACTACAGCATTAACAACAAAACAGAACCAGGAACCTCGAGGGGCTTTGCTTCACAAAGCCCAGGGCAGCCTGATCTCGGTGCCCCTGCAGGACTCTGAGTGAAGCGCAGAATAAGGACTTTACAATTAGAAATTGTAAAGCAGGTACGTTTTACTTTCCAGCTGGGACACACCGGGGGATATCTCCTCCAAACCGTGCGTACCTGGTCAAGACAAGGTCCAGGTTTAAATACACATTGATCCCACAGCCTACACCTCCTCACCCGCCCATTCCTCGCCTTCTCTCACTTTGTATTCTAATTAGCTGTCACGCCTCTTGGTGGTTGTGAGTTGGGGTCTTGGGAGGAAGGCCAATGTCTTCCTCAGGTTGATTTTCGCTTCTGGGCAGGTGCAGTGGAGGTTTGGCTATTTTTCAGGTCCCTTTGCTCTTGCCAAAGATTAGGAGCTTGATTTTGCTTGATTAAAGCCACGAAAGTTCTGCTTTATTGATTTTTGACAAATACCTGGGTCCCACTTTGCTGAGTTTTAACATGATACATCTTACCTATATGACTTCTACTTAGTAACTACCTAACACCCAAGCTTAATAGCTCATCTTCTATGTGTTGTCAGTACAAGCTGTTTCTTTGCTTCTACAAAATCATCAGAAGCTGCTTCTAAAATCTTGTCTTTTTATATTCATAAACATCCTCCATATCATGAGAGCACTAAGCTGGAAGGGTGGAAAATCCCGGGCTGGTGGATGGGATATATCAGAAGCTCCGTCGGTGGTAGCTGGAAGGGCAGGGATGTCCCGGCAGGGCAGGGCAGGGCAGGGCAGGGCAGGGCAGGGCAGGGCAGGGCAGGGGTACAGCGTAGCCAAAAGCCTCAAAGCAGTTCCAAAGAGGCAGCAGCAGTGGGACAGGGCCGGCCCAGCTCCAGCAGGGCAGGGGGAGGCGAGCTCAGAATTCCTGGGCACACGGGCAGATGGTGGTAGATTTCCCAGGACGGGACTTGGTGGTGACAGTGAACTCGTCCCGCAGTAAGCAGCAGCCTGGCCGTCCTCTCTCCGATGCCGAAGAGCAAGAGACAGCAGAGCTGCCCCAGCCCCGTCCTTTTTCTGCTCCCCCAAACTCGTGTGATCTCCCCCCTCTGAGAGAAACTCCCAGAGACCCAAAGAAGTGTAGCCAGGTGCTACAAATCCTCTCCTATAGCCCCTTTGTTCTGCTTAAGTACCCATAAGTACCCAGAAGTGATTTCCCAAGCAAATAATGGGAAAAAATTCTGTAAGTAAAAAAGAAACAAATCTAACCCTGAACACCCTGGCACCCAAACCCATCAGTTGGGTCAGTGCAGTGTCCATGGCCACAGCCCCTTGCAATGGCCCAGGGCAGCTTGGGATGGTGATCCACCCTCACTCCTGGCCCAGGCCAGGCCTGCAGTGGTCTTGGTGGCACCTTGGGCTGGCACACACTGGGGCAGTGTGTCTGTTTGCAATGGAGAAACTCAGGAGTTTTAGATTGCTTGAAAAATTAAAAAGAAGAAAACTCCTCTTTGGTTGTGTGCAGCCAGTTCTCCAAGCAAAGCAGGTCCCAGGTGAGTGAGGAGAGACAGAATGGGGTTGGGGGATGTGGAGCAAGGTTCTCCACACTGGCTCAGCCCTCAAGGCACAGCTTCTCTGGCCAGGCCAGACCTCCTGAGGAAAGACCTTAGATCAATATCAATCCCTGAATGTTTCAGTAATCTCTTCTCTGAAGAGAAAAATACACCCTTGAAAATAGGAATGTCATTTTTTTTTAAAATATTTCGCCATAACTCTAGGAGAAAAGACTTCCTAATGAACTGCACCACACCAGAGGGAAATCAAGGAACAGCCATGGTTTGTCAGCACTTGCTTGATCCTAATGAGCCCCGTGGTGCATTTGGTGCTGAGCCCTGGAAACTCAGGACCTGAGAGGAGATTGCACAAACCATTCAAGGAGTTAAAGTCAGAGGAAACACCCAAAGTGTCTCAAAGCTTTATTGGGTCCCACAATGGTTAATCCCCAAAACAGGCTCAGTCATGAGGCCTGTAGAGGAGAGAACTGGAGGCCAGGATTGCACAAAAACCTCTCAGAGTTTCAGCATGAGATGGAAAATCCAAAGGAAAATTTAAAGTATCTTAAAAATCTTGAGTATCTCAAAGCATTACTGAATCCCACTGTGTGTCAGTGCAAAGCTCTCAAGGGACCCATTAAAGCAGATAATTGGAGGCCAGGATTGCACAAAAACTTCTCAGAGACACAGTGGTAAAAAGAAATATTTAAATTACCCCTGAGTACCTTGAAGTGTTAATGAGCCCCACTGAGTGTTGTTACCAGCTAAGAATCCCAAGGGACTCATTAAAGCAGATAACTGGGGCCATGATTGCACAAACTTTTCCTAGAGTCAGTTTTAAAATGGAAACACCAAGTACCCTGAAAGAACTGAAGTACCCTGAAGCATTAATGAGCTCCACTGAGTGTTGTTACTGACAAAGCCTCTCAAGGGACTCATTAAAGCAGAGAATTGGAGGCCAGAATTGCACAAACCTCTCAGAGATTCCAAGGCAAAAGCCAAACCCAAAGTCCTTGGAAAAACCTGCAGTCCCTGGCAGCATGAAGGAGCCCCCCAGGGCCATTGCTGACCAAGGCTCCTTCCCCAGGGACTCCTTCCAGCACATCCTGGAGGCCACTGGCATGGCAGGGGGATGCTGAGGGCAGCACAAGGAGCTGACAGTGCCCAGCCTTGCTGGGGCTGTGCCAGGAGGCCCCAGGGCCTCAGGACAAGGTGTCTCCTCAGTGTCCTTGGTGGCACAGAGGCTGCTGTGGCCCAGGGCACCAAGACTTGGCTTCTCTTTGTCCCCACCTGTCATCACTGCCTGCAGTTCTCTGCTCTGCCTGGGGCCTGGGGACACTTTCTGTGTCATGTCCCTCAGTGGGACCCATTAAAACTTCCAGAAACTTTGGAGTTGGCTTCTGACTTGGAGTTCTGGAGAGGTTTCTTCAGCTCCCTCTCAGGGACTGATGTTCAGGGCCTCAGCACAAAGCCTCGAGAGGGTCATTAAAGTCCTTGTGCTGTGTCTGTGCTGATGAGCTGGGCTGAGTTAATCATCCAGAGGGAGATCCTTGCAACCAAGAAGAACTTAAAAACACATTTCTCTTGCTGAGCAGCTTTTCTGCCAGCCCAGCAGGGCTGGGGCACTGCCTGCAGCCACCCCGGGCACAGCACACAGGCACACAGGGCTTCAGCTCAGCCTGGGCTGGCAGCACAGAGCAGAGCTCACTCAGGGCTCACTGCAGGAGAAATCCTCCCAGGCTTGCAAACAGTCACTCTCTGGCTGGGGGAAGAGAAGCTGCAGCTCCTGCAGGGATCTCCTGAAGCTGCCACATCCCACAGCTTGGAGCACCTTCCAGGAGCACTCTGGGAGCTGCTGCAGGGCAGGGATGTGGCCCTAGGGCAGGGCTGGGTTTCCCTGCTGCCCCAGCCCAGGCCCAGCACAAGGCAGCTCCCTGGGGCCAGGCTCTGCTGCAGGGCTGAGCAGCCGGGACTGCAGCCAGGGGTGCCCAGGGCTGTGGTGCAGAGCAGGGTCCTGCAGCCCAGGGCGCTGTGCTGGCCCAGGGACTCTGCTGCCTGCCAGGGACAGCTCTCAGCCGGCCCGGGGAGCTGCTGCCAGCGCTGGGGAGAAGCTGTGGGGGGAAGGAGCCACCCTGAGCAGGGCAGCTGCTGCTGCTGCTGCTGCTGCTGCAGCTGCTGCTGCTGCTGCAGCTGCTGCTGCTGCTGCTGCTGCTGCTGAGAGGGGCTGTGTGGGGCAGGGCTGCTCCCAGCTCCACACCAGCCTGGGCACAGCTGCGGAGGACACTTGCCAAAAGAAGGTAAGCCTGGCATTGCTGTAAAGATCAGGAGCTTTCCTGAGAGTGTTTTCAATTTCCTGCTTGGAGAAGGACGGGAAAGTTGAGGTGATGACAAAAAGATTTTTGTTTTTTATACATTTTTTCATATATGAGTAGCTCTGTTAACTACTATTTTGTAGTTTTAAAACTATAATTCTTAATTAACTCTATTCACCTACTATTACATACTATATAACTATACTTCTTTATTAACTCTGATATGTTTCTCACCCTTTCTCATAGATTTATAACAATTGACAGACCTTCTAAATACATTCCTGAAATACTGTATAGTCTTATTATCTGGAAGAGAACCTACAAGAAGAACATTTTGGTTTTTAACAAGAGTGTGAGCAATCATAAAAAGAAGTGGGGCAATGAAGCCCTTGGACTTACTCCAATGGGTTGACCCAGGGGATTGTAACTGTGGAAACTAAATCTCCTATTGGAAGTTCCTGTTAAATATCGTAATTCATAAACTTCAATAAATTCCTGAACTCAGGGGCTGGGTATGCCTCATCCCCACTGGAATACCTGGAAGCTTCCAATAAAATTCTGGTTTACACTTTACTGTTTTAATGCTGTTACAAGGTCATTTTTTCTCTTTTGATTATAGGCAACAGGAGGATGAGAGAAGCAGAACAGGAATTGTAATCAAACAAACACAGAACATTTTGAGTTCAAAGGGACACCCAGGATCATCAAAGTAATGTTTCAACACTTACAGAGATTCTCTGCTGCCTGTCTCTGCCCTGCCCTCCCAGGCACAGCACCACCACATCTGCTCTTGTTGCTGCACTGCCCTGATCCTGGCCCTGTCATCTGGTGCTCTCAGGGAGGCTCTGGCCTTTGCAGCAGCTGAGTCAGGCACTGCCCTTGGCATTCCTGCCAGGCAGCTGGGGTGGCCATGGCAGTGGGGTGTCCAAGCTTCCCTGGGACCTGTGGGGCTGTGGGCAAAGCAGTCCATGGGAAAGGGGAATGAGCTGAGCCCCCTCCCTGAGATCCCATCATGGGCACAGCTGGGGATCTCCTTGCTGTGTCCTTCCCAGCTCTGAGCTGCCCTCCTGGCTGCAAATCTGTGCCAGAGCCCCTGGGAGTTCCCTGAATGTGCCACGGGGAAGTGCAGAGATGCCAGAGCTGAGGAAATGCTGCTGGGTTTGCCAAGGGAGCCGGGAGTGTCCTTGGCAGAAGGGGGTGCTGAGACCTTGCCCAGAGCCCTTTGGAGAGGTGTAGACATTCAGGGATCCCTCTGCTCTGGGCAGGGTCTGGTTTATCCCAGGGTGACAGGGGAGTGTGATTGTGCTCTGATTGCAGCCAAAGCTGCAAACCCAGGGCAGTTGGGAACAAGCCCATCCAGCCCCTCACCTTCCCTGAGCCACAGGGAATCCTTTGCCTCTCACATCTCTCAGTGGCAAATTGTGAGTGCAGCAGGAATGCTGGGGATTTCTGACCTCAGAGACACAGGAAAGATGTATGGGCAGGAAAATAATGGCTAAAATTCCTTTTTACTCTCCATGTTCTTTAGAAATGGGAGGGCAGTTGGCAACAAGCCTGTCCGCATTAGGAGTGATTCCCCTGACAGATACTGAATATCCAGCCTTGTCCCTCTGCCACATGGCCACAAACCCAGGGCAGCAGGGCAGGGATGGCTCCTGGGGAGCCCCCACACACAGGCCTGGCTGCTCCTGGATCACTCAGGCAGCACAACTGGAGCTCAGGCAGGGACCTGGGGGAAGGTTTTCCCAGAGCAGGAACAAGGGTGGGTGAGTCACAGTGGGACAGTCTACAGGGAATGGCCCAGGTTTGGCTCAGAGCAACCTCTGCTGACTTGTCCCTGTCCTTTATCCATGAACAGGTGCCCATGGCCAGCCACAGCAAATGTCCAACAGCAGCTCCATCAGCCACTTCCTCCTGCTGCCATTGGCAGACACGCAGCAGCTGCAGCTCCTGCACTTCTGCCTCTTCCTGGGCATCTCCCTGGCTGCCCTCCTGGGCAATGGCCTCATCATCAGCGCCGTAGCCTGCGGCCACCTCCTGCACAGCCCCATGTTCTTCTTCCTGCTCAACCTGGCCCTCACCGACCTGGGCTCCATCTGCACCACTGTCCCCAAAGCCATGCACAATTCCATCTTGGACACCAGGAACATCTCCTACACAGGATGTGCTGCTCAAGTCTTTTTCTTTATCTTCTTCATTGGATCAGAGTATTTCCTGCTGACTACCATGTGCTACGATCACTACGTCTCCATCTGCAAACCCCAGCACTACAGGACCCTCCTGGGCAGCAGAGCTTGTGCCCACATGGCAGCAGCTGCCTGGGCCACTGCCTTTCTCACTAGTATGCTACTCATGGCCAATACATTTTCCCTGCCCCTGTGCCATGGCAATGCCTTGGGCCAGTTCTTCTGTGAAATCCCACACATCCTCAAGCTCTCCTGCTCCAAATCCTATCTCAGGGAATATGGGCTCATTGTGTTTTCCATCTCTTTATCGAGTAGCTGTTTTGTGTTCATTGTTTTCTCCTATGTGCAGATCTTCAGGGCTGTGCTGAGGATCCCCTCAGAGCAGGGACGGCACAAAGCCTTTTCCACCTGCCTCCCTCACCTAGCCGTGCTTTCTCTGTTCCTCAGCACTATATGGTTTTCCTACCTGAAGCCCCCCTCCATCTCCTCCCCATCCCTGGATCTGGCCCTGTCAGTTCTGTACTCGGTGGTGCCTCCAGTGCTGAACCCCCTCATCTACAGCCTGAGGAACCAGGAGCTCAAGGCTGCAGTGCTGGACACTGATGACTGGATGGTTAGGGAAACAATAAATTGCTGGCCAGTTTCTGCAAATCACTTGGAATAAAAGTCATATTTATAGCTTTTGTTTGTTTGGCTATGTTTTTTTTGCCCTTTGTTTTATATTTTTTATCTTGTCCACAAAACATCTGTTTGCATTTCTCATTTTGTTTCTCTCCACCTTCCCTGTGGCCACAGACTGGGTCAATGAGGGGCTGCGCTCTTTGTGGCTTTAAAGGAACTCAAGGATCTCCCAGCCAAGTTTTCTGCAGAGATCCCCCTTTGGTTCCCTTCTCTGCAGCTGCCGCAGCAATGTCTGTGTGCAGAGCTGGGGGCAGATTAGTGCTGGCACAGCAGCTGTGCCCAGCAGCAGCAGCAGCCCTTGGTGTTGCCAGTGCTGCTGCCGTGGCCCTGCCCCGCTGCCCTGCTGGCCCTGGTGTTGCTGTAGGGCCTGAGTGCTCTCGGGGCCGGGCACAGTGCTGGGGGTGGCAGTGCCGGGGCTGCAGCAGGGACAGGCCATGGGCACTGCTGGGGCAGTGCTGACGCCTCAGGCCAGGGCCTGGGGGCTGCAGGCTCCTTGCCCAGGCTCTCTCCAGAACACTTTGCCCAGGCCAATGCTGAGCACAGAAAAGCCCCGGGAGCAGCCCCAGGCTGGCCGTGGGCAGGCTGGGGGCAAACAGCATGGCTGGGGCTCTGCAAGGTGCCTAGGGGCAACTGGGATACTACTGGGATCACAGTGGGAGAGGCTGGGCCCATGCTGTGCGAGACTGGACCATACTGTCAGTAACTGGGACTGCACTGAGGGTGACTGGGAGATTCTGTGAGAAAGTGGGATCAGGCTGGAAGCTTCTTAGGACAACTGGGAGTGACTGGGAACATGCTGGGAGCAACTGGGATACACTGGGAGAGACTGAAACCTCAGTGGGGGTAAATGGGAGCAGCTGTACCCATGATGGGGTCATACTGGGATCCTACTTGAACCAGACTGGGAATGACCGTAAAGGTGCTGGCTGTGACTGGAACCATGCTGGAGATGACTGGGAGCAACTGGGCTCAAACTGGGAGTGACAGGCAGTCACTCAGGGCATGACTGGAATAATACGGGGAGTATCTGGAAGTAACTGGGGTCATACTGGGGGTGACTGGGTCCTTCTGGGTTCATGCTCGGAGCCACTGGGATTACAATGGGTGTGAACAGATCCTGACTGGGGGTTACTGGGAGCTGCTGTTAGGAGGAAAACGTGGACACTTTGGGAGCAACCGGGATCAACTGGGAGGAACTGGGAAGGACTGGGATCTTTCTGAGGTAACCAGAATCTTACTGGGATATACTGGCAGTGTCTGTAACCATACTGGGGAGACTGGAACCACATTGGGAATAGCTGGGACCATGCTGGGGAAAACTGGGAGTGCATGTGACCAAGCTGAGAGGGACTGGGACTATTCTAGGGACAACTGGGATCATACTGGGAGAAGCTGGGAACAATTGGAACTATTCTGGCAGCAAGTGACTCATAACTGCAATCACAGTGGCAGCAGCTGGGTTCATGCTGGTTGAGACTGGGGTCACACTGAGGGTGACTGGACTTCTACTGGGATTGACTGGGAGTGGCTGTGAGCAACTGGAATCACACTGAAAGAAACTGGGACGAACTGGGAATGACTGGGAGCATGCTGGGAGTTACTGGGATATACTGGGAGAGACTGGGAGCTATGAGGATCATACTGGAGGCTACTGGGGTCATGTTGGAATTGACACGGAGAAACTGGGATCACACTGAGGTCCACTTGATTTACTAAAATATGAATATCAATCTAATATTGATACCCAACTGTGACGGACAAAAGACTCTCTAACAGCTTAAGTCAGAAAGTGTATGTTGATTACGACGCCGGGCAGCGCTGAGATATTTCCCTAATGAGCGCTACAAAGATCACAGGTGATTACAAAGCCTTTTATCCACAAAAGTGTTGAATACACAAAATACAAATGCATATTCATACCCTTGTCACCTCCTCTTCTCCGTTTCCTATGCTAATTAACAAAAAGGCTATTAAGCATGCGTAGTTTGTTCCCTGAAATGAGTCGGGGGTCTATTCTGAGGAGGGGTCACTAGAAATGAGGAAGAAAAATTAGTCTTCCTTGTTCTAACCTTTCAACCTTTTGCTGTGTCATGATTCATGGATCTTTGGTAGGACTCCCTGTTTCCTGTTTTCCAGGCCTATTTCCATAGGTTGTTTCTGAAAACGGGAGGTTTGCAATTGTTTTGCATTCCTGGGGTATTGATTAGCTTCTGCAAGGAAGCTTTACACAAACACAGAGTTGACAAGCAATGAGTGATTTGATCCGGGATAACTTATCTGAAATCCGGTCTCTTTTTAACCATCCTCTAAGTTTTAACTGATTTCTGCAAAGCTTATCTTCTTAGCTAAGTCAGCAATATACATAGTTTTTCTAAAGTCTTCAAAATTAGTGTCTCATTTTCCCCACTTCTTCTTTGAAATGAGTAAATTCTTTTACTCAATATGCAGAATCTTCTTCATCTATCCAAGCTGTACAGCTAGTATCTCTCAAGACCAAGCTATATGCCTTTTATAGTGATGTTAAAGCTGCTACTCATCGTAGCATCTTCCAATTCTAAACAAGTATTATAACAGATAACACCAGACTTATGCCAACTAAAATAAGCAACACAATTATAGGGTGGACTAAGGCATAATTTGGTTGTCTATCCTTATGATGGGGCATGCTGTCCTTAGACACAACCTTGTCCTGTCACAGTTCAGGACTCTAGATAAATGGTTTGCTATTTTCCCCTCATTTTCTGTGCCTACATCTTGTGTTCACGAGGGTATAATACAGTTACCTCATGGTTTAATCTTAAGGGGATTATTGGATGTATTAGGTCCACTGAGGCATTGTGTAAGCCTCGTGGAACCCATCCTGTACGAATGCATACTTACATCCCCAAGCATTTCTTCCTTCCCACAAGCTTGCATTCGTGACTTTTAGCATCTTGTTTAAAGCCTTACGAGAGTAAGGGTCATAAGCTTTTCCTTGGCACCGGTATATCCCAGTCACATTATACCTACGTGGTATTGCATTAACTCTTGTTATGACTAAGGTAATTACTACAATAGTTACAGCCTTCCACATAATGTCCATAATAACTATTAGTCCATTTATTCATGGTTCCGAATGAGCTTCAGCTTCAGTTTGTTATTGCCTGGTGTGACCTTCCAAATTTCGTCTGGGGCTTTCTTCACTCGGGAATGGTGAATCCAGGCCTTCTGTTCTTTGATCTTGATTGCAGTGATGGTAGTGAGGAGTACCTGGAATGGTCCTTCCCACTGTGGTTCCAAGGTCTTTTCTGCAAAAGACTTAACGTGCACATAATCCCCAGCTTATACATCATGTACTGGCCCATCTAGTTCTCTGTTTTGAGCTCCAGCCACATATTTCTCAATTCTAAGGATATGGAACTCCAAATCGTGGTACTATTTCTTGCAACAGTGCTTTAGTCACTTCTCGGGCCTTAGCTGTCCTGGCATGAAAGGCTTCTGGCCATCCTGAAAAGGTATCAGTTAACACCAATAGGTAACAGTACCCTCCCTTTCTGGGCAGTTCTTAAAAATCAATTTGCCATTGTTGCCCAGGTCTACAGCCTTTCCCAATTTGTCCCACTTTAGGCTTTGGGGTATTTTTAGGGTTAGTTTGGAGGCAAAGGCTACACTGACGAGTTACTTGTATCACTGTGCCCTGTAATTTCTTGCCCATATTCTTTCTTTCAAATGGTTATACAGGGCATCTATTCCCCAGTGTGTTTTCTTATGTTCCCTCTGTACTAATGACCACAACAACTAGGGGGTACTACAAGTTCCCTTCTTCTGTTACAGCCCATCTCTCCTGGTTATAATTTGCCTTTTCTACTTTAATAAGGTTCTTATTCTTTTTATTGTATATTGGCTTACCTTCAATAGAAATTTTTCCATCTGGAATCAATGCTGCCTCAATTGTCTCATCAGGTATCTTACCTTTTGCTGTTTCTTTTGCCCCCCTTTCCTCCAGCATATTAATTTAGAGCTCACTTTTTGGTGCATTTTAATGTGCATGACGGCTAATATTCTTCTTTTGTGAGTTCAACAGTCCTCTTTCTTTCCAAATGGCTCCGTGTGCATGAACTACCCCAAATGCATACCTTGAGTCCATATAGATGTTAATTTCTTTTCCTCCTACCAGCCCTAGGGCTTGAATTAAGGCAATTATCTCAGCCTTCTGCGCAGAGGTATTTGTTGGTAATGGTCCAGACTCTATTACCTCTCTGCTTGTGGTAACTGCATACCCAGCATGCCTCTTTCCACTGATGACATCCCATCAGTGAACCAGGTCTCAGCATCCTCCAATGGGGTATCCTTCAGATCCGGGCGGCTGGAGTAGGTGGCTTCGATGGTCTCCAGGCAGTCATGGATCACTGGTTCTCCCATACTTTCACTGAGGAAGGAAGCTGGGTTCACAATGTTAGTTACCACAGTCTCACCATCATCCTGTTCTACCAGTATAGCTTTGTGCTTCAGGAATCTCTGTGGGGAGAGCCAATGCCCCCCTTTTGCTTCTAGGACTGTAGACACTGTGTGAGACACTAGCACAGTCACCTTCTGGCCCAGGGTGAACTTGCGTGCCTCTTGGATGTTCACTGCTACTGCTGCAATGGCTCTGAGGCACCCCGGCCACCTCTTAGCTGCTCTGTGTCCAGCTGTTTGGAGAGGTAGGTAACTACCCTTTGGTACGGGCCCAGATTTTGTGCTAGTGTTCCTAAAGCGATTCCTTGCTTCTCATGAGAAAACAAAAAGAATGGCTTACTCACGTCTGGAAGTTCGAAAGCTGGTGTTGACATGAGGGCCTTTTTTAGCTGGTTGAAGACTCGAGTTGCTCTTTTGTCCATTGAAGATCTCTGCTTCCTTCCGTGATCAAGGCATACAGAGGTTTAAATCCACAGTCTGCACCACCCTGTCATGCCCAGAAAGGTTCTCAGTTCTTTCACTGTCTGAGGCTTTGGGGTCTGGCAGATTGCCTCCTTGCGACCTTGCCTTAAAGTTCTCTGTCCAGCACTCACTTCATAGCCCAGGTAATTGACTGTCTGCTTTACCATCCGAGCCTTCTTCAGGGACTCTTGCAGGCCCAGAAAGTTTAGGAGGCTTACCGTCCAATCCACGCATTGTTCCTGGGTCTGGGTGGCTATTAAGAAGTCATCTACATACTGGAGGAGCTGTCCTTCTCCTGGAGGAGGTTCCTAGGACTACATACAGATCCTTTGCAAGCTGCTCCCCAAAGGTAGTGGGCGAGTTCTCATACTTCTAGGGTAATACGCACCATGTGAGCTGAGTTTTACGTCCAGATTTAAAAATTTTCCAGCTGGCTTCATGGAGAGGCAGGCAAAAGAAAGCATCTTTAAATCTAAAATGGTAAAACAGGTTAATTCAGGTGTTACACAGGTTAACAGGGTATAAGGATTGGCAACTAAGGGGTACAAGTCCTCAGTTACTTTGTTAACAGCCCTTAAATCTTCTTAGGGGGTATAGTTTAACCCTTACTGGCTGTCTGATCTGTACTGGTAGTGCATTCTTTGCCCTTCCTGGTATATCAGAAGCTCACACCCCAGGAAATACTTGATCTAGTATTTTCCTGAAATCTTCCTCTTCATTTGCAACTTCAATTTCTTTGGTTATCAACATTAAACCTAACAGTTCTACATATTGTAGATCTTTTACCTCCAAAATAATTTCCCCATTCTTAAATATTATTTTTGTCTCCAGCTGCTCTAGCAGATCTCTGCCCAAAAGTGCAGATGGAGCTTTAGGCATGTATAAAAGTCAGTGAATTCTCTACTGTTTTCCCAATTTATATTTCAATGGTTTGTAAAAATTAGCTCTTTCAGATTGGCTAGTCACTCTTTTTACCATAACATAGTCATTGGTTACAGGTATTAGGGCCTTATTCAACACTGAAAATGTTGCCCCTGCATCTATCGAAAATTTTACTTTCCCCAGTTTGACTATAACTGGAGGGTCCCCTCGGGCAGGCCCCTCTGGTCCCCTTTAGTCCTCCTTTACAGGAGCAACCACTTTTTCCTTTCGGATCACCTTTTCTATGTTCATCACCCCTTCTTAATTCTGGACACTGGTTTTTCCAGTGACTAAATTCCTTGCAAAATGCACATAGATCATCTCTTGTTTATATCCTTCTCCCCAGTTACTAAAAATTCTCCAGGCTTCATCCAGTGAAGTTTCTAAATTCCGGCTATTTGGACCCCGGATCTTCTGGAGTTTCCTCCTGATGTTTCCTGTAGATTGTCCTGAAAACAAATTTATTAATTGCTGAATCTCTTCATCCAGGATCCAGGGGAGTGTCGGTGTATTGCGTCTGGCAGGCGATCTAGGAATTCAGAAGGTGTTTGAGAAGGGCCCTGTTTGATAGCATATAAAGCTGACCAGTTTATGGTTTTGGGGACTGCTCTTTCCAGCCCTTTTACTATCAGTTCTTGATTTCTTTAACCGTCCCAACCCCTCACTATTATTAGGATCTCAGCCTGGGTCTTGAAGGGGAAATACCTCTTTAACATCTTCCTGTGTGTTCTACAATCATCCTAGGCTAGATCCTTTGCTACTTTCAAAACTAATTGCTTCTCAGTTTCTGTTAAGGCACCAAGCAGCAGTTGGAGGTCTACCCAATCAGGTAAATGCTGCTTAATTACAAACTTCATCTTCTTAGCAACTCTTATTGGATCACTTTGATAGCCCTTAGCACTCTTTTCCCAAATCTCTAAATTAATCAAGGAAAAGGGAACGTTAATCAGTTTTATCTCTTCATCAGAGGTCATTGCTTATCTTAGAAGTACTTGTATGACCTCTCTGGTTTGTTTTTCGGGTCCTTGATGTTATATAGATACTTTTACTTAAACACCTTTTGAACCCACAGCTCTTACCAAACTACACAACAAAACACAAGCCCGGGTTGCAGTTACAACCCTCTCTAGGGCAGGGAGATTTCTCTGAACTAGGCTCTCGCTCCCTATACCTCCTGCTCCTGGGCATATACTTTTACTGAAGAGAGAAGCAGGGTTTACATGCACACACACCATGGGAGGGGAAAACTCCGTTTTATTTTAATCTTGAAAGGAAACAATGCAACACAAACAAATTGACAACACACACACTTGTCCCCCCTTCCTTGCTTAAACTGCTGATCACAAATTGTTATCAAACGAAGCCCTCTGTTATACTCTACATTGGCTATATTGCAGCTAAACTGCACTCAAAAATCGCAAGCAGTTTCACGCACCGCAGCAAGCATACAGTTAAAACCTAACACAATTCCTGTCGAGCTGTAATCTGGGTACGGATGGGGACTTTTGCAAAATACTAACTGGGCTTCGGCCAGATATTAGCAATTCCAAATATACACACTCAGCCAAGAGTTTTAATAAAGTCTCACTGTAAGTCAGAAAACTCAAACGGGACACAGCACAAACCCCTCAGCAAGAGGAAAGCAGGGCCACCCCGGCCCCTCACCGTCCCGCACTACCCTGGGACAGGGATCACCAATTCTTAATTAAAATACCACTCCACACACACACCGGCAATCTCAAAATCTCACAAAAATTAAGTATGTTCTTTCACAGTGGAGACAAGTTCCCCCCCCCCCCCCCCCAATTAACCTTTTAGGGAGTCGGAGCGGGGCTGGAAAAAAAAACAATCAGGAACTACAAAACCTGAATCCTTCCGCCGGTTACCAAGGCGATACCGGGCGTAACTCCACACCACCCGTCCTTTTACACGCAAAATAAACAGCTTATTCACTCACAACTGTTTTTACTTAACAATACACTGGTTAAAATTCTGCTGCCAGCCACAGAAATAAAACTCACACACCGCACTTCTCCTGGCACACACTCCAAACACGGTACAAGGTCTCCAAACACGTCCACTTTCTCAAACGCTAACACAGATATCCCTCTGCTGATCAGGCGGGGGTTTTAAAATTCTCTCACAGCTTAAACAGGCACAAACTTCAAACACTTATCACACACTAATGACACGCTCCAAAAGCACACATATTTCAAATTCTTGCAACACAAACCCTTGCAAACCACGACACATATGGCACACCAATAATTTTACTGCCTGAATGTACAATTGCAGCCGACGCGCTGGGACCCCAATTACGGTCCCCTGCAACCTGGTCTGGGACCACTCGACCCAGAATTCACAAACCACAATCTACCAAGCCGCTTTTAAATCGCAACTAAAGCTGGAGCCACAATTGTTCCCGTGCAACGAAAATACCAGAGCTGCGGCTTTCTGCCGCATCTGTCCCACCTTGGGACACAAACCTGGAGCCACAATTGCTCCTAAACAACAACAATACCAGACCTGTGGCTCTCTGCCACTTCTGTCTCACCTCGAGACACCTGGTTACAGCTGTAGAGTTACCAGCTCTTACTTAAAACACAGTAACCATCAATAACAACAAATAACCACCAATACCAACCTCTGCGGAGCTTACCAAACCCAATCAGGCCTCTGCTTTGCATAAGACATTTCTTTATGACTTATAAGCTGCCTGTATTCAAAGGTACCTTTTCCAATATTTATTAAAACTACCTTTTTGTCCGTAGCTTTGGCAGATCTGGTCTCTCCTCGGGGTGTCAGCGGGGCCGCAGGAGCCCTCTTCCCGGAAAATTCTGGGTGGGTGCCCAGAGGGGTCCCAGACCCCAATGGCCCCTCAGCCAGAGAGAGCAGCGTCCTGCCGCGGTCGCCAAATGATTTACTAAAATATGAATATCGATCTAATATCGATATCCAACTGTGACGGACAAAAGACTCTCTAACAGTTAAAGTTACAAAGTGTATGTTTATTACGACGCGGGGCAGTGCTGGGATATTTCCCTAATGAGCGCTACAAAGATCACAGGTGATTACAAAGCCTTTTATCCACAAAAGTGTTGAATACACAAAATACAAATGCATATTCATACCCTTGTCACCTCCTCTTCTCCGCTTCGTATGCTAATTAACAAAAATGCTATTAAGCACGTGTAGTTTGTTCCCTGAAATGAGTTGGGGGTCTATTCTGAGGAGGGGTCACTAGAAATGAGGAAGTAAAATGAGTCTTCCTTGTTCTAACCTTTCAACCTTTTGCTGTGTCATGATTCATGGATCCTTGGTAGGACCCCCTGTTTCCTGTTTTCCAGGCCTATTTCAATAGGTTGTTTCTGAAAACAGGAGGTTTGCAATTTCTTTGTATTCCTGGGGTATTGATTAGCTTCTGTTTTTCATTGCAAGGAAGCTTCACACAAACATAAAGTTGACAAGCAATGAGTTCTTAGATCCAGGATAGCTTACCTGAAATCTGGTCTCTCTTTAACCATAAGTTTTAACTGATTTAAGCAAAGCTTATCTATTCAGCTAAATCAGCAATATACATAGCTTTTCTAAAGTCTTCAAAATTAGTGCCTCAATGACACCCAAGAATTTACCACCAGGGTGAACACATGAAGCTCCAACACAGGGACACAGACACAGAGACAGACACAGACACAGACACAGACACCGACACAGACACCAACACAGACACACACTGCTGGATGTGCACACATCCCTCGCACCCACACTTGGAACCATCCTCCTGCTGAGCTGAGGACAAGAAGTGACTGGAATCCCCTGGACACTCTGGCTTCTCTGCAAGGCATCTGACAGCCTTGAAGGTATAAAGTGATCATAGGTTGGAGCTCTTTTTATCCAGAGTGAGCCCCGAGGCGCTCCTACATCCCGCAGCCCCTGCCTGGGATTGGGGAGTCCTGCAGCCAAGCCGAGAATGGGCACGGGTCAGTGTCTTTTGGGAGAGCGTGGCTGCAGGGATGGGTCCTGAGCTGGAGGCACGTGGAAAGCAACTGCTCAGCAGCCCTGGCGGCGGTGAGAGCATAGCCCTGCCTGGGAAGGCAGCGTGATGGGCACCACTTGGGCTCCCAATGAGGCCATGGCACCACTCGGGTTCGCCGCCGTATCCGTGGCAGCTCGGAGCACCAGTCCCTCCTCGAGGCCAAGGGTCACCTGTGCCAGGTGCACCAGAGCATCGCCCCTGTCTTGAGAACCCACAGCAAGCACTGCCAGGCAGGGACTGCAGATCCCCACTGGTGGCAGGGAAAAGAGAACAAGGAATCTTCCATGGAAGAATAAATGGAATAGGAGTGAGGTGTCATCATGAAATGTGTTAGGATGCACTCACAAGGATACTATTGCTCTTGGCTCAGAACATGGAAAAGAAGTGGGTAGACATGAATCAGAAGCTGGTTGCAATGTCTAGGGACCAGTTATCTAGATAAAATGCTACCAGAACTGCAATTGCTGGAAAGCTGTATGGATGACTAATTACCATTTGCCAAGTAATCTGGACTTGTTAGGGACAGCATAGTTATGTCTCAAAAATTACTCTGGAGCCATGATGAAGAAAATTCTGAAGAAAGGTTCATAGACCCGCATTATAATATAGTTGCTGTGAGTTTGATAAATGTAATCTGCATTTATGCCATGATTCCCTGAAGGTTTGAATTGTGGGGATTTTTTTATGCAGGCATGCATGCAAAATTTGGGGATCTAAGGTAAAGTTCGTTTATAAGGGATATGGAAGAGACTGGCCTTGGATCAGCAATATGTCAGCAAGAGACAGCTGAGCCATTATTAGAGGAAGAACAGCCCTACAATAGAGGTGTGAGCCCTGGCTGATGTTCAGTAGAACCACCTTAGGGAGAATCAGTTAGAAGATACTGGAAAGTGAAGGGTCTAATCCTTTGGTGCAGTATTATATAGACTTTGGGATCACTATACCATTCCAAATGGCTTCCCCTTCCGTCAGAAGAAGCTTCCATCTCTTCCACAAATTGCCTACTGAAACATTTCTACTCCCTTCC
Organism: Acrocephalus scirpaceus scirpaceus; assembly: GCA_910950805.1. Lineage (NCBI taxonomy): Eukaryota > Metazoa > Chordata > Aves > Passeriformes > Sylviidae > Acrocephalus > Acrocephalus scirpaceus. The sequence goes on along the minus strand of OU383778.1, from coordinate 64,606,564 downwards.
AAATCACTTCACGACTCAAGCACAGCCCTCACGCACATCCCCTCTTGCCCCTCTCCCAGCAGCTCAGAGCTGCATCGCACAGTGCTTGCTGTGTGCCAGAGATTGCAGGCACTTTCTCCTGGAGCTGTGTGAGGCACTGGCTCCTGCAGCTGTGACCTGACAAGCTGTCCCTGCCTCCCGCTGGCCTCGGTTCCCCTGGCAGAACTGCCGTGCCTGAAGAACGCTGCCCTGAGCTCGGGCCTGCGGAGCAGCCCGGCTCCCTCCCGCTGTGCCCACAGTGCTGCACACACTGCTCACCTTTCCCGGGACTTACAGGGCAGCCGGCACAAGACTAGGAATCCTCAGCCAGGGCTCCAGCCCTTGGCTGCCCTTTTCCTTTCTCTCCTCCTGTGCAGACTGCAGACGGCCAATGCCAGCAGGCTGGGCTGTGCCCAGCACGGCTGCGCTTCCCCCTGGGAGCAGCCAGCTGCCAGCTGGGCTCTCAGAGCCCAGGATTCACCCGGCCCCAGCAAGAGGCACCCAGGGCCAGGCTGCTGCCTCTTGCAGCTGCAAGGGCCTCATTGCAGCCTGCCTCTGCCCAGGCTCAGGCTGCTCCGGCCTCTGCTGGGGCTCTGCTGGGGCTCCGCCCTCGGCAAGCCTGGGCCCTCTCTCACCTCACAGGCACTGACAGCTCTGCAGCAGAGGAGACCTTTCAGAATGCCCTCGCCGATCTTTCTGATTTCTCAGTTGAGCAAGACTCTCCTGCAGCCAAAGAGACTGCACTTAGGGATACAAATCCAAGTGGCAGGAACCCAAATGCTCTTGAGTCACAGCTGTAGACCTGCATCTGCACAGGATGTTTTGGCTGCCCCACTCCTCTTTTGGTTTTGCCTGTAAATGCCACTGCCCTTTTCGGCCTCAAATAGAAGTACCACAGGTGTGCAAAATCCAGCCAGTGAGCCATGTTCCAAAGGCAGTGTGGTCTGGAGAGGATGAGTGAAGAAGAGCCTTCCTCAGTTTCAAAGCACACCAAAGAAGCCGTAAATGTCACTTTGTACCTTCAAGAGAAAACTGACAACTCAGAAGGCAATGCTGAGCTTATTCACAGGGTGAGAAAGAAAGGAATCTATCAGATGAGTTAAAGTTTCAGAAACTTTATTTATTTGCAATGCTACTCTATATTCCTACTCTACAATCTATATTCCTACTCTACAATCCTACTCAACTATCCTGCTCTAAGCTGGTTGGTGGAGTATCTTGTCCTCATGTGATTTTCAGTGTTCTCTTCTGCTTCCTCCTCTTCACTGAAATGATGTGTCCCACCAAGGTGGAAGCAGGCTCAGCTGATGTTATAAATGGATGCTGCCGACAGAAAAGAACCAACAAAAATCAGTGAACCATGACTTTCCAAGGTCAGTGCTTCCCATGATCAATGAGGATTCCTCTGGTTCCTGGAAAGATGCAGAAAGAGGATGGACGGGACTATGTGCACGTCAATCCTCTTGTGCAGGACCTTGCAAACACAGGCGTACCTGGCCCCAAATCCCACTCATCTGTTTATTCTGGTGTCTTCATCCTGATGGGACTTTTGCCCTACCAGGGCTCTAGAAATGGTGCTTTCTGTCCCTGGGGTTTCCTCCTTTCAGGAAACTCCAATGACTCACATAGATCCTCTCTTTGAAAGACAGGCACTGTGCTGATTTCCACAGGGACACAGACAGCACTTACCTTTCCATGCCCTGCTGGATGCCTGTGCTGGATGGCACCTCCTTCCCAGCAGGGACGGCCGAGTGGCACTGGCTCCTGCAGTTCCCTCTCTGCCACACAAGCTGGCAGTAAGCCTGGGGCAGTTCCCATCTGCCTGACCGTGCCAGGCAGCAGATGGGGCTGGGACAAGTCCCTCTCAGCTGTCCCTGTTTGTATGGCAGAAACCTCCAGGAGTAGGGCTGGGGACACAAAGCAGGGCCCCTCAGAGGCTCACAGTGAGCCCCCCACAGCCCTTCCCCTTCCCACAGCCAAATCTCTGACTGCTTGGCCACGACTGCTTTCCTTGGGTTCCTCCACCACCATTTCATGTACTCCACACTGCTCTACTTCAATTCATTTGTCATTAGATAAAACAGAACATCCCACCCAATTACAAAAAATGGTGACAGAAACAGTCAGAGGACAGAGCATCTCTCCTCTGAGGACAGACTGAGAGACCTAGAGTTATTCAGCCTGGAGAAGGATTTGCCACTTTCCAAAACTTCAAAGTAGCTTCTGAAGGAGTGCAGAACACCTTTTTTAACAGGTCCAGTTACGATAGGGTGTGAGGTGATATTTTTAAACAAAAAGGGGATAGAGTCAGGGTAGGTCTAACGAAGAACCTGTTTTCTCAGAGCATGGTGCAACCCTGGCACAGGTTGCCCCGAGAGCTGGAAGGTGCCCCATCCCTGGAACCATTCCAGGTCAGAGGGAAGGGGCTCTGAGCAACCTGATCTCTTTAAAGATGCCCTTGCTCATTGCAGGGCACTTAGAGCAGATGAACTCTACAGGTCCCTGCCAGCCCAGTCCAGTCTGGGATTCCTCACCATTCTCTAAATTTAAACAGCACCAAGAGTGGAGGTGAGGAGGAGGGGGGCTCATCTGATGCCTTGGACTTCAGTGGAGGAGGAGCCCATCCCTCGGACACTGCTTCACCTGCAGCCCCTGGGCATTTTACCTGCAGGAGCTCCTTGGCAGACCAGCGCCGTGCCTCCTCTGTCTGCAGGCAGCACCTGAGGAAGTCGCGCATCCAAGGCGAGAATCGGTTGGCCTGCCGCAGCTTTCATCTCCCTCCTGTGACTAGCAGGGGTTGAGGCTGGAGAAAAGGGAAACAGGAGTCTCTCACCTGCTGCGTTCCCATCTGTAACTGCCCTCCCAGATCCCACTGTTGAAGCTCCACTCTGCAGTGGCAGTTTCTGCCGTGGCAGAGAGGCAGAGATGACTTTCCTGTACCGACAAAACCCCAAATCCCAATGCAGCCACAGATTTTCCAACATCCAGCAGCTCTTGCTTTTGCAGCTGGTTTCATTGACTGACCTAGTTAGTGGGAACTACATCAGCAAAAGCATGTTTCCTTCTCTGAGGATTGACACCAGCTTGACAGGCTTTTTGGAAGTGGGACTTTGCTCTTCTAACTAACCCTAGAGTTTCCAAGCATTATTACATGAAAGGCATCTCTGCACTGCTTGTTGGTCCCTTAAGCACAGCTGCCATGAAACAAAAGGCATCAGGCTTTTTGTCCTGTTCTAGAAAACAATGGTAATTGGAAGAAAAGAAAGGAACTCCACCAGGCATTCCTCACGTAAGGAAACAAACGTTTGGAATCTCATCTTCAACACAGACACATTAGGATGTCTGCACAAAACTATTGGGATGAAAATGCCTGTTTGAGCACACAGGAGCCACCTGCACTCTGTCTCTCAGCAGTCTGCAAGTTTCATCTTCTTTCTGTGGCCAAAGGAAACCTTTTCATGGTCAAATCAGAAGAAGGAGAAGTGCCATCCCTGTGATAACCCTCTGCTCATTTGGATACTCGAGTCACTGCATTAATGGTGTGCCCATTGCAGAAAGCACTGGGCAAAAACTGGGAGGTTTTGGCAGGCTCTCCACATGACACCAGGCTCTGGCCTGGTCTCCATAAAAACACCCATCACAATACTAACAGCTCTGTGCTTGTTGCACTGAAATAGATGGTGACCAAAGAGACTTTGTTAATATTCTCTTTAAGCCAGAGGCAAATTTCCAAGCCTAAACCAGCAATTGAGCTCCCCTGGAGTACAAATAATTATGGCAGCTTTCTTTCCTTTTCCCACACCACCAGAGGTCACAAAGGGGGTTTTATCCTGTCCGTCTGCAGCTGAGCTCAGCCACTGGACATGGTGGGGAGCTGGAGTCCTCACCATCATTAGAACTGCAATCCCGGGCTGTCCCTGTACCTACGGTAAAGGAACAGCACCGGTGTAGCAGCGCGTTTTATACCTTTTGATTTATTGTTAATATTAATTTGTTCTGTAATGGTTTCTCCCAAGTTCCCCCCTGTATTTCTTCCCATTTGGTTTCCCCTTGTCTTTGTTCTCCACAGCCTGTCACTCTCTGGGAAGCCTCTCCTCTTCTTCCAGAATGTTCAGAGACACTCGGTCCCAGATTGGAGCAGGTTGGGGAACCCCCACCCCTCGTTTCCCTTTCGCTGTCTGTGTGACATCCATATTTCCCTTATTGGCTTTCCCTCTTGTGTCCACCCCCTTCTCCCAACCCCATATAAGCTGTGGCCACACCTCGGGCGGGGACACTCGAGAGAGAGGCTCAGAGAGAAGTGTGGCTCCCCTGCGAAAGGCAGGTGACAATAAAAACCATCTAGCCACAAAGTAGCCTCCTCGCTTCCTACCTTCGTCAAGCCTCACCGACATCTCTCGTGCAGCTTCGACCCACCGGGGGGGTGGTGGCCGGTCTGCCTGCTGCCACCAACCGAGTTTGGAAGTATCCCGAGCCAGGGCTAGCCGGGAACAGCTGGAAGCCACTTTCCAGCCGGGCTCGAGGGATATTTTCACACCGGCATCAACTGCACACCTGGATCGCAGCCCCAGGCACTGGACTGCAAGCCCATCACTTGTTAGAGAACCAAGAAACAGCCAAGGGCCCGGCATACAATTCTGACTGCAGTCAGAGGAAAACACATCCTACACTTAGGCAGGCCACTCAGCCATGTGAGAGAACAATGTACAGATGATTTGAACACCTGAAAGTTTGGAAGACCCACAGGAAGCGGAAAAGATCCTGCGATGTGGAGGAAAATTGTTGTGCTGTGGTCAAAAATAGGAAAAAGGAAGCAGAACTGCTTGGGGATTGTTTTGGTGGGGGTTTTTTTTCCTCTTTTTCTTTTTGTTTTTCCTTTTCCATTACTTATTCTTTTTTGTTTTTGCTTTTTCCTTTTTTCTTTTTGGTTTTTCATTTGCTTTTGCTTTTTCCTTTCTTCTTACTTTTTCTATAAAATTGAAACTGCAAAGATTAAACCTCCATTTTGAAGGGTATTTATAACACATGGAATCATTGCACTGAAAAATTCCTTTCCTTCAGAGACAGAGCTCCAACAGTGTTCAAAAAGCAAGTGTGAAATGTCAGGCATGGCTGAAGGCCAAAATGGCAGGTTTCTAAACTGCTTACCTGCCACTTCCCTTCGGATGCAACCAAACCTACAGCAGATGCTGATGTGCTGCAGGGACATTTTTAGAAGGGAACCTTGGTGGAAGTGGTGCCAGCAGATGGCAATGGAATTTTATCCAATAGCACACAGAACATGGGACAGGTGAGAAAGACAGAGGGATCAGTGAGTATATGAACCTTACCAAGACAGGAGTTTCCTTCCAGTGAGGAACTTCTCCCACCATTTCGATGCCCACAACTCCAAGAGACCATATGTCCACTTTGGGGCCATATGGTTGACCTGGCACGACTTCCGGTGCCATCCACCCAGAAGTCGTGGTCATTGAGCTCCATCTACTCTGTTCAGGGGGGAGCTGAGCAAAGAGGCCAAAATCAGCTGTGGAGAAAACAACACACAATGAAAGCCAGCTCAAATTAGGAAACCAAGGAAAAGAATTCCCCACTCTCAGTCTAAGGATGTGCTGTTGAATCTCCTGGATAACTAACTGTCCACATGTGGTTTCTTTCGGGCTTAAGCCAAGGAAGTATGGGATTGGCCACATCCCAAATAGCCCAGGTTTTTAAACGCTGCTCACACCAGTGTCCATTATTCCCCCAAAGCTTTAGATTGTATCTCCCTCACTCTGGAAGGGACACACACACACAGAGACCAACGCCACTCTTGACTGCTTGTGATTCCTTGTCACACCTCTGTGCACGTTGCAATTGTGCCTTCAGCTTGCAGGTGGGGCCCCTGCACTCCCAGCGGCACCATTTTTGGGGAGCTGGCAGTCACTCAAAAGCTGCCCCACAGCCCACATCCCTGGAATGCTGCACCTGACCAAGAATCTACTGACCCAGCTTGACAGAGCCATCAGTTCTGAGAAGAATGTTACAGCTCTTCACATCTTTGTGGATCACATGGTGGGAGTGAAGAAAATCCAATCCTCGCAGACACTGATAGAGAAAACAGAAACAGGAGGGCAAAAATTAGTGATGTGATTTCATCACACAAGAAAGGAAACAGCGCTAAAAATTCCCTCTCCAGGGCAGTGGGGAGTAATGGCAGAACACGGTGCCATGGAGAGGAAGAGCTTGCTGCTCCAAGACAAGCAGAGCAGGAACTTTCTAAGGAGAGGCATGTCAGCTTTGGAAAGAGCAACAGCAACTGCTGTTGTAGACTGTCCCTGCAAACCAGTCACCATGACTGCTGCTGCAGTGGTTGTGCTCTCTCCATGCAGAGAACAAAGGAGGGTTTGCCAGGAAAGACAATGTCCCTCCTTTTGTTGTCAAGTGGATCACTTTTTGGTGGGAAGCTGCATGACAAATGTTTTACTGCTGGCCTCAGCACAGACTTGGAAGTATCACATCAGTCACCTTCCAGAAGCAAAGAGCTTTTTGGCTGCACTACTATCCTTTTCAGCTGAGGACTGTGAGAAATTAGTCTCTCTTTTTTCTTGCTGTTCATTTCACATCCTGCCACCAACACCTTTGCTTTTACAGGCAAGGAATGCAGTGCAGACAGGCTTGAGGAAAAAAAGAGGCAAGGTGGAGAACAGCAAATACAAACACAAGAGACAGAGAGAGAATACAACAGCAGGAGATAAGAATACAGGAACAGAGTAGAGTGAGTACAGGGACCCTGGCAGGCAGTTCACTTGAGAAGCTTTTACTTGCCCACAGCATACCAGCAATACAGAAACAAAGCCTGCCACATAAAATCTCTCCAGTTCTGAGCCCCAGTTTCCCAGACAATCCTGCCCAAGCCCTCAGAAGCACAGATGGGATCGCTGACCTCCTGACTGATGACTGCCATCTCATCTTCAGACAGGCAGGTCTTGCTGATGACATCACTCAGAGTGACTCCATCCATATACTCCATAACCAGCCAGAATTGCTTATCCATAAGGTAGCTGAAAGAAGGAAACAAGAGCATGGAGATAAAAAATGCATGGCTATGTTGGTTTCATGGTTGATTCTTGTTTCCAGGTCCCTTTGTGACAAGGAGAGAATAAAAGGAATCAACATCCCCTCTAGGCTGTGAAATGTTTGCAGTCTGTCTCAAGGAGAAAGGCACAGCTGTGAAAAAGGAGATGTCTTAGATGGCCAGCAAGTGAAAAATGCAGTTTAGTAATAGCCCAGATAAAAGACATGCTTCATGTTTCTGGAAATAAGCACCTAGTCATCCTGGCATGCAAAGCCATGGAAAAGAGGGGACACAATCCAAGGGAAATCCTTCTTAGTTTTTCCGCACCTAAGAAGGCATTTGGAAAAAAATCAAGCCCCAAAACAACGCGGTGGCAGTGAACTTACAGGCTATTGATTTACTTAGATACAATTGATCCAGGTTTTTGAACAATTTTCCACCTACATGTGCCAGGGGAGACTCATGCAGGCAAGATGCACTCTCTTCCCATCCACTGGAGATGAGCAGAGCAATAATAATTAACCAATAATTAACAGCTCTATTTTCTGCCAGTGACCAAAGTGGGTTTTTACCTTGCATGTTTGCCATATGTAAACAAACATTCATGGGATAAAAGCACAACCACTCACATGTCTAAACAGTTGACCAGGTTGGGATTCCTACTTATCTTCATGACCATGAGTTCATTGAAGTTGAATTCTTTCTTCCTCAGTCCATGGAGATTTATTTTCTTTATGACCACCTAAAATGACATTGAAAAGCAGTAACTAGAGAAGTTGATGGCAGAAGATGACAATGCACATGGAGAGAGGGATTTTGGAAGGAGCTGACATGCCAACAGTCCATTTCTCTGCTCCCTTAGGGGCCAGCTACATGACACATGGCCACTGATGTTTTGTCTTGTCCACTTGGTAACTATGGTGTCTCAGCTATCACCCACAAACCTCTGACCACACTCTCTGCTGCTCTGTCTGGGATTCAGAGGTAATCCAGCCCTTAGTACTCTGTGGATACATCCAGGGCCATGTGCAGGGCTTAGGGCTTTTAGGGATGCCTTGCAGATCTCTCGCTATTGGTAGTTCCCAAATGCAGCACTGCAGGTGGCTAAGGAACTACCAGTAACATTCAGATGTATTTGCTGGCAGCCAGACGTGGATTCAGGACTCAAGCTGTAGCCCCAAAGAGCAGTGAGATGCTCTGTAAGGCACCACCTTTGTTTTAGCAATTGAGCCTGTCCTTGTCTGAAAGGAACCGCTGCCCTGCTTGCCTTCCTTCTGGCAGCTGAGAAGGACAAAGACTGTCCCAAATGCAATTGGCAGGCTGGCACCAGTCTGTGCTTCTTGTGCCTTTTCAGCACAGCTCTACCCAAAGCTGTGGCCACAGCTCGCACCAGAGAGGAAAGCCCTTGAGAGCAGCAGAATCTGTGGGGGCTGTTGACATTTACCTCTCCTCCTGTGGCAGTGTCGAGTGCTCTATAAACCTCTCCAAAGGTGCTAGAAACAAAACAGCAGCAAAGAGAGGAGAAGCTGTTTAGATCTTGCAGTGAAAGCCAGCCCAGACAGGAGATCTCTGCTGTAAATGCCTAGAGCCTGCAGGATCCACGAGGAGTCTGTCAGAAGGCAGATGATGCATTTTCCTCTCAAGTGCATGGGCACTGGGCCTGAAGCATTGGGGTTTGCTGCCTCAGCTCAAAAAGAGAGCTTATTCTTTCTTCTTGGGTTTCAGTTTCTAAACTGTGCAGTTCTAATCCTGACCATGGAGCATTTCCTTCAGCAAACTCTTGGAAAGAAATAGTCCTGAGAACTGTTATCTCACAGCTATGATAGGGGGTAGGTTGCTCATTCAGGCAAGCAAGATTCTTCTCCTTTTAACAGTGTGGCCAGATGATTTAGAGATATAAAAAATGCTAAGGAAATTAACACAGAGCTGTCCTCCACTTGAGAGACCAGGAAATCTACCAGGTCCTGTTCCTTGCTGTAGGCAAGACCTTGGCAGCATGGAGATGTCTTTGACAGTGCCTTTTGACCACACTCACAAATTCTGACCAGTACCGAGAGATGGGACAATCTATCCTCAGTGTCTGAACATGTTTGTAGCTTGCCTGACTTTAGACTTGATAGATACTCCACCAGAAAACCACCTTGCCTATGGCTGTGTAGAAGTAGCTGTGGTTGAACTCACCCTGCTGCCGAGATATTCCAGTTCGATGTATTTTGTCATGGGATTTTCCATGGTCACAATTGTCCCTGAGGGAAACAAAATGCAAGATGCTCATTTTAAAGCAGAGATCCCAGCTTCCAGGAGATATAAAAGACAGCCCCAGTGCCTGGGGCTCTGAACCCTTTGTGGTCAGCTGGGTAACAACAACAAGAACCAGGTACACGCAGCTCTGAAAACACAGATGGCCAGCAGAGACTGATTTTCTACGTGAGGTCCTGTGGGGAGTCCCAAATATCCCTGTGACACCAAACTGAGGAGGAACATTTGGTACAGCTATGCTGACACTGTGCACACAACACACTGTCCCTCAGACAAGAAATACACAACACGTACTCAGTAGCTCCATTGAGTCATCCTTGATCTCCTGTTGCTGAGCAGCAGCTGCTTCAGCGCTGCAGGTGAACCAACTGCCCCGGCTCCACTTCTCAGGCTGGGGAGCAGAGGCTCCTTGACACAACGCTGCTGCTGCTGCTGCTGCTGCAGCAGGTTTGGTGAAAGAGCCTGTGTAGATCTGGGAGAAAAAATGAGTTTGTGTCAGAAAGGTGGCTGGCACAGATTACCCTGAGATCCCATTTCAAATGCAAGCCCTTAGGAAGATGTTGTCAGCCACATGCAGGGCTCATAAAATGGATTATTTGAATGCCCGCTTCTCAAACTGCATGGGTCAAAGCCAAAGGCTGGTTTTACTTGAGTTCGTGGCCAGATTCATGTTCCATTTTCACGGATTTTCTGAAGGATGACTACCACAATGACCATTCCACTTCCTCCCATGGACTCTTTTCCCCCTCCAAGGGCTGCAGACACACTTGCAGCTTCCTTGTTCAAATGTTCTACCTTCTCCCACTGAGTCCTCTTTTTCTTCACCCCCTTCAGGTCATGCTCAACCTGCAGCACTTCTGGTGGAGACAGCTCCTGTGCCTCCCACCGATCTTGGGGCTCTTCCTTGCCAGTCATTTGCTGGAAGCCTTTGCAGGGTGCTGGGTCAAGTCACCTCAAGTCAAACAGAACAAAGCAGTCAGAGACCATAGCTTGTCCCTGTTAGCCAAGAGCCATTGACTGTGAGGAAAGGGAAAGAACAGATTTACAGAGGATATAGACAGCTAGTTTCAATCCTCCCTCTGGGTCACCATGTTTCACTGTAAAAACACCTCAAGAAACAAGGAGAGCAGAAAGAGGCCAGCAGAAATCAATTCGGATGACTGCTGGCCAAAAGGCCCCAAATTAGTTCTGCTGTCCAGGGCAGCAGTTGAAATTCAAGATACCAGGAAATGTCTTCCAGAGTGACTGGCACAGACACTAGAGCAGGATGGCACTCAGAGGCATCACCCCATCACCCTGCTGCTCTGCAGTGGAAAGGCAGGAAGGGCAGATAGCACCAGTTAGGTGACTGTGGTGGCTATGGCTGTTTCACTCACTTGCTTTTGTAGAGGCTGAGGGAGGGGATTAAGTTTCTCTGATGATTTTCATTTCTTCCTCCAGCCTCTTGACTCTTGCCTTGATCCTAGCCTGTATTTTCTGCAGATCTGCTTGCAGCTGCTCCTTGATGTTCTGTAAAAAACAAGAGAGACAATGTTTCATGAGTGGCGTGGCTGCCATTCTTCTACTCACCTGGTTTTGTTGATTGGCTCTCTGCTGATGGAGATTCATCTCTTCTTGGATGCTTCTCATGTCTTCCTTATTCCTGCTCTTCACTGTCTTGATGTCACTCTGAGCTTCGGGTAGCTCTGCTTGTGCCTCTGCCTCCATGTTCTGTACACACAAATGCAGCAGAGCAAGTGACAGGGAGCTGCCATCAGGCTCAGCTTTTTCCTCCTTCAGCCTCAAAATCACATTCATTCAGCCACTCCTTTCTGCTTCCCCACCCACCTCTACTTCCATTGTAACCCTCCTTTCCTGGTGCTGATCTCTGCAGATGACAAGGCTCTGTGCTTTCAGTGCCTGTGGGACTCATGGCCTCCTCAGTCCCAAGAGCTCTGTTTTATGCCCCTCTTCCTGCCCTTCACTCTGTCACCTGGCCAGCCAGGCTTACCTGGCCATTCTCCTATGCCTCTTCCACCTGCTGCCTGAGCTGCTTTTCGTGGCGTCGCGCTGGGAACAGCTCTCTCTGAGTCTGGCAAGAGAAGATGGGTTTCAACTTCCCATACAACATCTGTGGGCTAAGACTCAACGACTGATGGGCTCACACATTCCCAAAGCACTGTGCTGCTCCTTTCCTGGGTCATTCTCTGCCCGTGGGGAGGCAAAGATTCCTAAGTGGCATTGGCAGTACAATCAGGGTCCATCTGGGGCGGAAGCCCCAACAGCCTCTCAGGCAGCTGACAGGGAAGGTGTGGCATTTCCCAAGGCTCTGGTGAGGGCCTCCCTCCACTTCCAATGTGTTCTGTTTGTCTTTCTGTAGTGACTCACACCTAGCCCTGTCCCACAGCTCCATCCTGGCTCTGCAGGTGGTTTCCTGTGTGAGCTCACTCCTTGTGAGAGACACTTCTGGACTTCATGTTCTCTTCAGGCCTGCATCACCATTCTTGCCTTTCTGACGCCTACACTCTTGTTAGAAATCCTGGTCATTCAGGAGATAAGGATGCATGCAAAGATCCTCTGATGGAGGTCAGAGAGCCTCTACGGCCACCTCAGTATATGGAGGAGCACCAAGGTATTTATTCACCCTCTCTTGTTACTGAGAATTCTCTCATGCATGTATGACCAAAGTCACTAAACCCACCTAGAATATTGGATAGTTCCTCTTCACTAGGACAGGCAGAAATTGAAAGAATTAACTGGGGACTTCAGGGCAGAAGAGGCTGTAGGAGGAAAACAGCTCTGAGGGGGAAAAAAACCCATGTCTACAAGGAGAAACATCTCTGCCTGATAAGAACTGGTCGATGGAACATGTCTCTTCTTCTGAAAGGAATGCCTTTAGGTGAGCTTTGCAGCTCCAACTGCTTTGCAGCAGAGCCGGGAAGATTCTATTATGTAAATGATAGATAGATAGATAGATTAGATAGATAGATTAGATAGATAGATAGATAGATAGATAGATAGATAGATAGATAGATAGATAGATAGATCTCACTGTTATAACCTCTCTTTACTATCCTTTCTGTTGATACACACATCAACACTTGGTAGCAAGTGCCCCAATCAGCAGTAATCCTGAACTTGCTCTCCTGTTGCTTCAGCCAATCACACTCTTGGGGAATCTGGAGTGTATAGGTCCTTATGGAATGCAATCAGACCCAGAGCACTGCACTGGGAACTGCACTCTTTGTGCATCAGTGCTCAAGAAAGTTATTCTCTTGGACTCAGCCACACTAATGGTGCTAAAATGGCCATAATCAGACATAAAGAACAGTTGCAAACAGCTCCTGTGATGTCTAGGGACCAGCTGGAATACCAGGGCATTGATTTCCTTTCCAATTCCCAAAAACACCACATACTGATCCCTTGGGTTGCCAAAAGGCATGGACACTGTTACACTGGAAGTGGTGACCAACCCCTACTAGCTGGCCTGGAACACTGAAAGTTCCATCCACACAAATGTCCCTGCTCCAAATTATAGATTCTCATGCAAAAATACTGCAATTTCAAAAATTCCCACACTGATAAATAAAACGTAAGAACAATCTCTTCCAGTACTGGAAAAGGGCAGGAAATCATAAATTAAACCAGAGAGAGTTACTAGGAACAGAGAAGAACAGATTTTCTCTACCTAGCAAAAAAAAAATCCCACAACATAACAGCCCCGTGAAAATGTCATCACCACCAGAAAGAAAAGACTCGGATGCTGTGAGCGGATGCTGAAAGTAAATCATGAGACTCTTCTCCCCAGGCTAAATATGGACATCACTTCCCTGTTGGACTTGTCGGTGACATCCTATTCAATCGTCCTTATCCTTCTCTGGACACGCTCCAGCCCCTCAAGGACTTTCTGTTTCCCAAGGGCCCACAGCTGGACACAGCACTCGGGCTGCGGCCGCAGCGCTGCCCAGCACAGGGGGAGCGTCACTGCCCTGCTCCCATGGCCCCACTATGGCTCCCACAGGCCAGGATGCCCTTTGGCGTTCTTGGCCACATGGGCACACGCTGCCCCATGTTCAGCTGCTCTTGACCGGCAGCCCTGGCTCCTTCTGTCCCACACTGCTCCCCAGGCACGCAGCTGCACTTTGGACTGCAAATACAGCATCCAGAATTTCAACATCTCCTTGCTGTTCTTAGCAACACAGGGCAGTACAGCCAAGGACTGGCAGCTTCACCCCTACTCCAAAGCTGCAGACTTCACCACCAAATGGATCAACAGAGACATGACATCCTGCTTTTGCTTGTTGCCTCAGAACAAGGCTTCAGAACTACGCAGCTTCTTGCTTTTGCCACATGGGACAACAATGGGCCCCCACAGCTACGCGCACAACACAACCAACTCTTTGGTGCCTATCAGAAGCCAAAAGACTGGTGGGCCCACAGACTCCGTGGAAATGAAGAATTACTCAAAAAAGTTGCACAGCAGCGCCACAAGCCAAGCACAGGTCTCCCAAACGGAAAATCAAACCAACAAAGCCTTGCCACTTCTAGAACGACCCTGTGCGCCCCTGGCCTGGGAACTGCAGGAGCCAAGAAACAGAGCTTCACTGAGCCAAGCAGACACATGCTCACATGGAGGCACCATCTCTTTGCTGCCTCAACACGACACAGCAAAGCCCATTTTCCAGCTGCCACTGACTGGGGAAATCACTCGGTCCTGCCAGGACTCCAGCACACAGCATCCTCAGCAACCAGCAGCAAGTGATGCCTGCTCAGACACCCGCACCTCTGCCCTCTACTAAAGACAACACCCTCCAGAACTGTCACTTACTGTCTCTGAATCATCAAGCTGTGCTGTGACCACAGCTGGAGTCACAAGTTCATTTGGCTCCGTTTGCTCCTCTTCGGCCTCTTCTCCAGAAGCAGAGGGAGCCAGGGGAGCCACAGCCGTTGCTTCTGTGCTCTGTGGAAAGGGAGAGAGAGCATGAGGGACAGGCCATCACCTATCATTTCCAAGCTTCTTTCCTTTCACATCTACAACCAGCTCTACTTAGGAGAAAGCATCACCTTTGACAGCAATGCCATTCTAAGTCCCTCCAAACAAATTCCAATGGGCCAATTCTAAAGAACTGCACAGGGATCTGAATTCGGGATTCCTCCCTGCCTGCTATCAGCAAGCAACCTTCTCTCACAAAACAGCTTTTTGGTCTTCACAGCTCTGAAATGGAAAAGCAGAGACCAGCCAGCGACGCCTTTGCTATTGCTGCTGCAGACGTGGAAAACTAAAGCTCTATCAGAAGCTCAGCCAGGGCTGGAAATGGGCAGGAAAGCTTGTGCACAAGCAGCTTTGCTTTCGGGGAAAAGAGAATACAAACTTGTTCTTGGGTGTCTTGCAAAAGAAGAGATTGGGGGGGGTTTGGGGTTTGGTACCTGCCATTAACATGAAACTGTGGAGAGAAGGATGATATCCCAAAATAATTGCGGTTACAAGAAAAAATTCTCTCTCTTTTTGCACATCATTTCATGATACAGGAACAGCTAAGCCAGGTACTGAAATAAGGTTTAAGGAACATCCCAAGGAGACTGGGAATGCACTGGGTTTACAGAAAAGGCAGACAATGGGCATGTCCTGTGTCTCCCCATACACTTGCTGATGGCTGCCAAGGCACTCGGAGCTGCAGGGACACGCCGAGTGCCAGGTGGGATTTGGTGTCGCCCAGGTGCCCTCAGCCCCAGGCTGGCAGGGTTCCAGGCCCAGGGCAGCTGCCCCGGCCCCTCTCCCGGCAGCGCTCCCGGCTCCATGGTGGCCACAGGCCTTGCCCAGAGCCAGGGGCCGCTGGCAGCTTTCCCCCTTTGGCCAGGCGCAATTGCCTCCCCCTGCGTGGCACCGCGGCCCCCGGGCTGCTGCCCGAGCCCTCCTGCACCGCCAGCCTCTTCCCGGGCACCTCGGAACCCCGCTGTAGCCGAAGGGTGGCAGCAGCCCCTGCCCCGCTGCGGGGGGATGCGGCACGAAGCTCTGGGCAAAGCCGCTCGGCCCTGCTGAGGTCCGGGGGCCGCAGCTGCCCTCAGGCTGCCAGGGAGAACAGCAGCAGCCTCTTGGAGCAGCTGCAAACTCCCGCAGGTGCCTCCCGAGCCTCCTTTGCTCCGGCCTGAACACGCCCAGCTCCCCCAGCTGCTCCTCAGCACACCTGTGCTCCAGAGCCTGCAGCAGCTCCAGTGCCCAGCTCTGGACATGGTCCAGCCTCGTAGTGTGCTTCCAAATGTGAGCCCAGGATTCCAGACTGCACCCTCAGCACTGCCAAATACAGGCACATCGGTCCGGTCAAAGAATCATAAAATATTCTGAGCTGGAAGTGGTCTACAAGGATTGATACTAAATAACGACCAAGAAGTCTCACAGTGATGTTCAAATGTTGGGAGCAGCAGAAGGAAAGAAGACATCTTTCAAATCAAAGCATCAAAGAACCTGAATTAATAATATTAAATGAAGAAACAATTTAGGATGGAATAAACCTGATTTATTTACATATTGCTTTCCATCATTTAAAAACTTGGCTTTCTGTGGTTGTTTTGTTGCATTATTACTTTCCTTTTTCAGACCAGAAATGAAAAGTTCATTTAAAAATAACACTGAGATGTACCTGTCACTGGGCATGGCCAAGCCCATCAATGCTGGCAGTAACGCCTCTGAGATACAATATTTAAGAGGGGAAAAAAGTGTGGCCCAGATTGCAGCCAGAGACTCAGGGAGAGACTCAGGGAAATCCCCCCTGGGGATGGGCATGAGGAGGGCAAGAAGCAGGAGCGGGGCATCAGCAGCAATTCCCCACAGCAGCACGGCCAGCCAAGGGAGCCCCACACAAGAGCTGGGGGGCCAGAGCTCCTCAGGACACTCCTCTGCCACAACAGGGAACAGCCAGAAGCCTCCTGTGCACACCAAGGTGGACTTCTATAGAAGTACTGCAAGGCCAGGAGGAAATGCCCCTTCATTCTCCCTGGAACTCCAGCATTAAGCTTGGGAAAATGAGATAGAGGGGCTTTTAAAAACAAAACTGTACTTTTATAGAGGACGAAGTAGAAAAATTTGTAATGAAACCAAAGAAATGTGGAGTGAAATGAAAGCTGTGCTTTTATTCCCAATGCATGCAGCAGTCCGCACGGAGCCATGGGGTTGGGTGGAAGCCGGCTGGGCAATAGTTCGGTGTCTCTGAGCAAGGCCTTGGTCACTGTCCGTCCCTGAGGGCTCCCTCAGCGGCTCCTTGTCAGCTGCCGGGCAGGGCCCGGGGGCTCGCTGGCCCAGGGCCGTGCTGGCCGCCGCCTCGGGGCCAGCCCGTGTGCCGCTGTGGGGCAGGGCTGCGTTCCCGCAGGGCAGCAGGGGCTGCGGGCACGGGGCTCCGGGGAGGTTCCGCGCCCTCGGAGCCCCGCGGCACCCGCAGCCCGGCCCGGCCGTGCACGGGACGCTCCGTTGGCCCCCGGGCGCTGCCAACGGCAGCCCCGTCCTTGGGCAGCGCCCGCGGCCGCAGCAGCGCAGCAGCTCCGCTCGGGAGCAGCGCTCGGCTATCGGGAACAAAGCCTGTTGGCAGCGCCTTTCCTGACACTGCGGAGGGAGGGAGGGAGGCATTCCTCGCCCGCAAGGCCGCCTTGTGCCAGGTAATTCTGCGCTGGGCTGCCGGGGCCAAACAGCCCGGCCACGGCTGGCCCTGCTGCCTGCCAGCGCTGGCCACCGACAGCAACAGCTGCCAAAGCCCGGCTCCTGCTCCTGCCTCTGCCAGCTGCCAGCACTTTGCTGGGAAAGAGTCACTGAGCAGGGAAATTGCCTGGAAGGCCGCCCTGATGCAAAGAGTTAGGGTTATCATTAGGCAGCCTGCAGTGGGACCAGTTCATGTCAGCTGCAGAGGGCAAGGTTGCAGGAGGGCTTGCTGCTGATTCAGCTTGCATCCCAAGTGTCTGAGAGGAGCAGGAGAGCCAGGCAATCCCTGGCAAAGGAGGGTGACATGGGAAGAAGCACCAAGGCCCCTTCTTGGTTGTGCCCCATGTGCTGCCAAAAGGAGCCAGCACTGAGAGGGAAGGAGAGGAATTCAGGCAGAGGCAGCAGATGTGTGCCAGGGGGAAGGAGCTCTGGGCTTTTCCTGGGCAGTGGCGGCAGCAGGTGCTCCAGCTGGAGCTGGGATTGCCCCGTTGGGAGTGGCAGCAGCTGCCCGGGGCCGCCCTTACAGTTGAACTGTCACAGCCAGGGACTCCAGAGGGAGGTGGCAAAGCCCGTGTGCAAACACCCACCTGCCAAAGTGAAGCCAAAGCCATGGAGTTGTTCTTTTTCCAGTTGTAGGAATCAAGGCCATTATAATGACAATGTCCCTGTATATATATACTCGTATATCATATGTATATAAGTACAATGGCCACCGGAATATTTGAATCCTTCCTGGCCAGGCTGGGCAGGCCTTTAAGAAACCTGGTCTAGTGAAAAGTGTCCCTGCCCATGGCAGGGGGGCAGAATGTGGTGAAATCTAAGGTCCCTTCCTACCCAAAACATTCTATGGTTCGATGGTTTCATGGTGCTGTGGTTGTACAAATCTGGTGTTTTCTCTGACTGCATGACGAGTTGTCCCTTCAAATAACTGAACGTACGGCAAACACCAAGCTTTGCCTAGAAAAATATAATGGGAAGCTTAGAGATAGCAACATTGAAAGGGAAAGCTCTTGAGATGACTACATAAGCTTTAGGTTTCAAATCAGCTTCCAAGCCCTGTCAAGGGCATTTGCAAAACTTTTTGACTGTTTAGTGAAATCTAGGTTTTCCTGCTGGCCACTTGTGTGCTTTGTGGTCATGTTAAGGAGAAGCTGGTGGCAGAGCAGGCTTACCTGCCACACTCTTTATTCACATGTGTGCCTGCACCTCTCCCTCCCAAATTAGGCCAATTCCAGGTCCATTCAACAGAAGTTGGAAGGAAGTTGGAATGACTTTTCCCTGCATGCACTTCCCTACTTCTCCCACCTTTGTTTATCTTTAAATTCAAGTGGACACCATGTTTTTTCAAGGCAGATTGTTTCCCAGCCAGTGCTATGTGTTTTCATGATTGTGAGCAGGGGACAAAGATGCAGAGTTTGACTGCTTCCAGATGTATCCTCTGAGCTTAGTGGGAGTGTCTGTTCTTTGGCCTCCCAGCTGCAGGGGGAGGTGGGGTCTGACAGGATTGCTAATCCTAGTGGCTCCTGTCTCTCTGTGCCTTGGGAATGGTTCCCTGCTGGTCCCTTCCCTGGTGTTAAAGGCATGGCCTAGAGCTCAGCTGCTTCAGCTCTTGCCCCAAGTGTCTGTGCTCCTGTGTCATACCAGTTGTCCTGAGTGCGGTGGTTCACAAGTCATCACACAATGCTCCTGTAGCCTCCTCCCCAGTGAGAAATCATTCTGCTCCTTCTGGAGTGTGAGATGCTGCACATGAATGTCCCAAACTGAAATGTAAATGTTTTCAGTCTTATTTCCACCAGTTTGAAATTGTTTATTTCAGCTGAGGGAATCTTGTAACCTTTTTATCTAGAGCTGTCTTTTTAGGGCATTTTTTTCCCTCCTTTTCTTTCCTTCCTCTTTCCACAAATGCTGCCATTCAGGTGAGGCCCATTTGGGTGTCTAAAGGCAGGGTTCTTAGGGCACATTTATTCTGAAAATTGAACCAAATATCCTGGAGCCTGTAGCAGTGTCCTGGTTTGTCATGCTCTTGGCCAGATGTGGAGTTAAGGGCTGACCTGAAATGCAGCAGCACTGCTGGGGGAAGGGTTCTCTTGCTTCTCCATTCTCAGTTGCGTGGAATCCTCATGTTGGGATGGTTTCTGTTTAGGAGCTCTGCAGTGACTCCCAGTCAGGCACTGCAGGCTCTGAGTGTGGCAAGTCCCTGGAGCTCTTGACCCCTGCTTTGGGCATGACCTCGTGCAGATGGTGAAGATCTGTTTGTTCTGTTCCAGAGAAGCCGACTCGGTCTGAGACTTCGCAATGGAACCTACAGACAACCAGAACAGCGACAATAGGTAGGAATTAACTGTCAGCATCCTGTGGATTTCAGCATGGCTTTCCTCCTGGACACGTGCCCTTGTGCTACAGCCCCAGTTTCTGCAGGTGGCTATAAACAGGGGTTCAAGAGTTAACTCTCCCTTCTCTGTGTCTTTCTGAAAGCTGGAACAACAACAGAGACTTGCTCCGCCTTCTGGAGCAAGAGAGGCGCAGGAGGCAGGCAGCTCCAGAAGAGAAAGATCCATTCTTGGAGAAGACTCCTCTCTTTGCCAAACCCTACAAGGTAATGGCAGTGGGGTGCAGGCTGGAAGGAGAGGAGGAAGGAGGCTGGGGCTGGGAGAGGAGAGCTGTGTCTTCTGCATGGGCTGTGGCAGACGTGAGCCCGATCCCTGCAAACACAGCACCTTCCCGTCTGCTCCACTGAGCCTGCCCAGCTTCCCTTGTGGGGCTGCATGGAGATTCCATGAAGATCCTGAGCAGTCTCTTGCTGGGCTGGATCTCTGTCTTGGGGAGTTTCTGCCATTTCCCCCTCTCTGTTCCTCTGCTGCAGACCGATAAAGAAGATGAGCTGTCCAGGCGCATTAAGAACTTGCTGGGCCATGCAGACTCCAGGGTGCTCCTGAGCCCCGAGTCCCCTCTGACTCCCATATGGGTTCCAAAAAAGCCCAAATCCAGGCCACAGAGCAGCAGTCATGGGCCGGCCTCCAGAAAGACAAACCCATGTGAGGACAGATGGAGGGAGTCCTCACCAGGATTACAAGGCCTCACAGCTCACCCTCAGCAGAGCTATGGTGGCAGCCATGAAGAGCCCTCAAATCGGAGGTCAGAAGCCAAAGCTCCACAGGCCAAAATCCTTCCTGAGCCTGTCAGGGTGAGTGCAATTGTTGGGGCCCTCTGTTGTTGGCAGTCCCTGCAGGCCAAGGGAGCAGCACACGGGCCCTGCCTGGCTCGTGGCTCAGCCTCCCCAGAGCTCAGAGGCACTTGGTTCCCAGGTGCATTTCAGACAAAGCTCGGCTGCTCCAAAACAAAATTCTGTAAAGAGAGTAGACTGCACAAACACACTTACATAATAGTAACAACAATAATGATAAGTAGTAGTAGTAGTAGTAGTAGTAGTAGTAGTAGAAGTAAAAGTAGATGAAGAAGAAATAGTAGTTTAAGAATGGCAACAGTTTTCCCTGACTGCCAGTTTCCAAAGGGAAGACAGACATCTTGGAGAAGGAGGAGGAGTTGACAGTGATGGCTTCAGCTCTCTCCATGCCTGGTCTCCATGATTAACTCCCCTTCAGACAGGCCTTTCATCCTTACTCTCATTTTACTTTTAATACACTTGCAAGACATCTAGAGAGCTGTTGGTAAGCAAAGGCTTGATGAGTAGCTGCCAAGTATTAAAAAACCCAAACAAACCCTCTCCTGTTTGTCCCTCCTTCTTGTTTCAGGCAAAGAAACCCAATGATGAGCCATCGATTAAAGACATTTTGAGGGTGAGTGCTCTTACATAGAAGATCTCTGTGTTTGCTCTTGTTTTGCATATGTTAAGGAAATGGTTGGGGACCAAATACATTTGTAGAGCTGCTTCTCTCCCTCTCTTTGCAGGAACTGAGCAGCTCACTGCCACCTCTCCCGTCACTTCTGCGGACACCTACGAGAGCAGAGACTTCCAAACATCCACTGGCAACAAAGGTAATGCAGCGCATTTTTGCCAGGTCTTCTGATTTAATTTCAAGAGATCTTTCTCTTGAGGAGAAGTCAGCTCAGCTGCTTGACAGCTCTTAGAACGTTTTAAAAATATTTCTTCCAAAATGCACATGCCCCTAATGTGCCATTAACACAGTTTTGGAATCAGTAGATGTGTTGTCAAGATACACGCTAAGCTACTTGGCACTTTGTCCTTTAATTCTAGGAATCCCGAGCTGATCCCAAAACCTCTGGCCACGTGACAAAAGATTTCCCCAAGAGCTCTGGCAAGATGACAAAGGATTTCCACAAGAGCTCTGGCAAAGTAGTGAAGGATTCTCACAAGAGCTCTAGACAAGTGGCCAAGGTCCCTGAGAAGAGCTGTGGCCAAGTGAGAAAGCAGTTTAGAAAGAGCTCTGGCCATGTGGCCAAGGAGTTTCACAAGAGCTATTTGAAAAAGGCCAACAATTTCCACAAGAGTCTTGGCCAGGTGAGCAAGGATTCCCACAAGAGCTTTGGCCAAGAAGTGAAGCATTCTCAGAAGAGCTGTAGCCAAGTGGCCAAGCACGTCCCCAACAGCTCTGGTGAGGTGGCCAAGGAATTTCACAGCAGCTCTGTCCAAGGGGCCAAGGATCCTCAGAAGGCCTCTGGGCCCCTGGCAAAGGATTCTCAGAAGAGCTGTGGCCAGGCAGCCAAGGGTCCTCAGGAAGGAGCTGATTTTCAAAGGCTCGAGGCTCCTCATCTTCAAACCAAACCCAGCTGCCTGAAGCTTCCTGTGCCCACCAAGGAGGCCGTGCCCAGGAACACTGTGGGCATCAAAAGGCCCGGTGAGCCCCTGGAGAACAAGGAATCCAAGAGAGTGTGGAAGGTGGAGCGTGAGCCTGGACGTTTGCATGTCACAGAGCAGTCCTGCAGGGAGCAGCTGATGGACAAGAAAACAGTGAAGCCAAAAACCATGGACAGCAAAGCCCTGAAGCTGTCCCTTCCCGAGCCCTCTGAGAAGAGAAAGGACAAGGGCTCCCACCAGGCCTATGCCAGAGGCTTTTGGGACTCCAGGCTCCTGGGAGATGCTCAGAAATGTGACAGGCCTGTGGCCACTGGGGATCAGCAAAAGGAGAAGGTGCCCTTGCCTCCAGGGGAGAAGAAGTTGTTCTTGCCTGCAAGGAAGGCAGACATGAAAAGGAAAGCTGTGAGGAGTCCTGAGGAGTCCCCTGGAAAGAGGAAGGTGAGAGGGGCAGGAGGAGCTGGGTTTGGACAAGGACCAAGGTGATGTTTGATAAACCCACGCAGAGTTTCCCTTTCGTGGGTTGGCACTAGTGCCATGATCCTTCTCCTCGAAAAGTAGTTCCAGTGTGTTTAATTTTCTGTTTCCAAGCCAGAATCTATCCAACTGAGCTGTACTGGTCTGTACTCTAGGTGAACTTTCAAGACCCGAGTGAATTTTTTCCCTGTTTTCTCTTTCTTCCTGTTAGAGGGAAGACAAGGGGGATAGTCCCAGGAAGAAAAAAGAATGAAAATGAAGCCCAACCAAGAAATTCCAGCTTTCAGCAAACAAAGGCTCCAATAAACTGAAGTGAGTATGCAGTGCTGGGATGTCAGAAAGATGTGTAAATCTAAGTCTCACTCCAGAAGGGTCAGAGGAAGAACTGCATCTCCTGTCTGACACTCGAGAGTTTGCTTCTATCATGGTGTGCCTTCTGCAGCTTCAGCTGCTGCAGGTTGGCCTTGAGATGCTGGAAGCCAGCAGTGCAGAAAGCAGCTCTGGAGGTGTGGGTGGGTAAGGGTAGGGAGCCTTTCCCTTCTGACCTCCTCTGAAAGCACAGAGGCCTTGGGGCTGAGGTTTGCCTGGGGGAAGGGATGTTCCAATTGCCCTGGGAATGCAAGAGCTTTGATTCTGGAGTTCTCCCTCCCTTTTCCTCAGGGCAAATGGGCAGCTGTGTTAGTCCTGTGCTGGCTTTTGGAGTGGGAAGGGTAGGAGGTGTTTTTGGGCAGAGAGGGCTCTGGATCAGGCCGGGGATGGTGCTGTGCCCTGTGTCAGATCATCCTCTGTGCAGCATCAGCTGTGCCAAGGCAGAGCAGCTGCAGAGCTGCAGTGTGCAGTGAGGAGGGACCAAAGCATGGGAAAAGGGGGAGCTGAAAGAGGGGAGAGGACAGTGCACAGCAGAGTCAGGCAAGAAGTGCAGCCCCACAGCTGAGCCTTCCCACTGGGTGTAACTTCATTTCCTGCTCCGGTGATGCTGCAGTCCCTGAGCTGGGAGTCAGTGCTTGGGGTGTTCTTGGAACCTTGGAGAGTCTGACTGCAAATGGTGGAAATGGGCAGTGGAGAAACAAGGTGGAGAGCTGTTTGGTGCTGCCTCTTGCTGCCAGAGTTCCCTGGTCATCCTGATTTCAGATGCTCAGAAATCTGCTAGGCCACTCTGTTATTGAATGTGCAAGTCTGTGCCAGTTCAAAGAAGTCCCTCTCATTGAAGCCTCTCAGCTTTGGAAGTGTTGTCTTGTTGAGACACTGGCCAGAATTGGTGCAGGATGTAGCCAGGTTTTTAAGAAATGCCTACAGGATATGTGCATCACAGTCATGAATTTGCTCCTCTTGTCCAGAGCTATCAGCAGCTTCATTCCAAGCTGAGAGGAAAACTGTGGAGCTGCCACCACTGCTGGCCATGACTGCTGCACAAGGGGCACCAAAGTGGACCACGAGGAGCCAAAAGAGCCCCAGAACCGAGACGGACGGCCCGGAGCTGCCTGCCATGGATATGGACAGCCCTGCCAGGAACCAGGATCCTCAGAGCCCAGGGGTGCTGGGTGATTCTCTGCAGAAACATCCTCTCAGATAAGTGACCATTTCTGTTTGTAGGCAGCTGTAAATGCCAGGCTGGGATAAAAAGGAGTGTGTTTATAAAAGCCAAGGGTGGTTTGTTTAAAAATAAGAAATAAGGAACAACAAACCTGTGGGTGTGGCTGCAGCCTGGGCCTAAGGTTTTAGAGCAGGTTGACAAAATTGTTAACCCTTGGAGCTTTGCTTTTCTGGGTTATAAAATTGGATTTCCCTGGCTGTTTATTAAAATGTGGCTGTTTACTGTTGGCTCAGGGTGTGGGGTCTAGGATGTTTTGGGGAGGTGCTAGGTCAGACTGTGCACACTGTATGGAACTGCCTTCTAACTGCTTGCTTTTTCCTGATCATTTTCCTGCTTCCAGCCCTCACTGCACTCTCAGCCACTGAGCAAGGAAACCTGCTGCTGAATTTCTCCATGCTTGGGAAAGCATTGTGAGCTGCCAGGTGAGAAGCCAGTGTTCCATTTCCACTATTGGAGGGATTGCTGAGGAAGAAGGCAAGAGGGGGAGAGCCAGGGGATTAGATTATGCCTGGGAGAAATGAACATTTTCTCTGGAAATTTAGGAAAGCCAGGCTTTGGAATTGCTAGAGGCATCTCTCTCAGACCAGCTTTCTCTCTGTGGCTTTTCAGGGATCTGCAGGGGATGAGAAGAATCCTTTCCCAGTGACTTCTGTTCCAGATGAAGACAAGACAAGAAGACCTGAAGTTGGAACAGTAAGTGTTTGTTTTACAGCCCTGCCTGCAGTTTCTGAAGACACCAAACAGGGCTGGCCCTGCAGCCAGCCCAGTTTCAGCTTCCTCAGGAGCACTTCTTTAGGGAGCAAAGAGAGAGGGAGGGATGGGGAGAGCTGCCCTGTGAGGGCAGCACCTGCTAAGTAGCTTGGCTGCAGCTGAGCAGCACTTGAATTTTTGAGTCCTTGCTGGGCCTTTGAGGAGCAGTACTGGCCAGCAGAAATTCCTAGAGTTGCTGCTTGTTTGTTTATGGTACAGTTTAGTCATTAGAAATGTTGTCTTGTCCTGTGGTGCAAGCAGTGGGGAATACTCAAAAGCTGTAACCTGCCACCCCAGGGGCCCTTTGCAGTGTCCTTTTCCATAAAACACAAAGTTTTGTGGGCCCCTCTGGGCAAAGGGATGCACTGCCATCATCTGCTGGCAAACTTGCAAAAGAAAATAAGCAGGATGTGCTTGGCAGAAGGGCTGGAATGCTGCAAGAATCCTCACCCTAAAGAGGCAGCAGCTGAAATTGAAAAGGCTTTGCAGGTCCTCTGGGAGTAAGGTCACTCCAGCCATTGACTGTCCTCTGGCCAGAATGTGCCTGTTGGATGAATCCACCCAAATGTTTTCTCTCTCTCTCTCCTTTTGTTCCAGAGTTTTCTGCTGAACATAGCCAAGGAACATCTCTAGGAGCTGGCCTGACCTCACTGAAGGGGACAGAATTTACAGTGTTCCAGACTGGAACCCAAGTGCCTTAACTGGGTGTCCAGGATGTAAATAGTTCCAAGTTCTGTGTTCTTTTGTATCATTACAAACAGTTTTGTTTTGGTTTTACTTTACTGTTCAGTGCAAAGCACCTGCATTGTTGTTGTTGTTGTTGTTGTTTTAAATACAGTTGTACTTTTTTTTGTTTACCTTTGGAAAACTTTGTGGTTTTTGAGGGTATTGCTTTGGGTGCCTTGCAAAAGAAGAGATTTGGGGGGGGTTGGGGTGTGGTACCTGCCATTAAAATGAAACTGTGGAGAGAAGGATGGTATCCCAAAAGAATTGTGGTTCCAAGAAACAATTATCTCCCTTTTCCACATCATTTCATGATACAGGAACAGCTTAGCCAGGTACTGAAATAAGGTTGAAGGAACTACTTAGAAAATATAAAGAATTGTGTAAATATAGAAATATTGCTTTTAAAATTTCTATAGAGAGTTTTGTGTCTTATGTAGTCATTCTTTCAAATCAAAACACCCTTCAGCACCCTCAAAGCGTTAAGAGCTGCTCTTCTCCATCCATGCATTTCAACTTGTGACTAGACACAAACACTTCAGGGTTGTTCAGAAAGAACTGAGGACCTTTCAGGCACAGCTGATTTTAGTTTGTTAGGTAATCATCTTTCTTCCATAATTCATCTAGAATTTCCTGTGGAATTTCAATCCAGAATTGCTGTCAAAGACAGCAATAATACAACCTTGAGTTAGTATGCTCCAGTAGTTCCAATCAGCAAGATGCAAAAAGGTGAATTCAGCTGCATTTTCTCTGTCTTCACTGCCAAGTAAAAGGGATAGAAAAAGAGGAAAGAACCTCAGGTGGGATTTTTCCATTAATGATGTTCAGGTTTCTTCTCCGCCCACAGCCCTGTAACCTCCGTGCACTGTGCCACAGGGAACATCCCAAGGAGACTGGCAATGCACTGGGTTTACAGAAAGGGCAGACAATGGGCATGTCCTGCCACTTGCCGATGGCTGCCAAGGCACTCGGAGCTGCAGGGGCACGCCGAGTGGCAGGCGGGATTTGGTGTCACCCAGGTGCCCTCAGCCCCAGGCTGGCAGGGTTCCAGGCCCAGGGCAGCTGCCCCGGCCCCTCTCCCGGCAGCGCTCCCGGCTCCATGGTGGCCACAGGCCTTGCCCAGAGCCAGGGGCCGCTGGCAGCTTTCCCCCTTTGGCCAGGCGCAATTGCCTCCCCCTGCGTGGCACCGGCGGCCCCCGGGCTGCTGCCCGAGCCCTCCGCACCGCCAGCCTCTTCCCGGGCACCTCGGAACCCCGCTGTAGCCGAAGGGTGGCAGCAGCCCCCGCCCCGCTGCGGGGGGATGCGGCACGAAGCTCTGGGCAAAGCCGCTCGGCCCTGCTGAGGCCGGGGGCCTGCAGCTGCCCTCAGGCTGCCAGGGAGAACAGCAGCAGCCTCTTGGAGCAGCTGCAAACTCCCGCAGGTGCCTCCCGAGCCTCCTTTGCTCCGGCCTGAACACGCCCAGCTCCCCCAGCTGCTCCTCAGCACACCTGTGCTCCAGAGCCTGCAGCAGCTCCAGTGCCCAGCTCTGGACATGGTCCAGCCTCGTAGTGTGCTTCCAAACGTGAGCCCAGGATTCCAGACGCACCCTCAGCACTGCCAAATACAGGCACATCGGTCCGGTCAAAGAATCATAAAATATTCTGAGCTGGAAGTGGTCTACAAGGATTGATACTAAATAACGACCAAGAAGTCTCACAGTGATGTTCAAATGTTGGGAGCAGCAGAAGGAAAGAAGACATTTTTCAAATCAAAGCATCAAAGAATCTGAATTAATAATATTAAATGAAGAAAGAATTTAGGATGGAATAAACCTGATTTATTTACATATTGCTTTCCATCATTTAAAAACTTGGCTTTCTGTGGTTGTTTTGTTGCATTATTACTTTCCTTTTTCAGACCAGAAAAGTTCATTTAAAAATAACACTGAGATGTACCTGTCACTGGGCATGGCCAAGCCCATCAATGCTGGCAGTAATGCCTCTGAGATACAATATTTAAGAGGGGAAAAAAGTGTGGCCCAGATTGCAGCCAGAGACTCAGGGAGAGACTCAGGGAAATCCCCCCTGGGGATGGGCATGAGGAGGGCAAGAAGCAGGAGCGGGGCATCAGCAGCAATTCCCCACCGCAGCACGGCCAGCCAAGGGAGCCCCACACAAGAGCTGGGGGGCCAGAGCTCCTCAGGACACTCCTCTGCCACAACAGGGAACAGCCAGAAGCCTCCCGTGCACACCAAGGTGGACTTCTATAGAAGTACTGCAAGGCCAGGAGGAAATGCCCCTTCATTCTCCCTGGAACTCCAGCCTTAAGCTTGGGAAAATGAGATAGAGGGGCTTTTGAAAACAAAACTGTACTTTTATAGAGGACGAAGTAGAAAAATTTGTAATGAAACCAAAGCAATGTGGAGTGAAATGAAAGCTGTGCTTTTATTCCCAATGCATGCAGCAGTCCGCACGGAGCCATGGGGTTGGGTGGAAGCCGGCTGGGCAATAGTTCGGTGTCTCTGAGCAAGGCCTTGGTCACTGTCCGTCCCTGAGGGCTCCCTCAGCGGCTCCTTGTCAGCTGCCGGGCAGGGCCCGGGGGCTCGCTGGCCCAGGGCCGTGCTGGCCGCCGCCTCGGGGCCAGCCCGTGTGCCGCTGTGGGGCAGGGCTGCGTTCCCGCAGGGCAGCAGGGGCTGCGGGCACGGGGCTCCGGCGGGGTTCCGCGCCCTCGGAGCCCCGCGGCACCCGCAGCCCGGCCCGGCCGTGCACGGGACGCTCCGTTGGCCCCCGGGCGCTGCCAACGGCAGCCCCGTCCTTGGGCAGCGCCCGCGGCCGCAGCAGCGCAGCAGCTCCGCTCGGGAGCAGCGCTCGGCTATCGGGAACAAAGCCTGTTGGCAGCGCCTTTGCTGACACTGCGGAGGGAGGGAGGGAGGCATTCCTCGCCCGCAAGGCCGCCTTGTGCCAGGTAATTCTGCGCTGGGCTGCCGGGGCCAAACAGCCCGGCCACGGCTGGCCCTGCTGCCTGCCAGCGCTGGCCACCGACAGCAACAGCTGCAAAGCCCGGCTCCTGCTCCTGCCTCTGCCAGCTGCCAGCACTTTGCTGGGAAAGAGTCACTGAGCAGGGCAATTGCCTGGAAGGCCACCCTGATGCAAAGAGTTAGGGTTATCATTAGGCAGCCTGCAGTGGGACCAGTTCACGTCAGCTGCAGAGGGCAAGGTTGCAGGAGGGCTTGCTGCTGATTCAGCTTGCATCCCAAGTGTCTGAGAGGAGCAGGAGAGCCAGGCAATCCCTGGCAAAGGAGGGTGACATGGGAAGAAGCACCAAGGCCCCTTCTTGGCCAAAAGGAGCCAGCACTGAGAGGGAAGGAGAGGAATTCAGGCAGAGGCAGCAGATGTGTGCCAGGGGGAAGGAGCTCTGGGCTTTTCCTGGGCAGTGGCGGCAGCAGGTGCTCAGCTGGAGCTGGGATTGCCCCGTTGGGAGTGGCAGCAGCTGCCCGGGGCCGCCCTTACAGTTGAACTGTCACAGCCAGGGACTCCAGAGGGAGGTGGCAAAGGCCGTGTGCAAACACCCACCTGCCAAAGTGAAGCCAAAGCCATGGAGTTGTTCTTTTTCCAGTTGTAGGAATCAAGGCCATTATAATGACAATGTCCCTGTATATATATACTCGTATATCATATGTCTATAAGTACAATGGCCACCGGAATATTTGAATCCTTCCTGGCCAGGCTGGGCAGGCCTTTAAGAAACCTGGTCTAGTGAAAAGTGTCCCTGCCCATGGCAGGGGGGCAGAATGTGGTGAAATCTAAGGTCCCTTCCTACCCAAAACATTCTATGGTTAGATGGTTTCATGGTGCTGTGGTTGTACAAATCTGGTGTTTTCTCTGACTGCATGACGAGTTGTCCCTTCAAATAACTGAACGTACGGCAAACACCAAGCTTTGCCTAGAAAAATATAAGGGGAAGCTTAGAGATAGCAACATTGAAAGGGAAAGCTCTTGAGATGACTACATAAGCTTTAGGTTTCAAATCAGCTTCCAAGCCCTGTCAAGGGCATTTGCAAAACTTTTTGACTGTTTAGTGAAATCTAGGTTTTCCTGCTGGCCACTTGTGTGCTTTGTGGTCATGTTAAGGAGAAGCTGGTGGCAGAGCAGGCTTACCTGCCACACTCTTTATTCACATGTGTGCCTGCACCTCTCCCTCCCAAATTAGGCCAATTCCAGGTCCATTCAACAGAAGTTGGAAGGAAGTTGGAATGACTTTTCCCTGCATGCACTCCCTACTTCTCCCACCTTTGTTTATCTTTAAATTCAAGTGGACACCATGTTTTTTCAAGGCAGATTGTTTCCCAGCCAGTGCTATGTGTTTTCATGATTGTGAGCAGGGGACAAAGATGCAGAGTTTGACTGCTTCCAGATGTATCCTCTGAGCTTAGTGGGAGTGTCTGTTCTTTGGCCTCCCAGCTGCAGGGGGAGGTGGGGTCTGACAGGATTGCTAATCCTAGTGGCTCCTGTCTCTCTGTGCCTTGGGAATGGTTCCCTGCTGGTCCCTTCCCTGGTGTTAAAGGCATGGCCTGGAGGTCAGCTGCTTCAGCTCTTGCCCCAAGTGTCTGTGCTCCTGTGTCATACCAGTTATCCTGAGTGCGGTGGTTCACAAGTCATCACACAATGCTCCTGTAGCCTCCTCCCCAGTGAGAAATCATTCTGCTCCTTCTGGAGTGTGAGATGCTGCACATGAATGTCCCAAACTGAAATGTAAATGTTTTCAGTCTTATTTCCACCAGTTTGAAATTGTTTATTTCAGCTGAGGGAATCTTGTAACCTTTTTATCTAGAGCTGTCTTTTTAGGGCATTTTTTTCCCTCCTTTTCTTTCCTTCCTCTTTCCACAAATGCTGCCATTCAGGTGAGGCCCATTTGGGTGTCTAAAGGCAGGGTTCTTAGGGCACATTTATTCTGAAAATTGAACCAAATATCCTGGAGCCTGTAGCAGTGTCCTGGTTTGTCATGCTCTTGGCCAGATGTGGAGTTAAGGGCTGACCTGAAATGCAGCAGCACTGCTGGGGGAAGGGTTCTCTTGCTTCTCCATTCTCAGTTGCGTGGAATCCTCATGTTGGGATGGTTTCTGTTTAGGAGCTCTGCAGTGACTCCCAGTCAGGCACTGCAGGCTCTGAGTGTGGCAAGTCCCTGGAGCTCTTGACCCCTGCTTTGGGCATGACCTCGTGCAGATGGTGAAGATCTGTTTGTTCTGTTCCAGAGAAGCCGACTCGGTCTGAGACTTCGCAATGGAACCTACAGACAACCAGAACAGCGACAATAGGTAGGAATTAACTGTCAGCATCCTGTGGATTTCAGCATGGCTTTCCTCCTGGACACGTGCCCTTGTGCTACAGCCCCAGTTTCTGCAGGGGGTATAAACAGGGGTTCAAGAGTTAACTCTCCCTTCTCTGTGTCTTTCTGAAAGCTGGAACAACAACAGAGACTTGCTCCGCCTTCTGGAGCAAGAGAGGCGCAGGAGGCAGGCAGCTCCAGAAGAGAAAGATCCATTCTTGGAGAAGACTCCTCTCTTTGCCAAACCCTACAAGGTAATGGCAGTGGGGTGCAGGCTGGAAGGAGAGGAGGAAGGAGGCTGGGGCTGGGAGAGGAGAGCTGTGTCTTCTGCATGGGCTGTGGCAGACGTGAGCCCGATCCCTGCAAACACAGCACCTTCCCGTCTGCTCCACTGAGCCTGCCCAGCTTCCCTTGTGGGGCTGCATGGAGATTCCATGAAGATCCTGAGCTCTTGCTGAGCTGGATCTCTGTCTTGGGGAGTTTCTGCCATTTCCCCCTCTCTGTTCCTCTGCTGCAGACCGATAAAGAAGATGAGCTGTCCAGGCGCATTAAGAACTTGCTGGGCCATGCAGACTCCAGGGTGCTCCTGAGCCCCGAGTCCCCTCTGACTCCCATATGGGTTCCAAAAAAGCCCAAATCCAGGCCACAGAGCAGCAGTCATGGGCCGGCCTCCAGAAAGACAAACCCATGTGAGGACAGATGGAGGGAGTCCTCACCAGGATTACAAGGCCTCACAGCTCACCCTCAGCAGAGCTATGGTGGCAGCCATGAAGAGCACTCAAATCGGAGGTCAGAAGCCAAAGCTCCACAGGCCAAAATCCTTCCTGAGCCTGTCAGGGTGAGTGCAATTGTTGGGGCCCTCTGTTGTTGGCAGTCCCTGCAGGCCAAGGGAGCAGCACACGGGCCCTGCCTGGCTCGTGGCTCAGCCTCCCCAGAGCTCAGAGGCACTTGGTTCCCAGGTGCATTTCAGACAAAGCTCGGCTGCTCCAAAACAAAATTCTGTAAAGAGAGTAGACTGCACAAACACACTTACATAATAGTAACAACAATAATGATAAGTAGTAGTAGTAGTAGTAGTAGTAGTAGTAGTAGTAGTAGTAGAAGTAAAAGTAGATGAAGAAGAAATAGTAGTTTAAGAATGGCAACAGTTTTCCCTGACTGCCAGTTTCCAAAGGGAAGACAGACATCTTGGAGAAGGAGGAGGAGTTGACAGTGATGGCTTCAGCTCTCTCCATGCCTGGTCTCCATGATTAACTCCCCTTCAGACGGGCCTTTCATCCTTACTCTCATTTTACTTTTAATACACTTGCAAGACATCTAGAGAGCTGTTGGTAAGCAAAGGCTTGATGAGTAGCTGCCAAGTATTAAAAAACCCAAACAAACCCTCTCCTGTTTGTCCCTCCTTCTTGTTTCAGGCAAAGAAACCCAATGATGAGCCATCGATTAAAGACATTTTGAGGGTGAGTGCTCTTACATAGAAGACCTCTGTGTTTGCTCTTGTTTTGCATATGTTAAGGAAATGGTTGGGGACCAAATACATTTGTAGAGCTGCTTCTCTCCCTCTCTTTGCAGGAACTGAGCAGCTCACTGCCACCTCTCCCGTCACTTCTGCGGACACCTACGAGAGCAGAGACTTCCAAACATCCACTGGCAACAAAGGTAATGCAGCGCATTTTTGCCAGGTCTTCTGATTT
Organism: Acrocephalus scirpaceus scirpaceus; assembly: GCA_910950805.1. Lineage (NCBI taxonomy): Eukaryota > Metazoa > Chordata > Aves > Passeriformes > Sylviidae > Acrocephalus > Acrocephalus scirpaceus. The sequence goes on along the minus strand of OU383778.1, from coordinate 64,574,251 downwards.
AATTTCAAGAGATCTTTCTCTTGAGGAGAAGTCAGCTCAGCTGCTTGACAGCTCTTAGAACGTTTTAAAAATATTTCTTCCAAAATGCACATGCCCCTAATGTGCCATTAACACAGTTTTGGAATCAGTAGATGTGTTGTCAAGATACACGCTAAGCTACTTGGCACTTTGTCCTTTAATTCTAGGAATCCCGAGCTGATCCCAAAACCTCTGGCCACGTGACAAAAGATTTCCCCAAGAGCTCTGGCAAGATGACAAAGGATTTCCACAAGAGCTCTGGCAAAGTAGTGAAGGATTCTCACAAGAGCTCTAGACAAGTGGCCAAGGTCCCTGAGAAGAGCTGTGGCCAAGTGAGAAAGCAGTTTAGAAAGATCCTTCTCCTCGAAAAGTAGTTCCAGTGTGTTATTTTTTCTGTTTCCAGCCAGAATCTATCCAACTGAGCTGTACTGATCTGTACTCTAGGTGAACTTTCAAGACCCGAGTGAATTTTTTCCCTGTTTTCTCTTTCTTCCTGTTAGAGGGAAGACAAGGGGGATAGTCCCAGGAAGAAAAAAGAATGAAAATGAAGCCCAACCAAGAAATTCCAGCTTTCAGCAAACAAAGGCTCCAATAAACTGAAGTGAGTATGCAGTGCTGGGATGTCAGAAAGATGTGTAAATCTAAGTCTCACTCCAGAAGGGTCAGAGGAAGAACTGCATCTCCTGTCTGACACTCGAGAGTTTGCTTCTATCATGGTGTGCCTTCTGCAGCTTCAGCTGCTGCAGGTTGGCCTTGAGATGCTGGAAGCCAGCAGTGCAGAAAGCAGCTCTGGAGGTGTGGGTGGGTAAGGGTAGGGAGCCTTTCCCTTCTGACCTCCTCTGAAAGCACAGAGGCCTTGAGGCTGAGGTTTGCCTGGGGGAAGGGATGTTCCAATTGCCCTGGGAATGCAAGAGCTTTGATTCTGGAGTTCTCCCTCCCTTTTCCTCAGGGCAAATGGGCAGCTGTGTTAGTCCTGTGCTGGCTTTTGGAGTGGGAAGGGTAGGAGGTGTTTTTGGGCAGAGAGGGCTCTGGATCAGGCCGGGGATGGTGCTGTGCCCTGTGTCAGATCATCCTCTGTGCAGCATCAGCTGTGCCAAGGCAGAGCAGCTGCAGAGCTGCAGTGTGCAGTGAGGAGGGACCAAAGCATGGGAAAAGGGGGAGCTGAAAGAGGGGAGAGGACAGTGCACAGCAGAGTCAGGCAAGAAGTGCAGCCCCACAGCTGAGCCTTCCCACTGGGTGTAACTTCATTTCCTGCTCCGGTGATGCTGCAGTCCCTGAGCTGGGAGTCAGTGCTTGGGGTGTTCTTGGAACCTTGGAGAGTCTGACTGCAAATGGTGGAAATGGGCAGTGGAGAAACAAGGTGGAGAGCTGTTTGGTGCTGCCTCTTGCTGCCAGAGTTCCCTGGTCATCCTGATTTCAGATGCTCAGAAATCTGCTAGGCCACTCTGTTACTGAATGTGCAAGTCTGTGCCAGTTCAAAGAAGTCCCTCTCATTGAAGCCTCTCAGCTTTGGAAGTGTTGTCCTGTTGAGACACTGGCCAGAATTGGTGCAGGATGTAGCCAGGTTTTTAAGAAATGCCTACAGGATATGTGCATCACAGTCATGAATTTGCTCCTCTTGTCCAGAGCTATCAGCAGCTTCATTCCAAGCTGAGAGGAAAACTGTGGAGCTGCCACCACTGCTGGCCATGACTGCTGCACAAGGGGCACCAAAGTGGACCACGAGGAGCCAAAAGAGCCCCAGAACCGAGACGGACGGCCCGGAGCTGCCTGCCATGGATATGGACAGCCCTGCCAGGAACCAGGATCCTCAGAGCTCAGGGGTGCTGGGTGATTCTCTGCAGAAACATCCTCTCAGATAAGTGACCATTTCTGTTTGTAGGCAGCTGTAAATGCCAGGCTGGGATAAAAAGGAGTGTGTTTATAAAAGCCAAGGGTGGTTTGTTTAAAAATAAGAAATAAGGAACAACAAACCTGTGGGTGTGGCTGCAGCCTGGGCCTAAGGTTTTAGAGCAGGTTGACAAAATTGTTAACCCTTGGAGCTTTGCTTTTCTGGGTTATAAAATTGGATTTCCCTGGCTGTTTATTAAAATGTGGCTGTTTACTGTTGGCTCAGGGTGTGGGGTCTAGGATGTTTTGGGGAGGTGCTAGGTCAGCCTGTGCACACTGTATGGAACTGCCTTCTAACTGCTTGCTTTTTCCTGATCATTTTCCTGCTTCCAGCCCTCACTGCACTCTCAGCCACTGAGCAAGGAAACCTGCTGCTGAATTTCTCCATGCTTGGGAAAGCATTGTGAGCTGCCAGGTGAGAAGCCAGTGTTCCATTTCCACTATTGGAGGGATTGCTGAGGAAGAAGGCAAGAGGGGGAGAGCCAGGGGATTAGATTATGCCTGGGAGAAATGAACATTTTCTCTGGAAATTTAGGAAAGCCAGGCTTTGGAATTGCTAGAGGCATCTCTCTCAGACCAGCTTTCTCTCTGTGGCTTTTCAGGGATCTGCAGGGGATGAGAAGAATCCTTTCCCAGTGACTTCTGTTCCAGATGAAGACAAGACAAGAAGACCTGAAGTTGGAACAGTAAGTGTTTGTTTTACAGCCCTGCCTGCAGTTTCTGAAGACACCAAACAGGGCTGGCCCTGCAGCCAGCCCAGTTTCAGCTTCCTCAGGAGCACTTCTTTAGGGAGCAAAGAGAGAGGGAGGGATGGGGAGAGCTGCCCTGTGAGGGCAGCACCTGCTAAGTAGCTTGGCTGCAGCTGAGCAGCACTTGAATTTTTGAGTCCTTGCTGGGCCTTTGAGGAGCAGTACTGGCCAGCAGAAATTCCTAGAGTTGCTGCTAGTTTTTTTATGGTACAGTTTAGTCATTAGAAATGTTGTCTTGTCCTGTGGTGCAAGCAGTGGGGAATACTCAAAAGCTGTAACCTGCCACCTCAGGGGCCCTTTGCAGTGTCCTTTTCCATAAAACACAAAGTTTTGTGGGCCCCTCTGGGCAAAGGGATGCACTGCCATCATCTGCTGGCAAACTTGCAAAAGAAAATAAGCAGGATGTGCTTGGCAGAAGGGCTGGAATGCTGCAAGAATCCTCACCCTAAAGAGGCAGCAGCTGAAATTGAAAAGGCTTTGCAGGTCCTCTGGGAGTAAGGTCACTCCAGCCATTGACTGTCCTTGGCCAGAAGTGCCTGTTGGATGAATCCACCCAAATGTTTTCTCTCTCTCTCCTTTTGTTCCAGAGTTTTCTGCTGAACATAGCCAAGGAACATCTCTAGGAGCTGGCCTGACCTCACTGAAGGGGACAGAATTTACAGTGTTCCAGACTGGAACCCAAGTGCCTTAACTGGGTGTCCAGGATGTAAATAGTTCCAAGTTCTGTGTTCTTTTGTATCATTACAAACAGTTTTGTTTTGGTTTTACTTTACTGTTCAGTGCAAAGCACCTGCATTGTTGTTGTTGTTGTTGTTGTTGTTTTAAATACAGTTGTACTTTTTTTTGTTTACCTTTGGAAAACTTTGTGGTTTTTGAGGGTATTGCTTTGGGTGCCTTGCAAAAGAAGAGATTTGGGGGGGGTTGGGGTGTGGTACCTGCCATTAAAATGAAACTGTGGAGAGAAGGATGGTATCCCAAAAGAATTGTGGTTCCAAGAAACAATTATCTCCCTTTTCCACATCATTTCATGATACAGGAACAGCTTAGCCAGGTACTGAAATAAGGTTGAAGGAACTACTTAGAAAATATAAAGAATTCTGTAAATATAGAAATATTGCTTTTAAAATTTCTGTAGAGAGTTTTGTGTCTTATGTAGTCATTCTTTCAAATCAAAACACCCTTCAGCACCCTCAAAGCGTTAAGAGCTGCTCTTCTCCATCCATGCATTTCAACTTGTGACTAGACACAAACACTTCAGGGTTGTTCAGAAAGAACTGAGGACCTTTCAGGCACAGCTGATTTTAGTTTGTTAGGTAATCATCTTTCTTCCATAATTCATCTAGAATTTCCTGTGGAATTTCAATCCAGAATTGCTGTCAAAGACAGCAATAATACAACCTTGAGTTAGTATGCTCCAGTAGTTCCAATCAGCAAGATGCAAAAAGGTGAATTCAGCTGCATTTTCTCTGTCTTCACTGCCAAGTAAAAGGGATAGAAAAAGAGGAAAGAACCTCAGGTGGGATTTTTCCATTAATGATGTTCAGGTTTCTTCTCCGCCCACAGCCCTGTAACCTCCGTGCACTGTGCCACAGGGAACATCCCAAGGAGACTGGCAATGCACTGGGTTTACAGAAAGGGCAGACAATGGGCATGTCCTGCCACTTGCCGATGGTTGCCAAGGCACTCGGAGCTGCAGGGGCACGCCGAGTGGCAGGCGGGATTTGGTGTCACCCAGGTGCCCTCAGCCCCAGGCTGGCAGGGTTCCAGGCCCAGGGCAGCTGCCTCGGCCCCTCTCCCGGCAGCGCTCCCGGCTCCATGGTGGCCACAGGCCTTGCCCAGAGCCAGGGGCCGCTGGCAGCTTTCCCCCTTTGGCCAGGCGCAATTGCCTCCCCCTGCGTGGCACCGGCGGCCCCCGGGCTGCTGCCCGAGCCCTCCGCACCGCCAGCCTCTTCCCGGGCACCTCGGAACCCCGCTGTAGCCGAAGGGTGGCAGCAGCCCCCGCCCCGCTGCGGGGGGATGCGGCACGAAGCTCTGGGCAAAGCCGCTCGGCCCTGCTGAGGCCGGGGGCTGCAGCTGCCCTCAGGCTGCCAGGGAGAACAGCAGCAGCCTCTTGGAGCAGCTGCAAACTCCCGCAGGTGCCTCCCGAGCCTCCTTTGCTCCGGCCTGAACACGCCCAGCTCCCCCAGCTGCTCCTCAGCACACCTGTGCTCCAGAGCCTGCAGCAGCTCCAGTGCCCAGCTCTGGACATGGTCCAGCCTCGTAGTGTGCTTCCAAACGTGAGCCCAGGATTCCAGACGCACCCTCAGCACTGCCAAATACAGGCACATCGGTCCGGTCAAAGAATCATAAAATATTCTGAGCTGGAAGTGGTCTACAAGGATTGATACTAAATAACGACCAAGAAGTCTCACAGTGATGTTCAAATGTTGGGAGCAGCAGAAGGAAAGAAGACATTTTTCAAATCAAAGCATCAAAGAATCTGAATTAATAATATTAAATGAAGAAAGAATTTAGGATGGAATAAACCTGATTTATTTACATATTGCTTTCCATCATTTAAAAACTTGGCTTTCTGTGGTTGTTTTGTTGCATTATTACTTTCCTTTTTCAGACCAGAAAAGTTCATTTAAAAATAACACTGAGATGTACCTGTCACTGGGCATGGCCAAGCCCATCAATGCTGGCAGTAATGCCTCTGAGATACAATATTTAAGAGGGGAAAAAAGTGTGGCCCAGATTGCAGCCAGAGACTCAGGGAGAGACTCAGGGAAATCCCCCCTGGGGATGGGCATGAGGAGGGCAAGAAGCAGGAGCGGGGCATCAGCAGCAATTCCCCACCGCAGCACGGCCAGCCAAGGGAGCCCCACACAAGAGCTGGGGGGCCAGAGCTCCTCAGGACACTCCTCTGCCACAACAGGGAACAGCCAGAAGCCTCCCGTGCACACCAAGGTGGACTTCTATAGAAGTACTGCAAGGCCAGGAGGAAATGCCCCTTCATTCTCCCTGGAACTCCAGCCTTAAGCTTGGGAAAATGAGATAGAGGGGCTTTTGAAAACAAAACTGTACTTTTATAGAGGACGAAGTAGAAAAATTTGTAATGAAACCAAAGCAATGTGGAGTGAAATGAAAGCTGTGCTTTTATTCCCAATGCATGCAGCAGTCCGCACGGAGCCATGGGGTTGGGTGGAAGCCGGCTGGGCAATAGTTCGGTGTCTCTGAGCAAGGCCTTGGTCACTGTCCGTCCCTGAGGGCTCCCTCAGCGGCTCCTTGTCAGCTGCCGGGCAGGGCCCGGGGGCTCGCTGGCCCAGGGCCGTGCTGGCCGCCGCCTCGGGGCCAGCCCGTGTGCCGCTGTGGGGCAGGGCTGCGTTCCCGCAGGGCAGCAGGGGCTGCGGGCACGGGGCTCCGGCGGGGTTCCGCGCCCTCGGAGCCCCGCGGCACCCGCAGCCCGGCCCGGCCGTGCACGGGACGCTCCGTTGGCCCCCGGGCGCTGCCAACGGCAGCCCCGTCCTTGGGCAGCGCCCGCGGCCGCAGCAGCGCAGCAGCTCCGCTCGGGAGCAGCGCTCGGCTATCGGGAACAAAGCCTGTTGGCAGCGCCTTTGCTGACACTGCGGAGGGAGGGAGGGAGGCATTCCTCGCCCGCAAGGCCGCCTTGTGCCAGGTAATTCTGCGCTGGGCTGCCGGGGCCAAACAGCCCGGCCACGGCTGGCCCTGCTGCCTGCCAGCGCTGGCCACCGACAGCAACAGCTGCAAAGCCCGGCTCCTGCTCCTGCCTCTGCCAGCTGCCAGCACTTTGCTGGGAAAGAGTCACTGAGCAGGGAAATTGCCTGGAAGGCCGCCCTGATGCAAAGAGTTAGGGTTATCATTAGGCAGCCTGCAGTGGGACCAGTTCACGTCAGCTGCAGAGGGCAAGGTTGCAGGAGGGCTTGCTGCTGATTCAGCTTGCATCCCAAGTGTCTGAGAGGAGCAGGAGAGCCAGGCAATCCCTGGCAAAGGAGGGTGACATGGGAAGAAGCACCAAGGCCCCTTCTTGGCCAAAAGGAGCCAGCACTGAGAGGGAAGGAGAGGAATTCAGGCAGAGGCAGCAGATGTGTGCCAGGGGGAAGGAGCTCTGGGCTTTTCCTGGGCAGTGGCGGCAGCAGGTGCTCAGCTGGAGCTGGGATTGCCCCGTTGGGAGTGGCAGCAGCTGCCCGGGGCCGCCCTTACAGTTGAACTGTCACAGCCAGGGACTCCAGAGGGAGGTGGCAAAGGCCGTGTGCAAACACCCACCTGCCAAAGTGAAGCCAAAGCCATGGAGTTGTTCTTTTTCCAGTTGTAGGAATCAAGGCCATTATAATGACAATGTCCCTGTATATATATACTCGTATATCATATGTCTATAAGTACAATGGCCACCGGAATATTTGAATCCTTCCTGGCCAGGCTGGGCAGGCCTTTAAGAAACCTGGTCTAGTGAAAAGTGTCCCTGCCCATGGCAGGGGGGCAGAATGTGGTGAAATCTAAGGTCCCTTCCTACCCAAAACATTCTATGGTTAGATGGTTTCATGGTGCTGTGGTTGTACAAATCTGGTGTTTTCTCTGACTGCATGACGAGTTGTCCCTTCAAATAACTGAACGTACGGCAAACACCAAGCTTTGCCTAGAAGAATATAATGGGAAGCTTAGAGATAGCAACATTGAAAGGGAAAGCTCTTGAGATGACTACATAAGCTTTAGGTTTCAAATCAGCTTCCAAGCCCTGTCAAGGGCATTTGCAAAACTTTTTGACTGTTTAGTGAAATCTAGGTTTTCCTGCTGGCCACTTGTGTGCTTTGTGGTCATGTTAAGGAGAAGCTGGTGGCAGAGCAGGCTTACCTGCCACACTCTTTATTCACATGTGTGCCTGCACCTCTCCCTCCCAAATTAGGCCAATTCCAGGTCCATTCAACAGAAGTTGGAAGGAAGTTGGAATGACTTTTCCCTGCATGCACTCCCTACTTCTCCCACCTTTGTTTATCTTTAAATTCAAGTGGACACCATGTTTTTTCAAGGCAGATTGTTTCCCAGCCAGTGCTATGTGTTTTCATGATTGTGAGCAGGGGACAAAGATGCAGAGTTTGACTGCTTCCAGATGTATCCTCTGAGCTTAGTGGGAGTGTCTGTTCTTTGGCCTCCCAGCTGCAGGGGGAGGTGGGGTCTGACAGGATTGCTAATCCTAGTGGCTCCTGTCTCTCTGTGCCTTGGGAATGGTTCCCTGCTGGTCCCTTCCCTGGTGTTAAAGGCATGGCCTGGAGGTCAGCTGCTTCAGCTCTTGCCCCAAGTGTCTGTGCTCCTGTGTCATACCAGTTGTCCTGAGTGCGGTGGTTCACAAGTCATCACACAATGCTCCTGTAGCCTCCTCCCCAGTGAGAAATCATTCTGCTCCTTCTGGAGTGTGAGATGCTGCACATGAATGTCCCAAACTGAAATGTAAATGTTTTCAGTCTTATTTCCACCAGTTTGAAATTGTTTATTTCAGCTGAGGGAATCTTGTAACCTTTTTATCTAGAGCTGTCTTTTTAGGGCATTTTTTTCCCTCCTTTTCTTTCCTTCCTCTTTCCACAAATGCTGCCATTCAGGTGAGGCCCATTTGGGTGTCTAAAGGCAGGGTTCTTAGGGCACATTTATTCTGAAAATTGAACCAAATATCCTGGAGCCTGTAGCAGTGTCCTGGTTTGTCATGCTCTTGGCCAGATGTGGAGTTAAGGGCTGACCTGAAATGCAGCAGCACTGCTGGGGGAAGGGTTCTCTTGCTTCTCCATTCTCAGTTGCGTGGAATCCTCATGTTGGGATGGTTTCTGTTTAGGAGCTCTGCAGTGACTCCCAGTCAGGCACTGCAGGCTCTGAGTGTGGCAAGTCCCTGGAGCTCTTGACCCCTGCTTTGGGCATGACCTCGTGCAGATGGTGAAGATCTGTTTGTTCTGTTCCAGAGAAGCCGACTCGGTCTGAGACTTCGCAATGGAACCTACAGACAACCAGAACAGCGACAATAGGTAGGAATTAACTGTCAGCATCCTGTGGATTTCAGCATGGCTTTCCTCCTGGACACGTGCCCTTGTGCTACAGCCCCAGTTTCTGCAGGGGGTATAAACAGGGGTTCAAGAGTTAACTCTCCCTTCTCTGTGTCTTTCTGAAAGCTGGAACAACAACAGAGACTTGCTCCGCCTTCTGGAGCAAGAGAGGCGCAGGAGGCAGGCAGCTCCAGAAGAGAAAGATCCATTCTTGGAGAAGACTCCTCTCTTTGCCAAACCCTACAAGGTAATGGCAGTGGGGTGCAGGCTGGAAGGAGAGGAGGAAGGAGGCTGGGGCTGGGAGAGGAGAGCTGTGTCTTCTGCATGGGCTGTGGCAGACGTGAGCCCGATCCCTGCAAACACAGCACCTTCCCGTCTGCTCCACTGAGCCTGCCCAGCTTCCCTTGTGGGGCTGCATGGAGATTCCATGAAGATCCTGAGCTCTTGCTGAGGCTGGATCTCTGTCTTGGGGAGTTTCTGCCATTTCCCCCTCTCTGTTCCTCTGCTGCAGACCGATAAAGAAGATGAGCTGTCCAGGCGCATTAAGAACTTGCTGGGCCATGCAGACTCCAGGGTGCTCCTGAGCCCCGAGTCCCCTCTGACTCCCATATGGGTTCCAAAAAAGCCCAAATCCAGGCCACAGAGCAGCAGTCATGGGCCGGCCTCCAGAAAGACAAACCCATGTGAGGACAGATGGAGGGAGTCCTCACCAGGATTACAAGGCCTCACAGCTCACCCTCAGCAGAGCTATGGTGGCAGCCATGAAGAGCACTCAAATCGGAGGTCAGAAGCCAAAGCTCCACAGGCCAAAATCCTTCCTGAGCCTGTCAGGGTGAGTGCAATTGTTGGGGCCCTCTGTTGTTGGCAGTCCCTGCAGGCCAAGGGAGCAGCACACGGGCCCTGCCTGGCTCGTGGCTCAGCCTCCCCAGAGCTCAGAGGCACTTGGTTCCCAGGTGCATTTCAGACAAAGCTCGGCTGCTCCAAAACAAAATTCTGTAAAGAGAGTAGACTGCACAAACACACTTACATAATAGTAACAACAATAATGATAAGTAGTAGTAGTAGTAGTAGTAGTAGTAGTAGTAGAAGTAAAAGTAGATGAAGAAGAAATAGTAGTTTAAGAATGGCAACAGTTTTCCCTGACTGCCAGTTTCCAAAGGGAAGACAGACATCTTGGAGAAGGAGGAGGAGTTGACAGTGATGGCTTCAGCTCTCTCCATGCCTGGTCTCCATGATTAACTCCCCTTCAGACGGGCCTTTCATCCTTACTCTCATTTTACTTTTAATACACTTGCAAGACATCTAGAGAGCTGTTGGTAAGCAAAGGCTTGATGAGTAGCTGCCAAGTATTAAAAAACCCAAACAAACCCTCTCCTGTTTGTCCCTCCTTCTTGTTTCAGGCAAAGAAACCCAATGATGAGCCATCGATTAAAGACATTTTGAGGGTGAGTGCTCTTACATAGAAGATCTCTGTGTTTGCTCTTGTTTTGCATATGTTAAGGAAATGGTTGGGGACCAAATACATTTGTAGAGCTGCTTCTCTCCCTCTCTTTGCAGGAACTGAGCAGCTCACTGCCACCTCTCCCGTCACTTCTGCGGACACCTACGAGAGCAGAGACTTCCAAACATCCACTGGCAACAAAGGTAATGCAGCGCATTTTTGCCAGGTCTTCTGATTTAATTTCAAGAGATCTTTCTGTTGAGGAGAAGTCAGCTCAGCTGCTTGACAGCTCTTAGAACGTTTTAAAAATATTTCTTCCAAAATGCACATGCCCCTAATGTGCCATTAACACAGTTTTGGAATCAGTAGATGTGTTGTCAAGATACACGCTAAGCTACTTGGCACTTTGTCCTTTAATTCTAGGAATCCCGAGCTGATCCCAAAACCTCTGGCCACGTGACAAAAGATTTCCCCAAGAGCTCTGGCAAGATGACAAAGGATTTCCACAAGAGCTCTGGCAAAGTAGTGAAGGATTCTCACAAGAGCTCTAGACAAGTGGCCAAGGTCCCTGAGAAGAGCTGTGGCCAAGTGAGAAAGCAGTTTAGAAAGAGCTCTGGCCATGTGGCCAAGGAGTTTCACAAGAGCTATTTGAAAAAGGCCAACAATTTCCACAAGAGTCTTGGCCAGGTGAGCAAGGATTCTCACAAGAGCTTTGGCCAAGAAGTGAAGCATTCTCAGAAGAGCTGTAGCCAAGTGGCCAAGCACGTTCCCAACAGCTCTGGTGAGGTGGCCAAGGAATTTCACAGCAGCTCTGTCCAAGGGGCCAAGGATCCTCAGAAGGCCTCTGGGCCCCTGGCAAAGGATTCTCAGAAGAGCTGTGGCCAGGCAGCCAAGGGTCCTCAGGAAGGAGCTGATCTTCAAAGGCTCAAGGCTCCTCATCTTCAAACCAAACTCAGCTGCCTGAAGCTTTCTGTGCCCACCAAGGAGGCCGTGCCCAGGAACGCTGTGGGCATCAAAAGGCCCGGTGAGCCCCTGGAGAACAATGAATCCAAGAGAGTGTGGAAGGTGGAGCGTGAGCCTGGACGTTTGCATGTCACAGAGCAGTCCTTGCAGGGACCAGCTGATGGACAAGAAAACAGTGAAGCCAAAAGCCACTGGACAGCAAAGCCCTGAAGCTGGCACTTCCCGAGCCCTCTGAGAAGAGAAAGGACAAGGGCTCCCACCAGGCCTATGCCAGAGGCTCTTGGGACTCCAGGCTCCTGGGAGATGTTCAGAAATGTGACAGGCCTGTGGCCACTGGGGATCAGCAAAAGGAGAAGGTGCCCTTGCCTCCAGGGGAGAAGAAGTTGTTCTTGCCTATCAAGGAAGGCAGACATGAAAAGGAAAGCTGTGAGGAGTCCTGAGGAGTCCCCTGGAAAGAGGAAGGTGAGAGGGGCAGGGAGGAGCTGGGTTTGGACAAGGACCAAGGTGATGTTTGATAAAGCCCACGTAGAGTTTCCCCTTTCGTAGGTTGGCACTAGTGCCATGATCCTTCTCCTCGAAAAGTAGTTCCAGTGTGTTTGATTTTCTGTTTTCAGCCAGAATCTATCCAACTGAGCTGTACTGGTCTGTACTCTAGGTGAACTTTCAAGACCTGAGTGAATTTTTTCCCTGTTTTCTTTCTTCCTGTTAGAGGGAAGACAAGGGGGATAGTCCCAGGAAGAAAAAAGAATGAAAATGAAGCCCAAGCAAATAATTCCAGCTTTCAGCAAACAAAGGCTCCAATAAACTGAAGTGAGTATGCAGTGCTGGGATGTCAGAAAGATGTGTAAATCTAAGTCTCACTCCAGAAGGGTCAGAGGAAGAACTGCATCTCCTGTCTGACACTCGAGAGTTTGCTTCTAACATGGTGTGCCTTCTGCAGCTTCAGCTGCTGCAGGTTGGCCTTGAGATGCTGGAAGCCAGCAGTGCAGAAAGCAGCTCTGGAGGTGTGGGTGGGTAAGGGTAGGGAGCCTTTCCCTTCTGACCTCCTCTGAAAGCACAGAGGCCTTGGGGCTGAGGTTTGCCTGGGGGAAGGGATGTTCCAATTGCCCTGGGAATGGAAGAGCTTTGATTCTGGAGTTCCTCCCTCCCTTTTCCTCAGGGCAAATGAGCAGCTGTGTTAGTCCTGTGCTGGCTTTTGGAGTGGGAAGGGCTAGGAGGTGTTTTTGGGCAGAGAGGGCTCTGGATCAGGCCGGGGATGGTGCTGTGCCCTGTGTCAGATCATCCTCTGTGCAGCATCAGCTGTGCCAAGGCAGAGCAGCTGCAGAGCTGCAGTGTGCAGTGAGGAGGGACCAAAGCATGGGAAAAGGGGGAGCTGAAAGAGGGGAGAGGACAGTGCACAGCAGAGTCAGGCAAGAAGTGCAGCCCCACAGCTGAGCCTTCTCACTGGGTGTAACTTCATTTCCTGCTCTGGTGATGCTGCAGTCCCTGAGCTGGGAGTCACTGCTTGGGGTGTTCTTGGAACCTTGGAGAGTCTGACTAGCAAATGGTGGAAATGGGCAGTGGAGAAACAAGGTGGAGAGCTGTTTGGTGCTGCCTCTTGCTGCCAGAGTTCCCTGGTCATCCTGATTTCAGATGCTCAGAAATGTGCTAGGCCACTCTGTTATTGAATGTGCAAGTCTGTGCCAGTTCAAAGAAGTCCCTCTCATTGAAGCCTCTCAGCTTTGGAAGTGTTGTCTTGTTGAGACACTGGCCAGAATTGGTGCAGGATGTAGCCAGGTTTTTAAGAAATGCCTACATGATATGTGCATCACAGTCATGAATTTGCTCCTCTTGTCCAGAGCTATCAGCAGCTTCATTCCAAGCGGAGAGGAAAACTGTGGAGCTGCCAGCACTGCTGGCCATGACTGCTGCACAAGGGGCACCAGAGTGGACCACGAGGAGCCAAAAGAGCCCCAGAACCGAGACGGACTGGCCCGGAGCTGCCTGCCATGGATATGGACAGCCCTGCCAGGAACCAGGATCCTCAGAGCCCAGGGGTGCTGGGTGATTCTCTGCAGAAACATCCTCTCAGATAAGTGACCATTTCTGTTTGTAGGCAGCTGTAAATGCCAGACTGGTGATAAAAAGGAGTGTGTTTATAAAACCAAGGGTGGTTTGTTTAAAAATAAGAAGTAAGGAACAACAAACCTGTGGGTGTGGCTGCAACCTGGGCCTAAGGTTTTAGAGCAGGCTGACAAAATTGTTGAACCCTTGTAGCTTTGCATTTCTGGGTTATAAAATTGGATTTCCCTGGCTGTTTATTAAAATTTGGCTGTTTACTGTTGGCTCAGGGTGTGGGGTCTAGGATGTTTTGGGGAGGTAGCTAGGTCAGACTGTGCACACTGTATGGAACTGCCTTCTAACTGCTTGCTTTTTCCTGATCATTTTCCTGCTTCCAGCCCTCACTGCACTCTCAGCCACTGAGCCAAGGAAACCTGCTGCTGAATTTCTCCGTGCTTGGGAAAGCATTGTGAGCTGCCAGGTGAGAAGCCAGTGTTCCATTTCCACTATTGGAGGGATTGCTGAGGAAGAAGGCAAGAGGGGAGAGCCAGGGGATTAGATTATGCCTGGGAGAAATGAACATTTTCTCTGGAAATTTAGGAAAGCCAGGCTTTGGAATTGCTAGAGGCATCTCTCTCAGACCAGCTTTCTCTCTGTGGCTTTTCAGGGATCTGCAGGGGATGAGAAGAATCCTTTCCAGTGACTTCTGTTCCAGATGAAGACAAGACAAGAAGACCTGAAGTTGGAACAGTAAGTGTTTGTTTTACAGCCCTGCCTGCAGTTTCTGAAGACACCAAACAGGGCTGGCCCTGCAGCCAGCCCAGTTTCAGCTTCCTCAGGAGCACTTCTTTAGGGAGCAAAGAGAGAGGGAGGGATGGGGAGAGGCTGCCCTGTGAGGGCAGCACCTGCTAAGTAGCTTGGCTGCAGCTGAGCAGCACTTGAATCTTTGAGTCCTTGCTGGGCCTTTGAGGAGCAGTACTGGCCAGCAGAAATTCCTAGAGTTGCTGCTAGTTTTTTTATGGTACCCTTAGTCATTCCAAATGTTGTCTTGTCCTGTGTGGTGCAAGCAGTGGGGAATACTCAAAAGCTGTAACCTGCCATCCCAGGGGGCCTTTGCAGTGTCCTTTTCCATAAAACACAAAGTTTTGTGGGCCCCTCTGGGCAAAGGGGATGCACTGCCATCATCTGCTGGCAAACTTGCAAAAGAAAATAAGCAGGATGTGCTTGGCAGAAGGGCTGGAATGCTGCAAGAATCCTCACCCTAAAGAGGCAGCAGCTGAAATTGAAAAGGCTTTGCAGGTCCTCTGGGAGTAAAGTCACTCCAGTCATTGACTGTCCTCTGCCAGATGTTCCTTTTGCATAAATTCACCCAAATGTTTTCTCTCTCTCTCTCCTTTTGTTCCAGAGTTTTCTGCTGTAACAAAGCCAAGTGACATCTCTAGGAGCCGGCCTGACCTCCTACTCTGAAGGGGACAGAATTTACAGTGTCCCAGACTGGAACCCAAGTGCCTTAACTGGGTGTCCAGGATGTAAATAGTTCCCAGTTCTGTGTTCTTTTGAAGCCTTACAAACAGTTTTGTTTTCGTTTTGTTTATTGTTCTATGCAAAGCACCTGCATGTTTTTTTGTTTTTTTTTGTTTTAAATACAGTTGTAAGTTCTTTTGTTTACCTTTGGAAAACTTAGTGGTTTTTGAGGGTAAGGCTTTTGTGCCTTGCAAAAGAAGAGATTTGGGGAGGGGGGTGGGGGGGTGGGCGGTAAATGTCATTAAAATGAAATTGTGGAGAGAAGGATGGTATCCCAAAAGAATTGTGGTTCCAAGAAAGAATTATCTCCCTTTTCCACATCATTTCATGATACAGGAACAGCTAAGCCAGGTACTGAAATAAGGTTGAAGGAACTACTTAGAAATTATAAGGATTGTGTAAATATGGAAATATTGGTTTTAAAATACATAGTTTTATGTCTTGTGTAGTCATTCTTTCAAATCAAAATACCCTTCAGCACCCTCAAAGCATTAGGAGCTGTTCTTTAACCATGCAATTCAGCTCGTGGATATACACAAACACCTCAGTCTTGTTCAGAAAGAACTGAGGACCTTTCAGGCATAGTTGATTTTAGTTTATTAGGTAATTCATCTAGAATTCATCTAGAATTTCCTGTGGAATTCCAATCCAGAATTGCAGTCAAAGACAGCAATAATACAGCACTTGGTTAGTATGCTCCAGTAGTTCCAACCAGCAAGTTGCAGAAAGGTGAATTCAGCTGCATTTTCTCTGTCTTCACTCCCAAGTAAAAGGGATAGGACAAGAAGAAATAGCCTCAGGTTGTGCTGGAAAGAACAGGGGATTTTTCCATGAAAGACGTTCAGGTTTCTTCTCTGCCCACAGCCCTGTAACCTCCGTGCACTGTGCCACAGGGAACATCCCAAGGAGACTGGGAATGCACTGGGTTTACGGAAAGGGCAGACAATGGGCATGTCCTGTGTCTCCCCATACACTTGCTGATGGTGGCCAAGGCACTCGGAGCTGCAGGGACACGCCGAGTGCCAGGTGGGATTTGGTGTCACCCAGGTGCCCTCAGCCCCAGGCTGGCAGGGTTCCAGGCCCAGGGCAGCTGCCCCGGCCCCTCTCCCGGCAGCGCTCCCGGCTCCATGGTGGCCACAGGCCTTGCCCAGAGCCAGGCACCGCTGGCAGCTTTCCCCCTTTGGCCAGGCTCAATTCCCTCCCCCTGCGTGGCACCGGCGGCCCCCGGGCTGCTGCCCGAGCCCTCCGCACCGCCAGCCTCTTCCCGGGCACCTCGGAACCCCGCTGTAGCCAAAGGGTGGCAGCAGCCCCTGCCCCGCTGCGGGGGGATGCGGCACGAAGCTCTGGGCAAAGCCGCTCGGCCCTGCTGAGGCCGGGGGCCGCAGCTGCCCTCAGGCTGCCAGGGAGAACAGCAGCAGCCTCTTGGAGTAGCTGCAAACTCCCGCAGGTGCCTCCCGAGCCTCCTTTGCTCCAGCCTGAACACGCCCAGCTCCCCCAGCTGCTCCTCAGCACACCTGTGCTCCAGAGCCTGCAGCAGCTCCAGTGCCCAGCTCTGGACATGGTCCAGCCTCGTAGTGTGCTTCCAAACGTGAGCCCAGGATTCCAGATGCACCCTCAGCACTGCCAAATACAGGGACATCGGTCTCGGTCAAAGAATCATAAAATATTCTGAGCTGGAAGTGGTCTACAAGGATTGATACTAAAGAACAACCAAAAAGTCTCACAGTGATGTTCAAAATGTTGGGAGCAGCAGAAGGAAAGAAGACATTTTTCATATCAAAGCATCAAATAACCCGAATTAATAATATTAAATGAAGAAACAGTTTAGGATGGAATAAACCTGATTTATTTACATATTGCTTTCCATCATTTAAAAACTTGGCTTTTTGTGGTTGGCTTATTGCATTTTTCACTTTCCTTTTTCAGACCAGAAATGAAAAAGTTCATTTAAAAATAACACTGCGATGTACCTGTCACTGGGCATGACCAAGCCCATCAATGATAGCAGTAATGCCTCTGAGATACAATATTTAGGAGGGGAAAAAAGGTGTGGCCCAGATTGCAGCCAGAGAAGAGACTACGGTGCCAAGAGAGAGACTCAGGGAAATTGTCCAGGGCATGGGTATGAGGAGGGCAAGAAGCAGGAGCGGGGCATCAGCAGCAATTCCCCACAGCAGCACGGCCAGCCAAGGGAGCCCCACACAAGAGCCGGGTGGCCAGAGCTCCTCAGGACACTCCTCTGCCCCAACAGGGAACAGCCAGAAGCCTCCTGTGCACACCAAGGTGGACTTTTATAGAAGTACTGCAAGGCCAGGAGGAAATGCCCCTTCATTCTCCCTGGAACTCCAGCATTAAGCTTGGGAAAATGAGATACAGGGGCTTTTAAAAACAAAACTGTACCTCTAAAGAGGATGAAGTGGAAAATTTTGTAATGAAACCAAAGTAATGTGGAGTGAAATGAAAGCTGTGCTTTTATTGCCAATGCATGCAGCAGTCCATTCGGAGCCATGGGGTTGGGTGGAAGCAGGCTGGGCCATAGTTCGGTGTGTCTGAGCAAGGCCTTGGTCACTGTCCGTCCCTGAGGGCTCCCTCAGCGGCTCCTTCTCAGCTGCCGGGCAGGGCCCGGGGGCTCGCTGGCCCAGGGCCGTGCTGGCCGCCGCCTCGGGGCCAGCCCGTGTGCTGCTGTGGGGCAGGGCTGCGTTCCCGCAGGGCAGCAGGGGCTGCGGGCACAGGGCTCCGGCGGGGTTCCGTGCCCTCGGAGCCCCGCGGCACCCGCAGCCCGGCCCGGCCGTGCACGGGACGCTCCGTTGGCCCCCGGGCGCTGCCAACGGCAGCCCCGTCCTTGGGCAGCGCCCGCGGCCGCAGCAGCGCAGCAGCTCCGCTCGGGAGCAGCGCTCGGCTATTGGAAACAAAGCCTGTTGGCAGCGCCTTTCCTGCCACTGCCGACGGAGGGAGGGAGGCATTCCTGGCCCGCAAGGCCGCCTTGTGCCAGGTAATTCTGCGCCGGGCTGCCGGGGCCAAACAGCCCCGCCACGGCTGTCCCTGCTGCCTGCCAGCGCTGGCCACCGACAGCAACAGCTCCAAAGCTCCGGCTCCTGCTCCTGCCTCTGCCAGCTGCCAGCACTTTGCTGGGAAAGAGTCACTGAGCAGGGCAATTGCCTGGAAGGCTGCACCGATGCAAAGAGTTAGGGTTATCATTAGGCAGCCTGCAGTGGGACCAGTTCATGTCAGCTGCAGAGGGCAAGGTTGCAGGAGGGCTTGCTGCTGATTCAGCTTGCATCCCAAGTGTCTGAGAGGAGCAGGAGAGCCAGGCAATCCCTGGCAAAGGAGGGTGAATTGGGAAGAAGCACCAAGGCCCCTTCTTGACTGTGCCCCATGTGCTGCTAAAAGGAGCCAGCACTGAGAGGGAAGGAGAGCAAGTCGGGCAGAGGCAGCAGATGTGTGCCAGGGGGAAGGAGCTCTGGGCTTTTCCTGGGCAGTGGCTGCAGCAGGTGCTCGAGGTGGGGCTGGGATTGCCCCGTTGGGAGTGGGAGCAGCTGCCCGGGGCCGCCCTTACAGTTGAACTGTCACAGCCAGGGACTCCAGAGGGAGGTGGCAAAGCCCGTGTGCAAACACCCACCTGCCAAAGTGAAGCCAAAGCCATGGAGTTGTTCTTTTTCCAGTTATAGGTATCAAGGCCATTATAATGACAATGTCCCTGTATATATATACTCGTATATCATATGTATATAAGTACAATGGCCACCAGAATATTTGAATCCTTCAAGGCCAGGCTGGGCAGGCCTTTGAGAAACCTGGTCTAGTGAAAAGTGTCCCTGCCCATGGCAGAGGGGCAGAATGTGGTGAAACCTAAGGCCTTTTCCAACCCCAAACATTCCATGGTTCAATGGTTTCATGGTGCTGTGATTCTACAAATCCAGTGTTTTCTCTGTCTGCATGACGAGTTGTCCCTTCAAAGAACTGAATGTATGCAAAACACCAAGCTTTGCCCAGAAAAATATCATGGGAAGCTTAGAGACAGCCACATTGAAAGGGAAAGCTCTTGAGATGACTACATAAGCTTTAGGTTTCAAATCAGCTTCCAAGCCCTGTCAAGGGCATTTGCAAAACTTTTTGACTGTTTAGTGCAATCTGGGTTTTCCTGCTGGCCACTTGTGTGCTTTGTGGTCATGTTACGGAGAAGCTGGTGACAGAGCAGGCTTACCTGCCACACTCTTTATTCACATGTGTGCCTGCACCTCTCTCTGCCCAAATTAGGCCAATTCCAGGTCCATTCAACAGAAGTTGGAAGGAAGTTGGAATGACTTTTCCCTGTATGCACTTCCTACTTCTGCCACCTTTGTTTATCTTTAAATTCAAGTGGACACCATGTTTTTTCAAGGCAGATTGTTTCCCAGCCAGTGCTATGTTTTTCATGATTGTGAGGAGGGAACAAAGACCAGAGTTTGGTTGCTTCCAGATGTATCCTCTGAGCTTAATTGTGAGTGCCTGTTCTTTGGCCTCCCAGCTGCAGGGGGAGGTGGGGTCTGACAGGATTGCCAACCCTAGTGGCCCCCGTCTCTCTGTGCCTTGGGAATGGTTCCCTGCTGATCCCTTCCCTGGTGTTAAAGGCATGGCCTAGAGCTCAGCTGCTTCAGCTCTTGCCCCAAGTGTCTGTGCTCCTGTTTCATACCAGTTGTCCTGAGTGCCGTGGTTCACAAGACTTCACACAATGCTCCTGTAGCCTCCTCCCCAGTGAGAAATCATTCTGCTCCTTCTGGAGTGTGAGATGCTGCACATGAATGTCACAAACTGAAATGTAAATGTTTTCAGTCCAGTTTCCTCCTGTTTGAAATTGTTTATTTCTGCTGAGAGAATCTTGTTGCCTTTTTATCTAGAGCTGTCTTTTTAGGGCATTTTTTTCCCTCCTTTTCTTTCCTTCCTCTTTCCACAAATGCTGCCATTCAGGTGAGGCCCATTTGGGTGTCTAAAGGCAGGGTTCTTAGGGCACATTTATTCTGAAAATTGAACCAAATATCTTGGAGCCTGTAGCAGTGGCCAGGTTTGTCTTGCTCTTGGCCAGATCTGGAGTTAAGGGCTGACCTGAAATGCAGCAGCACTGCTGGGGGAAGGGGAAAATGGATCTCTTGGTGGTGCCATTCTCAGTTATGTGGGATCCCCATGTTGGGATGGTTTCTGTTTATGAGCTCTGCAGTGACTCCCAGTCAGGCACTGCAGGCTCTGAGTGTAGCAAGTCCCTGGAGCTCTTGACCCCTGCTTTGGGCATGACCTCGTGCAGATGGTGAAGATCTGTTTGTTCTGTTCCAGAGAAGCCGACTCGGTCGGAGGCTTCGCAATGGAACCTACAGACAACCAGAACAGCGACAATAGGTAGGAATTAACTGTCAGCATCCTGTGGATTTCAGCATTGCTTTCCTCCTGGACACGTGCCCTTGTGCTACAGCCCCAGTTTCTGCAGGGGGTATAAACAGGGGTTCAAGAGCTAACTCTCCCTTCTCTGTGTCTTTCTGAAAGCTGGAACAACAACAGAGACTTGCTCCGCCTTCTGGAGCAAGAGAGGCGCAGGAGGCAGGCAGCTCCAGAAGAGAAGGATCCATTCTCGCAGAAGACTCCCCTCTTTGCCAAACCCTACAAGGTAATGGCAGTGGGGTGCAGGCTGGAAGGAGAGGAGGAAGGAGGCTGGGGCTGGGAGAGGAGAGCTGTGTCTTCTGCATGGGCTGTGGCAGACGTGAGCCCTATCCCTGCAAACACAGCACCTTCCCATCTGCTCCACTGAGCCTGCCCAGCTTCCCTTGTGGGGCTGCATGGAGATTCCATGAAGATCCTGAGCAGCGTCTCTTGCTGGGCTGGATCTCTGGCTTGGGGAGTTTCTGCCATTTCCCCCTCTCTGTTCCTCTGCTGCAGACCGATAAAGAAGATGAGCTGTCCACGCGCATTAAGAACTTGCTGGGCCATGTGGACTCCAGGGTGCTCCTGAGCCCCGAGTCCCCTCTGACTCCCATATGGATTCCAAAAAAGCCCAAATGCAGGCCACAGAGCAGCAGTCATGGGCCGGCCTCCAGGAAGACAAACGCATGTGAGGACAGATGGAGGGAGTCCTCACCAGGATTACAAGGCCTCACAGCTCACCCTCAGCAGGGCTATGGTGGCAGCCATGAAGGTCACTCAAATCAGAGGTCAGAAGCCAAAGCTCCACAGTCCAAAGTCCTTGGTGAGCCTGTCAGGGTGAGTGCAATTGTTGGGGCCCTCTGTTGTTGGCAGTCCCTGCAGGCCAAGGGAGCAGCACACGGGCCCTGCCTGGCTCGTGGCTCAGCCTCCCCAGAGCTCAGAGGCACTTGGTTCCCAGGTGCATTTCCGACAAAGCTCGGCTGCTCCAAAACAAAATTCTGTAAAGAGAGTAGACTGCACAAACACACTTACATAAGAGTAACAACAATAATGAGAAGTAGTAGTAGTAGTAGTAGTAGTAGTAGTAGTAGTAGTAGTAGAAGAAGAAGAAGAAGAAGAAGTTTAAGAATGGCAACAGTTTTCCCTGACTGCCAGTTTCCAAAGGGAGGACAGACATCTTGGAGAAGGAGGAGGAGTTGACAGTGGTGGCTTCAGCTCTCTCCATGCCTGGTCTCCATGATTAACTCCCCTTCAGATGGGCCTTTCATCCTTACTCTCATTTTATTTTTAATACACTTCCAAGACATCTAGAGAGCTGTTGGTAAGCAAAGGCCTGATGAGTAGCTGCCAAGTATTAAAAAACCCAAACAACCTCTCTCCTGTTTCTCCCTCATTCTTGTTTCAGGCAAAGAAACCCATTGATGAGCCATCGATTAAAGACATTTTGAGGGTGAGTGCTCTTACATAGAAGATCTCTGTGTTTGCTCTTGTTTTGCATACGTTAAGGAAATGGTTGGGGACAAAATACATTTGGAGAGCTGCTTCTCTCCCTCTCTTTGCAGGAACTGAGCAGCTCACTGCCACCTCTCCCGTCACTTCTGCGTACACCTACAAGAGCAGAGACTTGCAAACATCCACTGGCAACAAAGGTACTGCAGCCCATTTTTGCCAGGTCTTCTGATTTAATTTCAAGAGATCTTTCTCTTGAGGAGAAGTCAGCTCAGCTGTTTGACAGCTCTTAGAATGTTTTAAAAATATTTCTTCCAAAATGCACATGCCCCTAATGTGCCATTAACACAGTTTTGGAGTCAGTAGATGTGTTGTCAAGATACACGCTAAGCTACTTGGCACTTTGTCCTTTAATTCTAGGAATCCCGAGCTGATCCCAAGAGCTCTGGCCAGGTGACAAAGGATTTCCACAAGAGCTTTGGCAAAGTAGTGAGGGATTCTCACAAGAGCTCTAGACAAGTAGCCAAGGTCTCTGAGAAGAGCTGTGGCCAGGTGACAAAGCAGTTTAAGAAGTGCCCTGGCCAGGTGGCCAAGGAGTTTCACATGAGCTATGGCAAAAAGGGCAACAATTTCCACAAGAGTCTTGGCCAGGTGAGCAAGGATTCCCACAAGAGCTTTGGCCAAGAAGTGAAGGATTCTCAGAAGAGCTGTAGCCAAGTGGCCAAGCACGTTCCCAACAGCTTTGGTGAGGTGGCCAAGGAATTTCACAGCAGCTCTGTCCAAGGGGCCAAGGATCCTCAGAAGGCCTCTGGGCCCCTGGCAAAGGATTCTCAGAAGAGCTGTGGCCAGGCAGCCAAGGCTCCTCAGGAAGGAGCTGATCTTCAAAGGCTCGAGGCTCCTCATCTTCAAACCAACCCCAGCTGCCTGAAGCTTCCTGTGCCCACCAAGGAGGCCGTGCCCAGGAACACTGTGGGCATCAAAAGGGCTGGTGAGCCCCTGGAGCACAATGAATGCAAGAGAGTGTGGAAGGTGGAGAGCAAGCCTGGTCCTTTGCATGTCACAGAGCAGTCTTGCAGGGACCAGCTGAAGGACAGGAAAACAGTGAAGCCAAAACCTACGGACAGCAAAGCCCTGAAGCTGTCCCTTCCTGAGCCCTCTGAGAAGAGAAAGGACAAGGGCTCCCACCAGGCCTATGCCAGAGGCTTTTGGGACCCCAGGCTCCTGGGAGATGCTCAGAAATGTGACAGGCCTGTGGCCACTGGGGATCTGCACAAGGAGAAGGTGCCCTTGCCTCCAGGGGAGAAGAAGTTGTTCTTGCCTGCGAAGGAAGGCAGACATGAAAAGGAAAGCTGTGAGGAGTCCTGAGGCGTCCCCTGGAAAGAGGAAGGTGAGAGGGGCAGGGGGGAGCTGGGTTTGGACAAGGACCAAGGTGATGTTAGAAAAATCCATGGGGAGTTTCCCCTTCATAGCTTGGCACTAGTAGCCATGATCCTTCTCCTCGAAAAGTAGTTCCAGTGTGCTTAATTTTCTGTTTCCAACCAGAATCTATCCAACTGAGCTGTACTGGTCTGTACTCTAGGTGAACTTTCAAGACCTGAGTGAATTTTTTCCCTGTTTTCTTTCTTCCTGTTAGAGGGAAGACAAGGGTGATTCTCCCAGGAAGAAAAAAGAATGAAAATGAAGCCCAAGCAAATAATTCCAGCTTTCAGCAAACAAAGGCTCCAATAAACTGAAGTGAGTATGCAGTGCTGGGATGTCAGAAAGATGTGTAAATCTAAGTCTCACTCGAGAAGGGTCAGAGGAAGAACTGTATCTCCTGTCCTGACACTCGAGAGTTTGCTTCTAACATGGTGTGCCTTCTGCAGCTTCAGCTGCTGCAGGTTGGCCTTGACATGCTGGAAGCCAGCAGTGCAGAAAGCAGCTCTGGAGGTGTGGGTGGGTAAGGGTAGGGAGCCTTTCCCTTCTGACCTCCTGTGAAAGCACAGAGGCCTTGGGGCTGAGGTTTGCCTGGGGGAAGGGATGTTCCAATTGCCCTGGGAATGGAAGAGCTTTGATTCTGGAGTTCCTCCCTCCCTTTTCCTCAGGGCAAATGAGCAGCTGTGTTAGTCCTGTGCTGGCTTTTGGAGTGGGAAGGGCAGGAGGTGTTTTTGGGCAGAGAGGGCCCTGGATCAGGTCGGGGATGCTGCTGTGCTCTGTGTCAGATCATCCTCTGTGCAGCATCAGCTGTGCCAAGGCAGAGCAGCTGCAGAGCTGCAGTGTGCAGTGAGGAGGGACCAAAGCATGGGAAAAGGGGCAGCTGAAAGAGGGGAGAGGACAGTGCACAGCAGAGTCAGGCAAGAAGTGCAGCCCCACAGCTGAGCCTTCTCACTGGGTGTAACTTCATTTCCTGCTCTTGTGATGCTGCAGTCCCTGAGCTGGGAGTCACTGCTTGGGGTGTTCTTGGAACCTTGGAGAGTCTGACTATACATGGTGGAAATGAGCAGTGGGGAAACAAGGTGGAGAGCTGTTTGGTGCTGCCTCTCACTGCCAGAATTCCCTGGTCATCCTGATTTCAGATGCTCAGAAATGTGCTAGGCCTCTCTGTTATTGAATGTGCAAGTCTGTGCCAGTTCAAAGAAGTCCCTCTCATTGAAGCCTCTCAGCTTTGGAAGTGTTGTCTTGTTGAGACACTGGCAAGAATTGGTGCAGGATGTAGCCAGGTTTTTAAGAAATGCCTACATGATATGTGCATCACAGTCATGAATTTGCTCCTCTTGTCCAGAGCTATCAGCAGCTTCATTCCAAGCGGAGAGGAAAACTGTGGAGCTGCCAGCACTGCTGGCCATGACTGCTGCACAAGGGGCACCAGAGTGGACCACGAGGAGCCAAAAGAGCCCCAGAAGCGAGACTGATGGCCCGGAGCTGCCTGCCATGGATATGGATAGCCCTGCCAGGAACCAGGATCCTCAGAGCCCAGGGGTGCTGGGTGATTCTCTGCAGAAACATCCTCTCAGATAAGTGACCATTTCTGTTTGTAGGCAGCTGTAAATACCAGACTGGTGTAAAAAGGAGGGTGTTTATAAAACCCAAGGGTGGTTTGTTTAAAAATAAGAAGTAAGGAGCAACAAACCTGTGGGTGTGGCTGCAACCTGGGCCTAAGGTTTTAGAGCAGGCTGACAAAATTGTTAACCCTTGTAGCTTTGCATTTCTGGGTTATAAAATTGGATTTCCCTGTCTGTTTATTAAAATTTGGCTGTTTACTGTTGGCTCAGGGTGGGGGGTCTAGGATGTTTTGGGGAGGTACTAGGTCAGACTGTGCACACTGTATGGAGCTGCCTTCTAACTGCTTGCTTTTTCCTGATCATTTTCCTGCTTCCAGCCCTCACTGCACTCTCAGACACTGACCAAGGAAGCCTGCTGCTGAATTTCTCCGTGCCTGGGAAAGCATTGTGAGCTACCAGGTGAGAAGCCAGTGTTCCATTTCCATTATTGGAGGGATTGCTGAGGAAGAAGGCAAGATGGGGAGAGCCTGGGGATTAGATTATGCCTGGGAGAAATGAACATTTTCTCTGGAAGTTTAGGAAAGCCAGGCTTTGGAATTGCTAGAGGCATCTCTCTCAGACCAGCTTTCTCTCTGTGGCTTTTCAGGGATCTGCAGGGGATGAGAAGAATCCTTTTCCAGCGACTTCTGTTCCAGATGAAGACAAGACAAGAAGACCTGAAGTTGGAACAGTAAGTGTTTGTTTTACAGCCCTGCCTGCAGTTTCTGAAGACACCAAACAGGGCTGGCCCTGCAGCCAGCCCAGTTTCAGCTTCCTCAGGAGCACTTCTTTAGGGAGCAAAGAGAGAGGGAGGGATGGGGAGAGCTGCCCTGTGAGGGCAGCACCTGCTAAGTAGCTTGGCTGCAGCTGAGCAGCACTTGAATCTTTGAGTCCTTGCTGGGCCTTTGAGGAGCAGTACTGGCCAGCAGAAATTCCTAGAGTTGCTGCTAGTTTTTTTATGGTACCCCTTAGTCATTCCAAATGTTGTCTTGTCCTGTGTGGTGCAAGCAGTGGGGAATACTCAAAAGCTGTAACCTGCCATCCCAGGGGGCCTTTGCAGTGTCCTTTTCCATAAAACACAAAGTTTTGTGGGCCCCTCTGGGCAAAGGGGATGCACTGCCATCATCTGCTGGCAAACTTGCAAAAGAAAATAAGCAGGATGTGCTTGGCAGAAGGGCTGGAATGCTGCAAGAATCCTCACCCTAAAGAGGCAGCAGCTGAAATTGAAAAGGCTTTGCAGGTCCTCTGGGAGTAAAGTCACTCCAGTCATTGACTGTCCTCTGCCAGATGTTCCTTTTGCATAAATTCACCCAAATGTTTTCTCTCTCTCTCTCCTTTTGTTCCAGAGTTTTCTGCTGAACAAAGCCAAGTGACATCTCTAGGAGCTGGCCTGACCTCACTGAAGGGGACAGAATTTACAGTGTCCCAGACTGGAACCCAAGTGCCTTAACTGGGTGTCCAGGATGTAAATAGTTCCAAGTTCTGTGTTCTTTTGAATCCTTACAAACAGTTTTGCTTTGGTTTTACTTTACTGTTCAATGCAAAGCACCTGCATGGTTTGTTTTGTTTGTTTTGTTTAAAATACAGTTGTAAGTTCTTTTGTTTACCTTTGGAAAACTTTGTGGTTTTTGAGGGTAATGCTTTTGTGCCTTGCAAAAGAAGAGATTTGGGGGGGGTTGGGGTGTGGTACCTGCCATTAAAATGAAACTGTGGAGAGAA
This sequence comes from Acrocephalus scirpaceus scirpaceus, assembly GCA_910950805.1. Classification (NCBI taxonomy): domain Eukaryota; kingdom Metazoa; phylum Chordata; class Aves; order Passeriformes; family Sylviidae; genus Acrocephalus; species Acrocephalus scirpaceus. Next base: position 64,548,024 of record OU383778.1, on the reverse strand, counting down.
GGATGGTATCCCAAAAGAATTGTGGTTCCAAGAAACAATTATCTCCCTTTTCCACATCATTTCATGATACAGGAACAGCTTAGCCAGGTACTGAAATAAGGTTGAAGGAACTACTTAGAAAATATAAAGAATTGTGTAAATATAGAAATATTGCTTTTAAAATTTCTATAGAGAGTTTTGTGTCTTATGTAGTCATTCTTTCAAATCAAAACACCCTTCAGCACCCTCAAAGCATTAAGAGCTGCTCTTCTCCATCCATGCATTTCAACTTGTGACTAGACACAAACACTTCAGGGTTGTTCAGAAAGAACTGAGGACCTTTCAGGCACAGCTGATTTTAGTTTGTTAGGTAATCATCTTTCTTCCATAATTCATCTAGAATTTCCTGTGGAATTTCAATCCAGAATTGCTGTCAAAGACAGCAATAATACAACCTTGAGTTAGTATGCTCCAGTAGTTCCAATCAGCAAGATGCAAAAAGGTGAATTCAGCTGCATTTTCTCTGTCTTCACTGCCAAGTAAAAGGGATAGAAAAAGAGGAAAGAACCTCAGGTGGGATTTTTCCATTAATGATGTTCAGGTTTCTTCTCCGCCCACAGCCCTGTAACCTCCGTGCACTGTGCCACAGGGAACATCCCAAGGAGACTGGCAATGCACTGGGTTTACAGGAAAGGGCAGACAATGGGCATGTCCTGCCACTTGCCGATGGCTGCCAAGGCACTCGGAGCTGCAGGGGCACGCCGAGTGGCAGGCGGGATTTGGTGTCACCCAGGTGCCCTCAGCCCCAGGCTGGCAGGGTTCCAGGCCCAGGGCAGCTGCCCCGGCCCCTCTCCCGGCAGCGCTCCCGGCTCCATGGTGGCCACAGGCCTTGCCCAGAGCCAGGGCCCGCTGGCAGCTTTCCCCCTTTGGCCAGGCGCAATTCCCTCCCCCTGCGTGGCACCGGCGGCGCCCCGGGCTGCTGCCCGAGCCCTCCGCACCGCCAGCCTCTTCCCGGGCACCTCGGAACCCCGCTGTAGCCGAAGGGTGGCAGCAGCCCCTGCCCCGCTGCGGGGGGATGCGGCACGAAGCTCTGGGCAAAGCCGCTCGGCCCTGCTGAGGCCGGGGGCCGCAGCTGCCCTCAGGCTGCCAGGGAGAACAGCAGCAGCCTCTTGGAGCAGCTGCAAACTCCCGCAGGTGCCTCCCGAGCCTCCTTTGCTCCAGGCCTGAACACGCCCAGCTCCCCCAGCTGCTCCTCAGCACACCTGTGCTCCAGAGCCTGCAGCAGCTCCAGTGCCCAGCTCTGGACATGGTCCAGCCTCGTAGTGTGCTTCCAAACGTGAGCCCAGGATTCCAGATGCACCCTCAGCACTGCCAAATACAGGGCACATCGGTCCCGGTCAAAGAATCATAAAATATTCTGAGCTGGAAGTGGTCTACAAGGATTGATACTAAAGAACGACCAAAAAGTCTCACAGTGATGTTCAAATGTTGGGAGCAGCAGAAGGAAAGAAGACATTTTTCATATCAAAGCATCAAATAACCTGAATTAATAATATTAAATGAAGAAACAGTTTAGGATGGAATAAACCTGATTTATTTACATATTGCTTTCCATCATTTAAAAACTTGGCTTTCTGTGGTTGGTTATTGCATTTTCACTTTCCTTTTTCAGACCAAATGAAAAGTTCATTTAAAAATAACACTGAGATGTACCTGTCACTGGGCATGGCCAAGCCCATCAATGCTGGCAGTAATGCCTCTGAGATACAATATTTAGAGGGGAAAAAAGTGTGGCCCAGATTGCAGCCAGAGAGAGACTCAGGGAGAGACTCAGGGAAATCCCCCCTGGGGATGGGTATGAGGAGGGCAAGAAGCAGGAGCGGGGCATCAGCAGCAATTCCCCACAGCAGCACGGCCAGCCAAGGGAGCCCCACACAAGAGCCTGGGGGGCCAGAGCTCCTCAGGACACTCCTCTGCCCCAACAGGGAACAGCCAGAAGCCTCCTGTGCACACCAAGGTGGACTTTTATAGAAGTACTGCAAGGCCAGGAGGAAATGCCCCTTCATTCTCCCTGGAACTCCAGCATTAAGCTTGGGAAAATGAGATACAGGGGCTTTTAAAAACAAAACTGTACTTTATAGAGGATGAAGTAGAAAATTTTGTAATGAAACCAAAGAAATGTGGAGTGAAATGAAAGCTGTGCTTTTATTCCCAATGCATGCAGCAGTCCAGTACGGAGCCATGGGGTTGGGTGGAAGCCGGCTGGGCAATAGTTCGGTGTCTCTGAGCAAGGCCTTGGTCACTGTCCGTCCCTGAGGGCTCCCTCAGCGGCTCCTTCTCAGCTGCCGGGCAGGGCCCGGGGGCTCGCTGGCCCAGGGCCGTGCTGGCCGCCGCCTCGGGGCCAGCCCGTGTGCCGCTGTGGGGCAGGGCTGCGTTCCCGCAGGGCAGCAGGGGCTGCGGGCACGGGCTCCGGGGAGGTTCCGCGCCCTCGGAGCCCCGCGGCACCCGCAGCCCGGCCCGGCCGTGCACGGGACGCTCCGTTGGCCCCCGGGCGCTGCCAC
>OU383778.1:64157357-64545384 GCA_910950805.1 Acrocephalus scirpaceus scirpaceus | reverse complement strand
TTGACCAAGACGCCCACCCTGTCTTCACCTGCCCTCCATTGCAGCGTTGCCAGGTAATGGGAGCACATCTCTGGTCCAAGCCGTGCGAATCTCAACCACATCTGCCATGTGCACTGGACTTCATCTGGGCTTTTAGGAAATCTCTCGTCCTCTGAGAAAATGATCTCCAGCACGGCCAATCCCTTCAGGCATCAGATACCTTGTTCCATTGTGTTCCACTTTCCTTGGTGCACCTGGAGATCTTCTTTACAAAGGTATCTGTCCTTCACACTTGTTAGCAGTCGTCGCCAGAGGCTGAGAGTTTCTTGGGTTCTCCCGATCCCCTGGTCAATGACCACATCCCGGGACAGCAATCTCAGTTGCCTGGCCTCACTTCCATCCAGAATGGTGTCATTGGCTGCAGCGTCCCAGATACAGGAGCAGCCAGGTCAGGATGGATTCATTTGTCTGGCGGGTGAATTCCCTCTGCAGGTCACAGAGCTCACCCAGGGACAGAGAGCGAGTGATGATCTCTGGCTCTGTCTCTTCTGCTGTGAGGTGCGAAGGTCCTGCTGCATCCTCATCAGTCACTATGCGGACTGATTTGCTCTTTGCTTTCTTCTTCTGAACAGGAGCAACTGCTACCTGGTTTAGGCTGCTCCAGTTCAGTGATGGTTTGTGTGGAAATGCTGGCATCTTTGGCTTCTTTCTCCTCTGTGACAACCTGCACACACACAGACGTTGTGGCTTTGCTTGTGGCTTCTTTCTCTTCTGTGGCAGTCTGCGTGGACATAGGGCACTGTTGCCTTGATTTCGGTTTCTTTCTCTTCTGTTACAGTCTGCGTAGACTCGGACACTGTTGCCTGGCTTTTGGTTTCTGTTTCCTCTGTAACAGTCTGCGTAGACTTGGACACTGTTGCCTTCTTTTCTCTTCTGCCTCAAGAAGACCCTGCACTATATCATGTACATCATGTGGTGTTTTGTTTCTAAGCATGGTGCAGGCTGTGCAGAGAAGACAAAGCAGTACTAACAACAACATTATGCTGTCCTTGGTATCCAGAGAGAACTCAATATTTTCAAAAACTGCTGTATCAGGCTTGAAAGACTGGAAAAAATCATTCTTTACCCCTCCCCACTGTGGCTAGGTGAGATTGTTGAGACCCCAAACAAAGCATCCTAGACTGGGACAAGTAAACAAAATTGAGTACATATTCCGAATTGTGCTCATTGCCTCGGAGGTTATCATGCAATAGACATAATAGACTAAGAAAGCAATTTTAGTGCCATACCCTGGTTTACATAGGAGCTATAAGATCTGCAGATACTGCCCCATGTGCAGAAAGATATAGAGAGCTAGGTACAAGACACATGTAAACATGCTGAGCATCATACCGAACAGGTGTCTTTTTTTTCCCCAATACAAAATTGTAATTCTGACTTTTCTAAGTCCCTCTTGCCCCACATTGGGCACCAAAAATATGTGCTGGTTTGAAAGCAAAACCAGTGACGGACTCCAAGTCAGAAACACAATTTAATAAGATGAAAAGGAAAGAAATAAAAGAAAGTAAAATAAAAAAAAGTAAAAGTAAAAAAAAAAAACCACTGAGAGAGTCAGAATACAACCTGACACCCTGTTAGGGTGGTAGTGGCAGTCTAGATGAGATGGTCTTGTCAAAGCAGTGATTCCTGTAGAAAGGTCTGGCTAGCTCTTGTCTCCTCTGGGAGTCCAGTGGATAAAAGCTGCTTGTGCTGTGCCAAACCCTGGATTATATCCAGGTGGGAATGCTTGGCTCCTCCCCCTGGGTGGAGCATCTCACAATGGGATGATCTCATTCTATGAGTCCTGCAGTGGGTCCTTGATGGCCCATTAAACAGAGATAACTCCCAGAGGGAGTTATCTATGAGTCATGTGGCAAGGCATTGTTAGGGCTCATTAACAGAAGATAAGGAAAACACTGCCCCACCTGGGCTCCAAAGGCTCATGGGGATAGAATACACACCATGGGCACAATTTTACATTGTAACCTAGGACACAGCCCTACAATAGAGGTGTGAGCCCTGGCTGATGTTCAGTAGAACCACCTTAGGGAGGATCAGTTAGAAGATACTGGAAAGTAAAGGGTCTAATCCTTTGGTGCAGTATTATATAGACTTTGGGATCACTATACCATTCCAAATGGCTTCCCCTTCCGTCAGAAGAGGCTTCCATCTCTTCCACAAATTGCCTACTGAAACATTTCTACTCCCTTCCAAATCACTTCACGACTCAAGCACAACCCTCACGCACATCCCCTCTTGCCCCTCTCCCAGCAGCTCAGAGCTGCATCGCACAGTGCTTGCTGTGTGCCAGAGATTGCAGGCACTTTCTCCTGGAGCTGTGTGAGGCACTGGCTGCTGCAGATCTGACCGGACAAGCTGTCCCTGCCTCACGCTGGCCTCGGTTCCCCTGGCAGAACTGCCGTGCCTGAAGGACGCTGCCCTGTGCTCGGGCCTGCGGAGCAGCCCGGCTCCCTCCCCCTGGGCCCACGAGTGCTGCACACACTGCTCCCCTTTCCCGGGACTTACAGGGCAGCCGGCACAAGACTAGGAATCCTCAGCCAGGGCTCCAGCCCTTGGCTGCCCTTCTCCTTTCTCTCCTCCTGTGCAGACTGCAGACGGCCAATGCCACCAGGCTGTGCTGTGCCCAGCTCGGCTGCGCTTCCCCTCGGGAGCAGCCAGCTGCCAGCTGGGCTCTGAGAGCCCAGGATTCACCCAGCCCCAGCAAGAGGCACCCAGGGCCGGGCTGCTGCCTCTTGCAGCTACCAGGGCCTCCTTCCAGCCTGCCTCTGCCCAGGCTCAGGCTGCTCCGGGCCCTGCCGGGGCTCTGCTGGGGCTCCGCCCTGGGCAAGCCTGGGCCCTCTCTCACCTCACAGGCACTGACAGCTCTGCAGCAGAGGAGACCTTTCAGAATGCCCTCGCCGATCTTCCTGATTTCTCAGTTGAGCAAGACTCTCCTGCAGCCAAAGAGACTGCACTTAGGGATACAAATCCGAGTGGCAGGAACCCAAATGCTCTTGAGTCACAGCTGAAGACCTGCATCTGCACAGGATGTTTTGGCTGCCCCACTCCTCCTTTGGTTTTGCCTGCAAATGCCACTGCCCTTTTTGGCCTCAAATAGAAGTACCACAGGTGTGCAAAATCCGGCCAGTGGGCCGTGTTCCAAAGGCAGTGTGGTCTGGAGAGGATGAGTGAAGAAGAGCCTTCCTCACTTTCAAGGCACACCAAAGAAGCCGTAAATGTCACTTTGTACCTTCAAGAGACAACTGACAACTCAGAAGGCAATGCTGAGCTTATTCACAGGGTGAGAAAGAAAGGAATCTTCCAGATGAGTTAAAGTTTCAGAAACTTTATTTATTTGCAATGCTACTCTATATTCCTACTCTACAATCTATATTCCTACTCTACAATCCTACTCAACTATCCTGCTCTAAGCTGGTTGGTGGAGTATCTTGTCCTCATGTGATTTTCACAGTGTTCTCTTCTGCTTCCTCCTCTTCACTGAAATGATGTGTCCCACCAAGGTGGAAGCAGGCTCAGCTGATGTTATAAATGGATGCTGCCGACAGAAAAAAACCAACAAAAATCAGTGAACCATGACTTTTCCAAGGTCAGTGCTTCCCATGCTCAATCAGGATTCCTCTGGTTCCTGGAAAGATGCAGAAAGAGGATGGACGGGACTATGTGCACTGTCAATCCTCTTGTGCAGGACCTTGCAAACACAGGTGTACCTGGCCCCAAATGCCACTCATCTGTTTATTCTGGTGTCTTCATCCTGATGGGACTTTTGCCCTACCAGGGCTCTGGAAATGGTGCTTTCTGTCCCTGGGGTTTCCTCCTTTCAGGAAACTCCAATGACTCACATAGATCCTCTCTTTGAAAGACAGGCACTGTGCTGATTTCCACAGGGACACAGACAGCACCTACCTTTCCATGCCCTGCCCCTGCTGTGCTGGATGGCACCTTCCTTCCCAGCAGGGACGGCCGAGTGGCACTGGCTCCTGCAGTTCCCTCTCTGCCACACAAGCTGGCAGTAAGCCTGGGGCAGTTCCCATCTGCCTGACCGTGCCAGGCAGCAGATGGGGCTGGGACAAGTCCCTCTCAGCTGTCCCTGTTTGTGTGGCAGAAACCTCCAAGAGTAGGGCTGGGGACACAAAGCAGGGCCCCTCAGAGGCTCACAGTGAGCCCCCCACAGCCCTTCCCCTTCCCACAGCCAAATCTCTGACTGCTTGGCCACGACTGCTTTCCTTGGGTTCCTCCACCACCATTTCATGCCTCTGTACTCCGCACTGCTCTACTTCATTCATTTGTCATTAGATAAAACTGAACATCCCACCCAATTACAAAAAATGGCGACAGAAACAGTCAGAGGACAGAGCACCTCTCCTCTGAGGACAGACTGAGAGACCTAGAGTTATTCAGCCTGGAGAAGGATTTGCCACTTTCCAAAACTTCAAAGTAGCTTCTGAGGGAGTGCAGGACACCTTTTTTAACAGGTCCAGTTACGATAGGGTGTGAGGTGATATTTTTAAACAAAAAGGGGATAGAGTCAGGGTAGGTCTAACGAAGAACCTGTTTACTCAGAGCATGGTGCAACCCTGGCACAGGTTGCCCCGAGAGCTGGAAGGTGCCCCATCCCTGGAACCATTCCAGGTCAGAGGGAAGGGGCTCTGAGCAACCTGATCTCTTTAAAGATGCCCTTGCTCATTGCAGGGCACTTGGAGCAGATGAACTCTACAGGTCCCTGCCAGCCCAGTCCAGTCTGGGATTCCTCACCATTCTCTAAATTTAAACAGCACCAAGAGTGGAGGTGAGGAGGAGGGGGGCTCATCTGATGCCTTGGACTTCAGTGGAGGAGGAGCCCATCCCTCGGACACTGCTTCACCTGCAGCCCCTTGGCATTTTACCTGCAGGAGCTCCTTGGCAGACCAGCGCCGCATCTCGTCTGTCTGCAGGCAGCACCTGAGGAAGTCGCGCATCCAAGGCGAGAATCGGTTGGCCTGCCGCAGCTTTCGTCTCCCTCCTGAGACTAGCAGGGGTTGAGGCTGGAGAAAAGGGAAACAGGAGTCTCTCACCTGCTGCGTTCCCATCTGTAACTGCCCTCCCAGATCCCACTGTTGAAGCTCCACTCTGCAGTGGCAGTTTCTGCCGTGGCAGAGAGGCAGACATGACTTTCCTGTACCGACAAAACCCCAAATCCCGATGCAGCCACAGATTTTCCAACATCCAGCAGCTCTTGCTTTGGCAGCTGGTTTCATTGACTGACCTAGTTAGTGGGAACTACATCAGCAAAAGCATGTTTCCTTCTCTGAGGATTGACACCAGCTTGACAGGCTTTTTGGAAGTGGGACTTTGCTCTTCTAACTAACCCTAGAGTTTCCAAGCATTATTACATGAAAGGCATCTCTGCACTGCTTGTTGGTCCCTTAAGCACAGCTGCCATGAAACAAAAGGCATCAGGCTTTTTGTCCTGTTCTAGAAAACAATGGTAATTGGAAGAAAAGAAAGGAACTCCACCAGGCATTCCTCACGTAAGGAAACAAACGTTTGGAATCTCATCTTCAACACAGACACATTAGGATGTCTGCACAAAAGTATTGGGATGAAAATGCCTGTTTGCAGCACACAGGAGCCACCTGCACTCTGTCTCTCAGCAGTCTGCAAGTTTCATCTTCTTTCTGTGGCCAAAGGAAACCTTTTCATGGTCAAATCAGAAGAAGGAGAAGTGCCATCCCTGTGATAACCCTCTGCTCATGTGGATACTCGAGTCAATGCATTAATGGTGTGCCCATTGCAGAAAGCACTGGGCAAAAACTGGGAGGTTTTGGCAGGCTCTCCACATGACACCAGGCTCTGGCCTGGTCTCCATAAAAACACCCATCACAACACTAACAGCTCTGTGCTTGTGGCACTGAAATAGATGGTGACCAAAGAGACTTTGTTAATATTCTCTTCAAGCCAGAGGGAAATTTCCAAGCCTAAACCAGCAATCGCACTCCCCTGGAGTACAAATAATTATGGCAGCTTTCTTTCCTTTTCCCACACCACCAGAGGTCACAAAGGGGGTTTTATCCTGTCCCTCTGCAGCTGAGCTCAGCCACTGGACATGGTGGGGAGCTGGAGTCCTCACCATCATTAGAACTGTGCAATCCCGGGCTGTCCCTGTGCCTACGGTGAAGGAACAGCACCGGCACCAACCGCACACCTGGATCCCAGCCCCAGGCACTGGACTGCAAGCCCATCACTTGTTAGGGAACCGAGAAACAGCCAAGGGCCCGGCATACAATTCTGACTGCAGTCAGAGGAAAACACATCCTACACTTAGGCAGGCCACCCAGCCACATGAGAGAACAATGTACAGATGATTTGAACGCCTGAAAGTTTGGAAGACCCACAGGAAGTGGAAAAGATCCTGCAATGTGGAGGAAAATTGTTGTGCTGTGGTCAAAAAAAGGAAAAAGGAAGCAGAACTGCTTGGGGATTGTTTTGGTGGGGTTTTTTTTCCTCTTTTTCTTTTTGTTTTTCCTTTTCCATTACTTTTTCTTTTTTGCCTTTGCTTTTTCCTTTTTTCTTTTTGGTTTTTCATTTGCTTTTGCTTTTTCCTTTCTTCTTACTTTTTCTATAAAATTGAAACTGTGAAGATTAAACCTCCATTTTGAAGGGTATTTATAACACATGGAATCATTTCACTGAAAAATTCCTTTCCTTCAGAGACAGAGCTCCAACAGTGTTCAAAAAGCAAATGTGAAATGTCAGGCATGGCTGAAGGCCAAAATGGCAGGTTTCTAAACTGCTTACCTGCCACTTCCCTTCGGATGCAACCAAACCTACAGCAGATGCTGATGTGCTGCAGGGACATTTTTAGAAGGGGACCTTGGTGGAAGTGGTGCCAGCAGATGGCAATGGAATTTTATCCAATAGCACACAGAACATGGGACAGGTGAGAAAGACAGAGGGATCAGTGAGTATTTGAACCTTACCAAGACAGGAGTTTCCTTCCAGTGAGGAACTTCTCCCACCATTTCGATGCCCACGACTCCAAGAGACCATATGTCCACTTTGGGGCCATATGGTTGACCTGGCACGACTTCAGGTGCCATCCACCCAGAAGTCGTGGTCATTGAGCTCCATCTACTCTGTTCAGGGGGGAGCTGAGCAAAGAGGCCAAAATCAGCTGTGGAGAAAACAACACACAATGAAAGCCAGCTCAAATTAGGAAACCAAGGAAAAGAATTCCCCACTCTCAGTCTAAGAATGTGCTGGATAATTGAATCTCCTGGATAACTAACTGTCCACACTGTGGTTTCTTTGGGGCTTAAGCCAAGGAAGTATGGGATTGGCCACATTCCCAAATAGCCCAGGTTTTAAACGCTGCTCACAGCAGTGTCCATTATTCCCCCAAAGCTTTAGATTGTATCTCCCTCACTCTGGAAGGGACACACACACACAGAGACCAACGCCACTCTTGACTGCTTGTGATTCCTTGTCACACCTCTGTGCACGTTGCAATTGTGCCTTCAGCTTGCAGGTGGGGCCCCTGCACTCCCAGCAGCACCATTTTTGGGGAGCTGGCAGTCACTCAAAAGCTGCCCCACAGCCCACATCCCTGGAATGCTGCACCTGACCAAGAATCTACTGACCCAGCTTGACAGAGCCGTCAGTTCTGAGAAGGATGTTACGGCTCTTCACATCTTTGTGGATCACATGGTGGGAGTGAAGAAAATCCAATCCTCGCAGACACTGAGAGAGAAAACAGAAACAGGCGGGCAAAAATTAGTGATGTGATTTCATCACACAAGAAAGGAAACAGCTGCTAAAAATTCCCTCTCCAGGGCAGTGGGGAGTAATGGCAGAACACAGGTGCCATGGAGAGGAAGACCTTGCTGCTCCAAGACGAGCAGAGCAGGAACTTTCTAAGGAGAGGCATGTCAGCTTTGGAAAGAGCAACAGCAACTGCTGTTGTAGACTGTCCCTGCAAACCAGTCAGAATGACTGCTGCTGCAGTGGTTGTGCTCTCTCCATGCAGAGGAACAAAGGAGGGTTTGCCAGGAAAGACAATGTCCCTCCCTTTGTTGTCAAGTGGATCACTTTTTGGTGGGAAGCTGCATGACAAATGTTTTACTGCTGGCCTCAGCACAGACTTGGAAGTATCACATCAGTCACCTTCCAGAAGCAAAGAGCTTTTTGGCTGCACTACTGTCCTTTTCAGCTGAGGACTGTGAGAAATTAGTCTCTCTTTTTTCTTGCTGTTCATTTCACATCCTGCCACCAACACCTTTGCTTTTACAGGCAAGGAATGCAGTGCAGACAGGCTTGAGGAAAAAAAGAGGCAAGGTGGAGAACAGCAAGTACAAACACAAGAGACAGAGAGAGAATACAACAGCAGGAGATAAGAATACAGGAACAGAGTAGAGTGAGTACAGGGGCCCTGGCAGGCAGTTCACTTGAGAAGCTTTTACTTGCCCACAGCATACCAGCAATACAGAAACAAAGCCTGGCACATAAAATCTCTCCAGTTCTGAGCCCCAGTTTCCCAGACAATCCTGCCCAAGCCCTCAGAAGCACAGATGGGATCGCTGACCTCCCGACTGATGACTGCCATCTCATCTTCAGTCAGGCAGGTCTTGCTGATGACATCACTCAGAGTGACTCCATCCATATACTCCATAACCAGCCAGAATTGCTTATCCATAAGGTAGCTGAAAGAAGGAAACAAGGGCATGGAGATAAAAAATGCATGGCTATGTTGGTTTCATGGTTGATTCTTGTTTCCAGGTCCCTTTGTGACAAGGAGAGAATAAAAGGAATCAACATCCCCTCTAGGCTGTGAAGTGTTTGCAGTCTGTCTCAAGGAGAAAGGCACAGCTGTGAAAAAGGAGATGTCTTAGATGGCCAGCAAGTGAAAAATGCAGTTTAGTAACAGCCCAGATAAAAGACACGCTCCATGTTTCTGGAAATAAGCACCTAGTCATCCTGGCATGCAAAGCCATGGAAAAGAGGGGACACAATCCAAGGGAAATCCTTCTTAGTTTTTCTGCACCTAAGAAGGCATTTGGAAAAAAATCAAGCCCCAAAACAACGCGGTGGCAGTGAACTCACAGGCTATTGATTTACTTAGATACAATTGATCCAGGTTTTTGAACAATTTTCCACCTACATGTGCCAGGGGAGACTCATGCAGGCAAGATGCACTCTCTTCCCATCCACTGGAGATGAGCAGAGCAATAATAATTAACCAATAATTAACAGCTCTATTTTCTGCCAGTGACCAAAGTGGGTTTTTACCTTGCATGTTTGCCATATGTAAACAAACATTGATGGGATAAAAGCACAACCACTCACATGTCTAAACAGTTGACCAGGTTGCGATTCCTACTTATCTTCATGACCATGAGTTCATTGAAGTTGAATTCTTTCTTCCTCAGTCCATGGAGATTTATTTTCTTTATGGCCACCTAAAATGACATTGAAAAGCAGTAACTAGAGAAGTTGGTGGCACAAGATGACAATGCACATGGAGAGAGGGATTTTGGAAGGAGCTGACATGCCAACAGTCCATTTCTCTGCTCCTTTAGGGGCCAGCTACATGACACATGGCCACTGATGTTTTGTCTTGTCCACTTGGTAACTATGGTGTCTCAGCTATCACCCACAAACCTCTGACCACACTCTCTGCTGCTCTGTCTGGGATTCAGAGGTAATCCAGCCCTTAGTACTCTGTGGATACATCCAGGGCTATGTGCAGGGCTTAGGGCTTTTAGGGATGCCTTGCAGATCTCTCGCTATTGGTAGTTCCCAAATGCAGCACTGCAGGTGGCTAAGGAACTACCAGTAACATTCAGATGTATTTGCTGGCAGCCAGACGTGGATTCAGGACTCAAGCTGTAGCCCCAAAGAGCAGTGAGATGCTCTGTAAGGCACCACCTTTGTTTTAGCAATTGAGCCTGTCCTTGTCTGAAAGGAACCGCTGCCCTCCTTGCCTTCCTTCTGGCAGCTGAGAAGGACAAAGGCTGTCCCAAATGCAATTGGCAGGCTGGCACCAGTCTGTGCTTCTTGTGCCTTTTCAGCACAGCTCTACCCAAAGCTGTGGCCACAGCTCCCACCAGAGAGGAAAGCCCTTGAGAGCAGCAGAATCTGTGGGGGCTGTTGACATTTACCTCTCCTCCTGTGGCAGTGTCGAGTGCTCTATAAACATCTCCAAAGGTCCTAAAAGCAAAACAGCAGCAAAGAAAGAAGCTGTTTAGATCTTGCAGTGAAAGCCAGCCCAGACAGGAGATCTCTGCTGTAAAAGCCTAGAGCCTGCAGGATCCACGAGGAGTCTGTCAGAAGGCAGATGATGCATTTTCCTCTCAAGTGCATGGGCACTGGGCCTGAAGCATTGGGGTTTGCTGCCTCAGCTCAAAAAGAGAGCTTATTCTTTCTTCTTGGGTTTCAGTTTCTAAACTGTGCAGTTCTAATCCTGACCATGGAGCAATTCCTTCAGCAAACTCTTGGAAAGAAATAGTCCTGAGGACTGTTATCTCACAGCTATGAGAGGGGGTAGGTTGCTCATTCAGGCAAGCAAGATTCTTCTCCTTTTAACAGTGTGGCCAGATGATTTAGAGATATAAAAAATGCTAAGGAAATTAACACAGAGCTGTCCCCCACTTGAGAGACCAGGAAATCTACCAGGTCCTGTTCCTTGCTGCTAGGCAAGACCTTGGCAGCATGGAGATGTCTTTGACAGTGCCTTTTGACCACACTCACAAATTCTGACCAGTACCGAGAGATGGGACAATCTATCCTCAGTGTCTGAACATGTTTGTAGCTTGCCTGACTTTAGACTTGATAGATACTCCACCAGAAAACCACCTTGCCTATGGCTGTGTAGAAGTAGCTGTGGTTGAACTCACCCGCTGCCGAGATATTCCAGTTCAATGTATTTTGTCATGGGATTTTCCATGGTCACAATTGTCCCTGAGGGAAACAAAATGCAAGATGCTCATTTTAAAGCAGAGATCCCAGCTTCCAGGAGATATAAAAGACAGCCCCAGTGCCTGGGGCTCTGAACCCTTTGTGGTCAGCTGGGTAACAACAACAAGAACCAGGTACAGGCAGCTCTGAAAACACAGATGGCCAGCAGAGACTGATTTTCTACATGAGGTCCTGTGGGGAGTCCCAAATGTCCCTGTGACACCAAACTGAGGAGGAACATTTGGTACAGCTCTGCTGACACGTGCACACAACACACTGTCCCTCAGACAAGAAATACACAACACGTACTCAGTAGCTCCATTGAGTCATCCTTGATCTCCTGTTGCTGAGCAGCAGCTGCTTCAGTGCTGCAGGTGAACCAACTGCCCCGGCTCCACTTCTCAGGTTGGGGAGCAGAGGCTCCTTGACACAACGCTGCTGCTGCTGCAGCAGGTTGGGTGAAAGAGCCTGTGTAGATCTGGGAGAAGAAATGAGTTTGTGTCAGAAAGGTGGCTGGCACAGATTACCCTGAGATCCCATTTCAAATGCAAGCCCTTAAGGAAGATGTTGTCAGCCACATGCAGGGCTCATAAAATGGATTATTTGAATGCCTGCTTCTCAAACTGCATGGGTCAAAGCCAAAGGCTGGTTTTACTTGAGTTTGTGGCCAGATTCATGTTCCATTTTCACGGATTTTCTGAAGGATGACTACCACAATGACCATTCCACTTCCTCCCATGGACTCTTTTCCCCCTCCAAGGGCTGCAGACACACTTGCAGCTCCTTGTTCAAATGTTCTACCTTCTCCCACTGAGTCCTCTTTTTCTTCACCCCCTTCAGGTCATGCTCAACCTGCAGCACTTGTGGTGGAGACAGCTCCTGTGCCTCCCACCGATCTTGGGGCTCTTCCTTGCCAGTCATTTGCTGGAAGCCTTTCCAGGGTGCTGGGTGAGATGTCAGCATTTCCACCTCAAGTCAAACAGAACAAAGCAGTCAGAGACCATAGCTTGTCCCTGTTAGCCAAGAGCCATTGACTGTGAGGAAAGGGAAAGAACAGATTTACAGAGGATATAGACAGCTAGTTTCAATCCTCCCTCTGGGTCACCATGTTTCACTGTAAAAACACCTCAAGAAACAAGGAGAGCAGGAAGAGGCCAGCAGAAATCAATTCGGATGACTGCTGGCCAAAAGGCCCCAAATTAGTTCTGCTGTCCAGGGCAGCAGTTGAAATTCAAGATACCAGGAAATGTCCTCCAGAGTGACTGGCACAGACACTAGAGCAGGATGGCACTCAGAGGCATCACCCCACCACCCTGCTGCTCCGCAGTGGAAAGGCAGGAAGGGCAGAAAGCACCAGTTAGGGGACTGTGGTGGCTATGGCTGTTTCACTCACTTGCTTTTGTAGAGGCTGAGGGAGGGGATTAAGTTTCTCTCTGATGATTTTCATTTCTTCCTCCAGCCTCTTGACTCTTGCCTTGATCCTAGCCTGTATTTCCTGCAGATCTGCTTGCAGCTGCTCCTTGATGTTCTGTAAAAAACAAGAGAGACGATGTTTCATGAGTGGCGTGGCTGCCATTCTTCCACTCACCTGGTTTTGTTGATTGGCTCTCTGCTGATGGAGATTCATCTCTTCTTGGATGCTTCTCATGTCTTCCTTATTCCTGCTCTTCACTGTCTTGATGTCACTCTGAGCTTCGGGTAGCTCTGCTTGTGCCTCTGCCTCCATGTTCTGTACACACAAATGCAGCACAGCAAGTGACAGGGAGCTGCCATCAGGCTCAGCTTTTTCCTCCTTCAGCCTCAAAATCACATTCATTCAGCCACTCCTTTCTGCTTCCCCGCCCACCTCTACTTCCATTGTAACCCTCCTTTCCCAGTGCTGATCTCTGCAGATGACAAGGCTCTGTGCTTTCAGTGCCTGTGGGACTCCTGGCCTCCTCAGTCCCAAGAGCTCTGTTTTATGCCCCTCTTCCTGCCCTTCACTCTGTCACCTGGCCAGCCAGGCTTACCTGGCCATTCTCCTGTGCCTCTTCCACCTGCTGCCTGAGCTGCTTTTCCTGACGTCGCGCTGGGAACAGCTCTCTCTGAGTCTGGCAAGAGAAGATGGGTTTCAACTTCCCATACAACATCTGTGGGCTAAGACTCAATGACTGATGGGTTCACACATTCCCAAAGCACTGTGCTGCTCCTTTCCTGGGTCATTCTCTGCCCGTGGGGAGGCAAAGATTCCCAAGTGGCACTGGCAGTACAATCAGGGTCCATCTGGGGCTGAAGCCCCAACAGCCTCTCAGGCAGCTGACAGGGAAGGTGTGGCATTTCCCAAGGCTCTGGTGAGGGCCTCCCTCCACTTCCAGTGTGTTCTGTTTGTCTTTCTGTAGTGACTCACACCTAGCCCTGTCCCACAGCTCCATCCTGGCTCTGCAGGTGGTTTCCTGTGTGAGCTCACTCCTTGTGAGAGACACTTCTGGACTTCATGTTCTCTTCAGGCCTGCACCACCATTCCTGCCTTTCTGACGCCTACACTCTTGTTAGAAATCCTGGTCATTCAGGAGATAAGGATGCATGCAAAGATCCTCTGATGGAGGTCAGAGAGCCTCTACGGCCACCTCAGTATATGGAGGAGCACCAAGGTATTTATTCACCCTCTCTTGTTACTGAGAATTCTCTCATGCATGTATGACCAAAGTCACTAAACCCACCTAGAATGTTGGATAGTTCCTCTTCACTAGGACAGGCAGAAATTGAAAGAATTAACTGGGGACTTCAGGGCAGAAGAGGCTGTAGGAGGAAAACAGCTCTGAGGGGGAAAAAACCCCATGTCTACAAGGAGAAACATCTCTGCCTGATAAGAACTGGTCGATGGAACATGTCTCTTCTTCTGAAAGGAAGTGCCTTTAGGTGAGCTTTGCAGCAGAGCCAGGAAGGTTCTATTATGTAAATACATAGATAGATCGATCGATCGATCGATCTCAATGTTATCACCTCTCTTTACTATCCTTCTGTTGGTACACACATCAACACTCGGTAGCAAGTGCCCCAATCAGCAATAATCCTGATTTTGCTCTCCTGTTGCTTCAGCCAATCACACTCTTGGGGAATCTGAAGTGTGTAGGTCCTTATGGAATGCAGTCAGACCCAGAGCACTGCACTGGGAACTGCACTCTTTGTGCATCAGTGCTACAGAAAGTTATGCTCTTGGACTCAGCCACACTAATGGTGCTAAAATGGCCATAATCAGACATAAAGAACAGTTGCAAACACAACACCCTCCAGAACTGACACTTACTGTCTCTGAATCGTCAAGCTGGCCTGTGACCACAGCTGGAGTCACAAATTCAGTTGGCTCTGTTTGCTCCTCTTCCGACTCTTCTCCAGAAGCAGAGGGAGACGCCTCTCCTTCAGAAGCAGAGGGAGCCAGGGGAGCCACGGCCGTTGCTTCTGTGCTCTGTGGAAAGAGAGAGAGAGCATGAGGGACAGGCCATCACCCATCATTTCCAAGCTTCTTTCCTTTCACATCTACAACCAGCTCTACTTAGGAGAAAGCATCAGCTTGGACAGCAATGCCGTTCTAAGTCCCTCCAAACACATTCCAATGGGCCAATTCGAAAGAACTGCACAGGGATATGAATTCAGGATTCCTCCCTGCCTACTAGCAGCAAGCAACCTTCTCTCACAAAACTGAGCTTTTCGGTCTTCACAGCTCTGAAATGGAAAAGCAGCGACTAGCCAGCGACGCCTTTGCCATTGCTGCTGCACACATGCAAAACTAAAGCTCTATCAGAAGCTCAGCCAGGGCTGGAAAAGGGCACGAAAGCTTGTGCACAAGCAGCTTTGCTTGCGGGGAAAACAGAACACAAACACAGCTTCTCCACCCAGCAAACCAACAAGCCAACGAGCCAAGAAACCAAAAGATGAAAGTGTCACCGACTGCAGTGCCTAAAGCACTCGCATGCAGTCATGGCGTGTTTGGCAGGGAAAACGCCCTTGTGCTGACCACTGTCAGCTCGGCATTTCTGGAAGTCTGCCGCAAGGTCCCTCATGAGCCTCCCGTTCTCCAGGCTAAAGCTCCCTCAGCACATCCTCGCTGGCCTTGTGCTCCAAATCCTTCCCCAGCTCCCTTGTCCTTCTCTGGACATGCTCCCAGCCCCTCAAGGACTTTCTGCTTCCCAAGGGCCCACAGCTGGACACAGCACTCGGGCTGCCGCCGCAGCAGCTGCCCA
The DNA here is from genome assembly GCA_910950805.1 of Acrocephalus scirpaceus scirpaceus. NCBI lineage: Eukaryota > Metazoa > Chordata > Aves > Passeriformes > Sylviidae > Acrocephalus > Acrocephalus scirpaceus. Next base: position 64,530,196 of record OU383778.1, on the reverse strand, counting down.
GCACAGGGGGAGCGTCACTGCCCTGCTCCCACGGCCCCACTATGGATCCCACAGGCCAGGATGCCCGTGGCCTTCTTGGCCACATGGGCACACGCTGCCCCATGTTCAGCTGCTCTTGACCGGCAGCCCTGGCTCCTTCTGTCCCACGCTGCTCCCCAGGCACGCAGCTGCACTTTGGACTTCAATGACAGCATCCAGAATTTCAACATCTCCTTGCTGTTCTTAGCAACACAGGAGAGTACAGCCAAGGACTGGCAGCTTCACCCCTACTCAAAGCTCCAGGGCAGTTTCCAAAGCTGCAGACTTCACCACCAAATGGATCAACAGAGACATGACATCCTGCTTTTGCTTGTTGCCTCAGAACAAGGCTTCAGAACTACGCAGCTTCTTGCTTTTGCCACACGGGACAACAATGGGCCCCCACCGCTACGCGCACAACACAACCAACTCCTTGGAGCCTATCATGAAGCCAAAAGACTGGTGGGCCCACAGACTCCGTGGAAATGAAGAATTACTCAAAACAGCTGCACAGCAGCGCCACAAGCCAAGCACAGGTCTCCCAAACGGAAAAACAAACCAACAAAGCCTTGCCACCTCCAGAACCACCCCGTGCGCCCCTGGCCTGGGAACTGCAGGAGCCAAGAAACAGAGCTTCACTCAGCCAAGCAGACACATGCTCACATGGAGGCACCACCTCTTTGCTGCCTCAACACAACACAGCAAAGCCCATTTTTCAGCTGCCACTGACTGGGGAAATCGCTCGCTCCTGCCAGGACTCCAGCACACAGCATCCTCAGCAACCAGCAGCAAGTGCTGCCTGCTCAGACACCCGCACCTCTGCTCTCTACTAAACACAACACCCTCCAGAACTGACACTTACTGTCTCTGAATCGTCAAGCTGGCCTGTGACCACAGCTGGAGTCACAAATTCAGGTGGCTCTGTTTGCTCCTCTTCCGACTCTTCTCCAGAAGCAGAGGGAGACGCCTCTCCTTCAGAAGCAGAGGGAGCCAGGGGAGCCACGGCCGTTGCTTCTGTGCTCTGTGGAAAGAGAGAGAGAGCATGAGGGACAGGCCATCACCCATCATTTCCAAGCTTCTTTCCTTTCACATCTACAACCAGCTCTACTTAGGAGAAAGCATCAGCTTGGACAGCAATGCCGTTCTAAGTCCCTCCAAACACATTCCAATGGGCCAATTCGAAAGAACTGCACAGGGATATGAATTCAGGATTCCTCCCTGCCTACTAGCAGCAAGCAACCTTCTCTCACAAAACTGAGCTTTTCGGTCTTCACAGCTCTGAAATGGAAAAGCAGCGACTAGCCAGCGACGCCTTTGCCATTGCTGCTGCACACATGGAAAACTAAAGCTCTATCAGAAGCTCAGCCAGGGCTGGAAAAGGGCACGAAAGCTTGTGCACAAGCAGCTTTGCTTGCGGGGAAAACAGAACACAAACACAGCTTCTCCACCCAGCAAACCAACAAGCCAACGAGCCAAGAAACCAAAAGATTAAAGTGTCACCGACTGCAGTGCCTAAAGCACTCGCATGCAGTCATGGCGTGTTTGGCAGGGAAAACGCCCTTGTGCTGACCACTGTCAGCTCGGCATTTCTGGAAGTCTGCCGCAAGGTCCCTCATGAGCCTCCCGTTCTCCAGGCTAAAGCTCCCTCAGCACATCCTCGCTGGCCTTGTGCTCCAAATCCTTCCCCAGCTCCCTTGTCCTTCTCTGGACATGCTCCAGCCCCTCAAGGACTTTCTGCTTCCCAAGGGCCCACAGCTGGACACAGCACTCGGGCTGCCGCCGCAGCGCTGCCCAGCACAGGGGGAGCGTCACTGCCCTGCTCCCACGGCCCCACTATGGATCCCACAGGCCAGGATGCCCGTGGCCTTCTTGGCCACATGGGCACACGCTGCCCCATGTTCAGCTGCTCTTGACCGGCAGCCCTGGCTCCTTCTGTCCCACGCTGCTCCCCAGGCACGCAGCTGCACTTTGGACTTCAATGACAGCATCCAGAATTTCAACATCTCCTTGCTGTTCTTAGCAACACAGGACAGTACAGCCAAGGACTGGCAGCTTCACCCCTACTCAAAGCTCCAGGGCAGTTTCCAAAGCTGCAGACTTCACCACCAAATGGATCAACAGAGACATGACATCCTGCTTTTGCTTGTTGCCTCAGAACAAGGCTTCAGAACTACGCAGCTTCTTGCTTTTGCCACACGGGACAACAATGGGCCCCCACCGCTACGCGCACAACACAACCAACTCCTTGGAGCCTATCAGAAGCCAAAAGACTGGTGGGCCCACAGACTCCTGTGGAAATGAAGAATTACTCAAAACAGCTGCACAGCAGCGCCACAAGCCAAGCACAGGTCTCCCAAACGGAAAAACAAACCAACAAAGCCTTGCCACCTCCAGAACCACCCCGTGCGCCCCTGGCCTGGGAACTGCAGGAGCCAAGAAACAGAGCTTCACTCAGCCAAGCAGACACATGCTCACATGGAGGCACCACCTCTTTGCTGCCTCAACACAACACAGCAAAGCCCATTTTTCAGCTGGCACTGACTGGGGAAATCGCTCGCTCCTGCCAGGACTCCAGCACACAGCATCCTCAGCAACCAGCAGCAAGTGCTGCCTGCTCAGACACCCGCACCTCTGCTCTCTACTAAACACAACACCCTCCAGAACTGACACTTACTGTCTCTGAATCGTCAAGCTGGCCTGTGACCACAGCTGGAGTCACAAATTCAGTTGGCTCTGTTTGCTCCTCTTCCGACTCTTCTCCAGAAGCAGAGGGAGACGCCTCTCCTTCAGAAGCAGAGGGAGCCAGGGGAGCCACGGCCGTTGCTTCTGTGCTCTGTGGAAAGAGAGAGAGAGCATGAGGGACAGGCCATCACCCATCATTTCCAAGCTTCTTTCCTTTCACATCTACAACCAGCTCTACTTAGGAGAAAGCATCAGCTTGGACAGCAATGCCAGTTCTAAGTCCCTCCAAACACATTCCAATGGGCCAATTCGAAAGAACTGCACAGGGATATGAATTCAGGATTCCTCCCTGCCTACTAGCAGCAAGCAACCTTCTCTCACAAAACTGAGCTTTTCGGTCTTCACAGCTCTGAAATGGAAAAGCAGCGACTAGCCAGCGACGCCTTTGCCATTGCTGCTGCACACATGGAAAACTAAAGCTCTATCAGAAGCTCAGCCAGGGCTGGAAAAGGGCACGAAAGCTTGTGCACAAGCAGCTTTGCTTGCGGGGAAAACAGAACACAAACACAGCTTCTCCACCCAGCAAACCAACAAGCCAACGAGCCAAGAAACCAAAAGATGAAAGTGTCACCGACTGCAGTGCCTAAAGCACTCGCATGCAGTCATGGCGTGTTTGGCAGGGAAAACGCCCTTGTGCTGACCACTGTCAGCTCGGCATTTCTGGAAGTCTGCCGCAAGGTCCCTCATGAGCCTCCCGTTCTCCAGGCTAAAGCTCCCTCAGCACATCCTCGCTGGCCTTGTGCTCCAAATCCTTCCCCAGCTCCCTTGTCCTTCTCTGGACATGCTCCAGCCCCTCAAGGACTTTCTGCTTCCCAAGGGCCCACAGCTGGACACAGCACTCGGGCTGCCGCCGCAGCGCTGCCCAGCACAGGGGGAGCGTCACTGCCCTGCTCCCACGGCCCCACTATGGATCCCACAGGCCAGGATGCCCGTGGCCTTCTTGGCCACATGGGCACACGCTGCCCCATGTTCAGCTGCTCTTGACCGGCAGCCCTGGCTCCTTCTGTCCCACGCTGCTCCCCAGGCACGCAGCTGCACTTTGGACTTCAATGACAGCATCCAGAATTTCAACATCTCCTTGCTGTTCTTAGCAACACAGGACAGTACAGCCAAGGACTGGCAGCTTCACCCCTACTCAAAGCTCCAGGGCAGTTTCCAAAGCTGCAGACTTCACCACCAAATGGATCAACAGAGACATGACATCCTGCTTTTGCTTGTTGCCTCAGAACAAGGCTTCAGAACTACGCAGCTTCTTGCTTTTGCCACACGGGACAACAATGGGCCCCCACCGCTACGCGCACAACACAACCAACTCCTTGGAGCCTATCAGAAGCCAAAAGACTGGTGGGCCCACAGACTCTGTGGAAATGAAGAATTACTCAAAACAGCTGCACAGCAGCGCCACAAGCCAAGCACAGGTCTCCCAAACGGAAAAACAAACCAACAAAGCCTTGCCACCTCTAGAACCACCCCGTGCGCCCCTGGCCTGGGAACTGCAGGAGCCAAGAAACAGAGCTTCACTCAGCCAAGCAGACACATGCTCACATGGAGGCACCACCTCTTTGCTGCCTCAACACAACACAGCAAAGCCCATTTTTCAGCTGGCACTGACTGGGGAAATCGCTCGCTCCTGCCAGGACTCCAGCACACAGCATCCTCAGCAACCAGCAGCAAGTGCTGCCTGCTCAGACACCCGCACCTCTGCCTCTCTACTATAGATAACACCCTCCACAAATGCCACTTACTGTCTTGAATCATCCAGCTGTGCTGTGACAACAGCCGGAGTCACGAAGTCATTTGGCTCCGTTTGCTCCTCTTCCGACTCTTCTCCAGAAGCAGAGGGAGACGCCTCTCCTTCAGAAGCAGAGGGAGCCAGGGGAGCCACGGCCGTTGCTTCTGTGCTCTGTGGAAAGAGAGAGAGAGCATGAGGGACAGGCCATCACCCATCATTTCCAAGCTTCTTTCCTTTCACATCTACAACCAGCTCTACTTAGGAGAAAGCATCAGCTTGGACAGCAATGCCATTCCTAAGTCCCTCCAAACACATTCCAATGGGCCAATTCGAAAGAACTGCACAGGGATATGAATTCAGGATTCCTCCCTGCCTACTAGCAGCAAGCAACCTTCTCTCACAAAACTGAGCTTTTCGGTCTTCACAGCTCTGAAATGGAAAAGCAGCGACTAGCCAGCGACGCCTTTGCCATTGCTGCTGCAGACATGGAATTTAATTTTCTTTCAGCCTACTTTACTCCTGTTATACACTTTTCTTCCTCAAACAAGTCTTACAGCTTGCTCCACAAGACTGAAACAGTCCGAACATCAAAGTTTCCTTTTCTACTCACCTCTGGATTGGCACCTCCGAATACACGCTTCAGGTGACCTGTAGGTGGGAAAGAATATTAACCAGATGCTGTGAGAAAACTTCATTCGCTGGTGAATTCCACAGATCACACCAACCCAAACTAAGATTTTTTTTTCCATTTCACAACATCCCTCTACTAGACACAGTTCTTTCATGCAGCCAGCAAAAGAACAGGGCAAGATTTTTGGCTTTGTCTACACTTTGTTGCAATTTGCCAGTAAATCAATACAAACTGGATCAAGATAGTGCTAATTGTTCTTTAACATTCAGTGCTCCCATTTAATCACTCACATAAAGCAGCTCTCTTTTTTCTGCCCTTCGTGTACTTTTTTTTTAATCAGTTGCATGCACTAATTCTCATTATCTTGCTGAAAACAGTGTCCCAGAAATGCTTCCCCATAAGCCCTGTGAGCTGTGGCAGTTCTATTGTGAAACAGCAGAGCAGCAGCTCCCGGGTTCAGGAGCAGACACTCACTGCTTTTGAGTTTGAACTTCATTGCAAAGGGAATCACTATTTTACCACTCAGTAAAGGGTCAATTAGACAGTCATTCCATGATGAAATTTAGAAAAACAAAGCTTTCTCCTAATTCTGGAACAACTGCAGAGTTTTTAGAAGGCATTCTGAGAAGGTCTTCCAGTCTACATTTTCAAAGTTCTCCTGCATGACCCAGCAAATGGAGGAAATGACAGACTCTGCTGCCACAGACTGTCCCGTGGAGGGAACAGAACTCCTGCAGGTTCCCTTGCAAATGCTGCCCCTGTGGCTACAGACACCCCCTTTTTAGCTGAAAGTGTTGATAGGAGCTTTACCAAACCAGTGGCATCCTAATGGTCTTTCTGTTTCTGTTTCCAAATCCACCCAGTCCTTAAGAAAGAACAGGAAGACATCCAAAGCCAGGTTAGGTTATGTCCAGGGAAAACCTCTACTTACATGCCAGGTGGGTCAAGTAATAGGCAGAATAAGAAACGCCAAAAACGGTGCAAACCGCAGCAGTGAGTTGCTGAATCATTGTGCACTGCTGTGCAAGTTTGCAGACTGTGCTGTCACATAAGAAAAACCAAGGTTCCTGTCAGTGTGCAGTTGCTCACTGACAAACACCTCAACCAGGAGCATGCTCCTGCACTCAGCAAGCCCGAGGGCTGCTCTGACACTCAGGCCTTCCATGCACCAAGGCAACCTTCTGATGTCACCACAACGACATGGCAGCCACGCCCTGACATCACAAAGCAAACGCTCTGCCTTGGTCTGTGAAGTCATGCAAAGCAAGCCAACCTTCCCTACAGCAAACACAAAACAGCCTGCTAAGTTCTCCTCTGTCACAAAAAAATCACAAAGCCCCTGATGGGCCAAACTCTGTTTTTTTCAAGGGATCCAAGAGTAATTCCAAGAGTGCCCAGAGCACCTACAGCCTGTACCCCAGCTGAGCACTCAGATGGGACCAAAGCAAAGGAAGCCAGACCAAGAAAATGGCCCAAAGCATTGCACAGAACCAGGACAGAAAGCACTACCGGCATAACAGCTGAAATAATTCCTAACAAATCTTCCCACATATCTTCACATTTATTGGACAGTCGCAGGGCTCCTGTATATGTAAATCTCTGCCTTTATTCCCCTTTGGAAGCAGTCGAACTGGCAGGATCTGCCCACCAGCAGCAGCTGCTCCAAGCTGGGAACATGCCTGGCAGTGCTGGTTTCCAGAGGCTTCAGTGTCCCAGGTGAAGTCAAGGCAGCAGTGGGTTGAAAGGTGCTGGCACTGCTGCTGCTCTGCACCAGAGAGCCCTGGCTGGGCAGGGCACGGTGCCCACTGCACTGTGCACTCTTTCTCCTGCCACAGCTGGGCACACCTGCCAACAAATCATCATGACTTCTGGGAAAACCAAGGGGTTTGTGGAGGCTGCATTGCTCTGTGCACACCCAGGCCACCTGCAGCCAAGAGCTCTGGCCCCCAAAAAGGTAAACAGCTGGAAAAAGTTTCATTTAGACCTTTCTTACCTGCTCAACAGAAATGGCCAAAATGAAAGTTATCAAGCAGGGCCCAATACCCACTGCCAGCTCAGAATTAGAAAGGAGACATGGCTTTATTTCAGTGCTGGCTGCTTGGGGAATCACTTCCCCAACACACCCAGCACACCCAGCAATCTCACCTACTAATTTGCATCCATGGAACTAAGACGTATTCCATACTTTGCTGAAATTCACAGGCTAAGCATTCCCCAAAATTATTTGACATATTTAAATCACTTCTCAGAAGTTATCGACATGAGAGTAGGAGTGTCCCAAAGGTCCCTGGTGGTGGTTGTCACAGGTTCATGTTGCGTTCATCTCCCCTCCCCTGCTCTTTTCTAGGCCCGGCCAGCAGCTGCGGGGGGGCTGGGGGCGACACATCTCTGGGTCCCGGGAGGTGGGGCAGGTACAAGAGCCTTACCAGAGTTTCTGGGGAGCCATCTCTTAGTTGTGCTAGCTAATAGCAGCATGCAGGCAGGCAAGACACCACACGGCTTCTGAAGATGCTGATCAGATGAAGTTTATTCGGGGTCCCACACCGGGGGGTAGAGCATGGCTCCCAAAGGAGAGGCGAGAGGGCCCAAGGCCAGGGCCAGGCCCGGGCCCGGGCCCTCAGCGAGGCCCGAGGCAGAGGCAGAGAGAGGCCCAGAGAGAGCAAACCTCGTGTATCACCCTAAGAGAGAGAGAATTCCTGCCAGGGGCGGATCCAAGGCTTGGGCCAATGGGGTACTGAGAGGGGAGGAGAACACATACAACTTAGGGAGGAGTTACAACACTACATTTTGGGGGTGAACAGAACAATCATTTAAGAAAAATCAATCACCACAGGTTCAGGAGGAAATCCATGCATAAAAGAACCCAAGATGCAACCAGGGTTGCAAAGCAAATCCATTCTATTAGTTGCATGAAGTACAAAGGGATGCCAGTCACTATTGAACGGGGTTAACTGGTTTAATAAACATCCAATCACTAAACTCTGGGGAGCTAGGAGAAGGGAGTAGCCCTTCTCCTCCTCCCTGAGGCAGAGGTACACCCCGTACAACAGCCTGCTGGCCAGCGGACCGAAGGTTCTCTTGAGAGCCCTCTTTTATTCTACCATCAATCTTTCCTATTGGTTCCTCCCTTCAAAGCCACTGTGTGTTGGTCAGTCTTTCCCGCTTCCAGGCTCTGGCTTGGCTCCTATCTAGGGTCCGCCTCCTGCCTCACGGGGCGCCGTGGGATTTGTTGTTACCAATGCCTGGACTCAGGAGATGTTTGGCCACTAAAGCTGTCCATCAGGAGGAGTCCCTATGGTCCCCTTCTCCCTTTCTTCTTCCCCTTTCTATTCTGCAGTGCCACCTATCAGATGCCCACATACTTTGCTTTTCCCTTGCCCGAACTTAAACCATACAACCAAAACAACAACACCCAAACCCGAACTGTACAACTGAAACCACAGAGACAAATCCATTTGTAACACTGCAGTAGCAAATAATACATACCAATTCCTGAATTCCCAAAAATCCACGGAGAAGGAGATGGAGCATGGTGCTCAGCAGGAGGGGCAGGTGAGCAATGCACTTTCAGGTCACCCCTGGGTCAAAACACTGTGCATCTCGCCCTTCTCAGCCCTCCACCCCAGAACCAGAAGTGGAATTTTCCCAGTTACAGCATCCATACATGTGCTTCTAGGGATAACGAATTGTAAAGTAGCATGAAATGCATGATTAAGGCTAAGAATTGTATAAAAGAAACTGGAAAAAATATTAAAATGGCTTACTTCGATCATATGGATCATGGAGTAGTGTCCCTTTTTCTTTTCACAGTGTGGAAACCAGGAGACGTGGTCTTGAACACAAAGACAAGATTTCATGGGAAATGAGCTTTGGAAAGTAATATTCAACACATTTTAAATTACATGCTTTTATTCCCTCTCCCTGTAATGACTGGACAACAGTATTTTTGCTGCCACTTAGGAATCAGGAATAAGCTTAGGTATGGGGAGAATCAAAGTTAATCCATCATAAACGGAGTATAAAATATTTTTCCACATATGTCAGTAACTTCAATGGCCACTGGCAGTCAGCACAACTATCAACCTGTAATTGTGTTCAGGGTCAGTGCTGGCTCTTCCATGTCAGCTCCTACTGAAGAGCACACAAGGGCCTGGGCATGCTGGTGGCTGGCTTCCTTTCAGGAGACTGGGATGAGGAAAGGTCCGGGGGAGTTTTGTCAGAGATGATATTTGAATGATGTGCTCGAAGCCTCACAGACTGACTGGCCCACAGCAGGATTGACCAGTGCTGGGAGGGCTGCACCTTGCTGCCCTGGTTAGAGGTGTTAAGCTGCTCCTTCACCTCAGAGGTATCCAAGTGCAGCACTTGTGTGCAGAAACATTGAATTAGCCCTGGTTCGCACAGCTGCAGTAACTGGGGTGGCCAAAGCACCCCTTTCTGCACTTGGAAATGAGCAGTCACAGGACAGGGCAGGGTATTCCCCACACATGCCCATTGGGAATTCCCTCTGCCCCGACTGTGTCCAGTCCTGCTCCTCAGTGACATCCCTCCCAGCCTGGAAAGTGGAACTCCCCATTTCCAAGGACACGTGGCCATTGGCACTGGCACATGGCAGGAGCAGTCAGACCCTTCTATGGCTGCAGTGAGAGCAGAGGTGTCAGAGTGTTAGCGAGTGTTGTTCCAATTTGGTTGGTTCTAGCACGAGTTGTTCAAGAGACCAATCCGCACACTGAGTGTAGGTAATTATTTACAGTTCTATGCAGAAAGGGTGCGTGGCAAACTCACAAAGCCAGCACCACGAGAACAAGAGCTTTTCAGTGTTTATACATTTTAGCAAACAAAGGTATTTGTGGTCATTGACTGTAAGTTACCTAGGTCTTTTCATAATTAATATTCTGTCTGCTATTGGGTAATGATCTAATTACCCAGTTACTAATTAGACTGCATGCTCAGTCTCTCTCTTTCTTAGTGACAGGTTTCTTGAGTGGGTGGCCATGGTCTGCCCTTGCTGGAATTACCTTTTTACCCCCTTGGAGCTGATTCAGCACAGTTGCTGTGTTGGCTTTATTAGTTTGTTCCTTGACTTGGGGGCTCTGCCAAATGTCCTTGTGCCCATAAATTCTGCATTATTGTGTCCACCAGCAGTGCTACATGCTTCTTCCCAAGCCTTGCTAACCTCCCCTAGGTCTGAGATCACTGAAGCCTGTCAAGCCCTACACATTAATATGGAAATTCAGCCAAAATAATTTTGTCTTTCCAAGACCTGGCCATCACCTGGAGTTTGTTGTCTACTTTCTGTTTCATGGAAATAATCTCCCTTCTTGTTGATGAGCCTTGAAAGCCACAAAGGCCAAACAACAAAGAACACTTTTTCGTAACAACAATTTTACATTTTCCAGATTCTAGAGCAGGACCAGTGGCAGTGTGGGAGTGGGAGCAGAGCAGGATGGCAGAGCTGTGAGTCTGCTCACAATAATCCACCGTGTTCTGCAGGGCCCCAATCCACGCTGCACCTTGCAGGGCCCCCAACGCCACTGCGATGCCCGTCAGGGTGACCCAGAGGTCCCAGGACCAGCAGGCGAGGGGTGGGTGTCAGGCTCACTGGGTTGACCCCGAGTGGGGCATTGGCCATGGTTTTGGTGTCAGGTGCTGCTGACCCCATGGGACAGGGCTGGGGCCCCACCGCTGCTCCAAGGGTCCCCTTCCCCGGTGGAAGAGACTCACATGGATGATGCGGAAGGAGGTACCAGTGGAAGCCAGAGGTTTTCTGGTAGAAGTGGCTCACAGGGATGACCCAGAGGAGGTGCTGGTGGAAGTTGGAGGTTCCCCATGTTGCGACATTCAGTAAATTCATGCTCTAGGAATGGCTCTTGGTCAAAATGCGTGGACTTCTCATGGTTCCATGTTTATAGCAGGGTCACTGAAAACATCAGGATAAATAAAATGCTCTAACAGTAGTTTCCTTGGTACTAGTACTAGTCATTCATTTATTCCCAGCTGTGGTGCAGAGTGGAGAACTCCAGCTACACACATGCCACTCTTAAAGCTTTTCCACTTATTGATACATTTTAGCAAACAAAAAATAATGCTGTTCATTAGTTCTAAATTACATCATTCTCCTCATTACCTGACCTGACCCCAGGACACTTGAGGCACAAGTTATTTTTCCCATGGAAAATGACCTTTATTTGCACTCAGCCCCATCTAGGAAGTGTCAGGTGCTGCCAAATAAAATCGCAAACATTGCAGGATTTCTCCAAGACAAAAGCTGTTAGCAATTAAGTCTCTGACTGCTCTTGGAGCTGCAAATGCCACCTCTGACCTGACCCCAGGACACTGGGGGAATAAGTTATTTTTCCTATGGAAAATGGCCTTTATTCAGATCCAGTCCCATCCAGGAATGGTGTGCTGCCGAATCAAAAAATTGCAAATGTTGCAGGATTTCTCCAAGATAAAAGCTGCTATCAACAAGGACTGTGACTGTCTTTGGAGCCCCAAATGCCATCTGTGACCTGACCCCAGGACATTGGGGGAACAACTTATATTTCCTACAGAAAACGGCTATTATTTGTGTCCAGTTACACCTTGACAAGTGTAGGTTGCCAACTCCAAAAATTGCAAACATTGCAGGATTTCTCCAAGATAAAAGCTGCTAGTAACTAGGACTCTGACTGCCCTTAGAGCCTCAAACAGCCACCTCTGACCTGACCCCAGGACAAAGGGGGATCGAGTTATTTTTCCTATGGAGAATGACCATTATTCACGTCCAGTCCCATCTTGGAAGGGAGGATTGCCACCTCCAAAAATTGCAAACATCACAGGATTTCTCCAAGACAAAAGCTGCTACAAACTCAGACTGTGACTGCCCTTGGAGCTCCAAAACACCACCTCTGACCTGACCCGAGGACCTTAGGGGAACAAGTTATTTTTCCTAAGGTAAATGGACATCATTCGCGTGCAGTTGCATCTTGACCAAAGTGGGGTGCCCCTCCCTGCAACCACAAAAATTGCATGATTTCTCCAGGACAAAAGCTGCTAGCAAGTCAGGACTATGATGGCCCTTGGAGCCCCAAATACCACCTCTGAACTTAACTCCAGGACACTGGGGGAAAAAGTTATTTTTTCTTTGGAAAATAGCCATTATTCATGTCCCATCATATCTTTCTACAGTGGGGTGCAGCCTCCTAAAATTGTGTCATTGGAGATGGCAGAGCTGCTGCTTCAGGTGGGGGATTTGGGGAATTTTGGTGGATTCGGGGAATTTTGGAGAGGTTTGCAAGGGATTTGGGGCGTTTGGGGGAAATTTTGATGGGATTTGAGCAAGTGTAGAGTAGGAAATTTGGGTAATTTTGGGGAAAATTTGGGGGAAATGTTGGGAATTTCAGGAGGATATGAGGGGAATTTGGATGAAATTTGGAATCTTGGGAGAGGGAATTGGGGGGAATTTTAGAGGATTTGAAGTATTTAGGAGGATTTGGAGGGGTTGTGGGGAACTTTACATGGTTCCCCATGTACTAGTTTGGGGATGTTTGGGGAGAATTTGAAGGGTTTGGGCGAGAATTTGGCGAGGATTTGAGGGGATTTGGGGGAGGAATTTGGGGAATTTTTGATGGAATTTTGGGGATTTTTGAGGCAATTTGCGTTTGTTTTGGTTGGGCTTTCAGTTTGGTTTTTTTTAGGGTGGGGTCCAATCTCTCCCGAGGGGTTTTGGGGTGTTGCATTTTGGATTTTGTGGTTCCTGCAGGATTTTGGGGCTCCCCTGACCCCGAATTTTGGGGTCCCCCTCGGGACCACCAACAGCACCCAGTCCCACGTTGGTTTGGCTGATTCTGGGTGGATTTTTGAGGTGATTTTCAGCGTTTCTTGGGATCAAATCTTTCCTGGTGGGTTTTGGGGTGTCACGAATCAGATTTTGGGGTCCCATGGAACTTGGGGGCTCCCCAGACCCAGATTTGGGTATTTCAGCGCAGTGCCACAGTCAACACCCATCCCATCCAGGCTTGGGGGTTTTTTGGGACGTGTGGGGGTCCCAGTGGGGTTTGGGATGTCACGGATCAGATTTTGAGGCTCCCCTGACCCCGAATTTGGGGATTCCAATGCGGGGCCAGCTGTCAGCTGGTGACACGGTCAGCTTAGACCTGCAATTAACTCCACCCCTGCTGCTCTGTTGACTCAGCAATGGAAAAACGTGAGCCCGAAGGTCTCACGGGAGAGTGCAAAATGAATTGAACACTGTTTCTAGAAGGCGCCCACATCACCACCTAAAGGTGTGGCTCGGTTAAAGAGCAATACTAACAAAGCCCACGGACAAAAGGCCTGCGGGGTCAGCGTTGGGCTTTTCCCCCTCTCTTCCTTTCAGGGACTTTTGCAAGCACACTCTGACGCTGAGAAGCCACAAGCGTCCCCACTCGCTCCCGGGCTGGCGCCACTCCGCGGTGCGGGTGGATCCAGGATCCACGCGAGCCGCGGGAGCGGCGGCACTCGGCGCCCGGGGGCGGCCCCGGCGGCGCTGCCGGCGCTGGAAGGAGCGCTGCTCCCGGCAGGAGAGCTGCTCCTCCGGCGGCTCCTCTGGCAGGCAGGAGCTGCCCTGCGCCGGGAGAGCCCCGCCCGGCCCCGCCCGGCTCAGGCTGCTCCGCGGTACCGGGCTGGGGGGGCCCCGGCGGCGCCCGAGCCCCGCGCCCGGAGCGGACAGAGCGGCCGGGACGGGCACAGAGCTCCGTGCCGCGCCTCCCGCCTGCCGGCCCGGCACGGCTCGCCCCGGCTCCGCACGGCTCGCACCGGCGCGGCTCTGCCGGGCCCCGGGGGTAGCTCAGCCGCGACATTCCCGTTCCACCTCAGCAATTCCCCAGGGAATGAATTGCCAGGAGTGCCCCCGCGCAAGGCATTCGGTGCCGGGGCACGGGCAGAAGCGCCTTCAAATGCAGCGGCACAGCCCGATTTAAACCCTTCAGATGCTGGTAAAAGCCGGGGTTTCCTTCAACTTAACCCCTAAAGCTGAGGCAACAGCAGCAGTTCACCTCACCTTAAACCAATACAATGGCAAATAAAGAAGCTCTCCCCTTTCATTTAATGCCCTGAAACAGCAGAAAAAGAGGGGTTTTCCTCAAAACTCTCAAATGACGGGAAATGGGAGATTTTTACCTCAATTAAAATCCTTCAAAAGGAAGGACAACGGTCCTCCCCTCAATTTAAACCATAGGATGATGAAAATGGGGTGTTTACCCTCAATTCAAACCCATAATACGGCACCAATATTTTCCCCCTTCCCTTTAAAATAGAACACAGGGATTCCCTATCAACTGATACCCCTAACACCATGGGAAAGGCAGGTGTTCCTTCAACCAATACCCTTAAAATCACAGGTGAAGGGGAATTGCTCCCAATTCAAATACAGACTGTAATGGAAGAGGAATTTCTTCCCTCAATTTAAACCCCTTTGTCCTCATAACCCCCATTTTTTTTCTGTGGGCACCAGGGAGGGTTTGGCAAGATAAAATCAAAAGGGAAAAGGAGAAAGATCCCCCTTGCAAATCCATGGCTCACCTGCTCAGCTGCTGCTGCCTGGCACAAAAGTTTGTCTCTCGGCACCTCCTTTAAGCAGTGCTCTGCATCCAAGTACATCCAGGTGCTCCCCCAGACCCTGTGAGATGCTCTCACCGTCGTTCCGTGAGACAGACCCTAGGAGCCCACCATAAACCCCTCTCCTCCATGCGAAAGCAAACCGAGGAAACCCCTCCTAGAGCAGCCCCCGGCAGGAGCCGCCTTCTCCTCACCCTAACTGCTCACACCTGGGGCTGTTGCCACTCCTCTCAGTACGGCGGCGGCTACTTTGAGCACCGTGGGCCCCCGCTCAAGCCTAGACGTGTCCCTTGGCACTCCTAAGTGTCCTTCCCCGCTCCCCGCCGTTTACCGGAGCCTTCCCGCGCTCAGCAGCCGCGGAGCGCAGCGCCGCCGCCGGGCACGGCGCTCCCCGCCCGGCACCCAGCGGCCGGCTCGGGGCATAGCGGCAGTACCGCGCTCTGGCCACAGGGCGGCAGCACCGCCACTGAGCTCCGCCTGGGGCTGCGACGTCTTTGGGGACGGGCAGAGAGGGGAGGCAAAAGGTGCCAGGAAGTCCTTTCCATTTCCTTCTGCCCCGGCATCTGTTCTTATGGTTTCGGGGCACTTGATCGGTTCATTCCTCGATAAAAGCGTTATGGCACTGTTTTCAAAACTACTGCCCATCTCTAGTCAGAGTTTCCTACATTCCTGTATACAACAGAGTGAATGGAGGGTTTCTTTCCAAGTAAATTTAAATTCCTATTCTTTGCCAATACGTATAAAAACAAAAAAATTGACACGTTTTAGTACAGTTTTAGTTTTCTACACCCACCTGTCCCTGTGGTAAAGTAAAGAATTTTCTGGCGGCTTTGGGTCCCTCTGGGGGAGGGCACCCAGCATGACCCCTCCTCATTGCCCACTCACCTGCTCCTCTACCACAGCGTGGCTCTCCTAGAACATTGGGGTGCCCCAAATGACATCAGAGCCCCTGAGTCTCCACCCCCTCCCCCAAAGCCTTTTTTCCTCGCCCCTAAAGAAGGCACAGAACGAGTCAAACTGCCCTGGACAGCAGCACATTGCTTTATTCCAGCTCTTTTCACGTGCACATCAGCCCAAAAAGGGGCTCTGCTGCAACAAGAAAGGGGAGCAGTGCCCAGAAGGGCTGAAGCTCCTCCCCAGCCCCGCTGTCACAGGCCACCGGCTGCCCCACAGCATGGGGGCAGCATGGCCTGGGATGCTGCCACAGCTCCGGCTCAGGCTCCACTCCTCCCTACGCTCCAGCCAGCAGCAGCAGGTGGCTCCTCCCTTCCATACGAGGCTGTAGCACTGGCACCCTGATCTGTGCTCACGGAGCTGTCCAGCAGTGGGATGGCAGCACCAGGGACAGATGACAAGAGGCAGAAAGAAGGAGTGGCAGCAGAGAGGACACGGGAAGAAAAGGAAGAATGGGGTGCAGGATGAAATGGAAAAAACAAAACCCCAAAACCTGGGATGGGCAGCAAGACAGAGAGGGATTAAAACAGAACAGGGACAGGGAACAGGACACAAGGATCCCGTGAGAAACAATGGCACAGGGAGCACCACAGAACCACTGAGAATAAAAAGGAACACAAGTGAAGCATGGAGAAGGACAGAGAAAAAGACAGTGCTAAACACACAGCAAGGACAGTGGGATACAGGGACAAAGAGAGAAACAAGGACCGAGGGACAAAATGACCCTGGCCTGTGGCTGTGGGGAAAGATGGGCAAGGTGCTCCTTGCTCCAGTCACTACAGCAAACGCAGCTTCCCTGGAATTTCACATGCAGCATCTCTTCCAAGCTCAATTGCTGAACAAACAGGTACTCCAACATCTCCTTCCTTTGTACTTTGGGCAGCACAGACCCACCAGGAGGAACAGCAATCCAAGGGCAGATCTAAAAATGGGATTCTCACTGGCCACTCTCTCCATCTTTTCTCCAGCTTAGCCCTGGACTAATAGACAGCAATAATATAGGGAAATAAAAGACAGCAAACATTTATAAACCAACCCTGAGGTGTCTTGAGGATGCCCAGGCCTGGGAGAAAGCCTTTCCCACCACTCTCTTGGCCTTTTCCCACTCTGAGGAGCTGTGGAAACACAGATCCAAACCCAGGTCAGGCAGCCTGGGATGTTTTCTGCACACCAAACACCACAGCCCCAAGCACCCAGAGCCTGAAGAAGCTCTGGATTGCAATTCCCAGCTTCAGTGAATTCTGCATGGACAGCCAAATTGTTTGTGCACAGAGGGAAGAAAAGTTGCCATTTTCAATAGTTAAAATATCCGTGGGCATTACTGGCTGCTGTTGCATCGGGGTGCATCGTGATACATCGTGATCCTGTCCAGGAAGGTTACAGTACCGGCAGGGAAGCAGACAGACGCGTCTCTGTTTGTTAAGCTCAGGAATCCATTTATTTCCCCCTTCCCCGGGCAGGGGAGAAGGCAAGGAGGCCAGGAAAGCAGTGGGGCAAGAGGGGGCAGGAACGGGATCATCGGGTTCTATATGGTATTGTAGGGGCGGGGTTTCCAAGGCAGGGGTTGGGGTTAACAAAAGTAGGATCAGGTTCTAGTGACCTTAAACCAGAAGCACTCACAGGCTGCTTACAGCAGCGAGCTTCATATGGCCTCCAATACTTATGGTGATTTATTAAAAGATGAATGTCGATCTAATATTGATATCCAACTGTGACAGACAAAAACTCTCTTTAACAGTTTAAGTTAGAAAGTGTATGTTTATTGCGACACCGTGAAAATCACAGGTAATTACAAAGCCTTTTATCCACAAAAGTGTTGAATACACAAAATACAAATGCATATTCATATCCCTGTCACTTACTTCCCCTTCTCCGCTTCCTATGCTAATTGACAAAAAGGTTATTAAGCACGTGTAGTTTGTTCCCTGAAATGGGTCGGTGGTCCTTTGGTGAAGAGTGGTCACCAAGAGGAGAAAGTAAAATGAGTCTTCCTCATTCTGACCTTTCTACCTTTTCAATGCATACGTGACAAATGAATCCTTGGTAGAACCTATAGTTTCCTGTTTCCAGGACTGTTTCTGGAGACAGGGAGGTTGCAATTGTCTTGTGTTCCTGGGATCTATTGATCGATTTCCCTGTTTTTCATTACAAGCACAGCTTACACAAAGCTGACAAGCAATGAGTGATTAGATCCTGGATAGCTTATCTTAAATCTGGTTTCTTTTAACCATCCACTAACTTTTAACTGAATTCAGCAAAGCTTATCTATTAATTTCAGCTAAATCAGCAATATCTATTGTTAACTATAACCTCAGCTTTTCTAAAATCTCCAAAGTTAGTGCCTCAATGGATTTATCAGAAGAAGCAGTTTCAGGTTCCTTCTTTTTGGAGCCCAACTCTAAACAGGAAACTTCTCACAACTGCTCCTGAGAGAGGCAAGTTGAGCTTCAGGAGCTCAGGAAAGCAACTCCCTCTCCTGAGCCCTGGCTCACCTGCCCGAGCACCAACAGTGCTTTTATACCACCTCTCTCCCTGCTTTCCACGTTCATTTAAATGTAAGAAAGCTGCAAGCTCTGCCACCAGCCTCAGCCACATCTTCCCTCCGCCCCAGCACTGCCCCAGCTGCTCAAGTGCTGCTCCTCTCTGCTGCGCTTGCCCTCGCCATGGGGCTGAGCTGGGAGAAATTCCAGATTTTGTTTCTCAGGACAAGTTCTGACAGGCGGCCCCAGACCACGGCTCCTCCCCGGCTCCATGCCCGGCTCCATGCCCGTGCCAGGACAGCCTTCGCCCCGCGCAGTCCCCGGCCCCCGCTCGGCTCTGCTCCGGGGCCCACAGGCGCCTCCGCCCTTCTCGGGGCTTCTCCTGGGACCCGCCGTTCTCCGGTCACCTTCAACCTCACTCCAGCCACAGCACCTCCCGCCCTCCTCCATTGTCACCGCAACCCTCGGCCCCCGCTGCCGCAGCCGGGACCCGCGTGTGGCGCTCCCCGGCCGGCCCGACCCGGCGCGGCTCACAGGGCGACAGCTCCACCTGTGTGAGGCCAGTGCGCATGCACCGCACTGCCCGGCGGTGCGCCCCGACGTACCGCGTGACGTGTCGGGCACATCGCTGCGCATGCGCCGTCCGTGCCACAGCGCCGCCTCTCGTCCTTCCGCGCCGTGTGACCAAGGGCCGGCACAAGCGCTAGGCTGGTGCCAGAGCTGCTACCGACACTGGGAAATCCTTAATGCTCCTGCAAGCATCTGAGTGCCACACAGGAGAACGTGGATTTGCATTTTAAAGTAATTTTATTTTACGTTTTTCCAGAGCAGAACGTCTGTATTACCGAAGGAGAACAATACAGATCAGACAAGCTTATCCAATCAGCAGTATGGATAACGTGCCCTTCACATTGTGGGTGCACCTGTCCTTTGGAACTCCCCTACAGTCCCGGCCGTTCATCCTCGCCCTGACAGAGAAAACTGCATGGTTTAAAGAGTGCTGAGATAAAGAAGGATACATTAGGAGGGCCACAGATATAAAATAAATTAGAAGCATCTGTAAAAGTTTCTTTCCATATACAAAATAAGTTTTCTTTCGGGGGTGATTTTCATTTTTTAAAAGTGACAGTCTATACACAGATAAACCTTTCACCAGAAATCATTTTTAGAATGCTGGTTTTACAAGGAAAAAGGAGCCTCTAAACAACCCATCCTGCAAACTCAGAAGCCTCTCCTCAGTTGAGGGTGCCTATCTTTGAGGCCAGCCCTGCCCCGGGAGTGACACTGTGCTGCTGATGAGTTCAGGACCCCCAAAGCATGGAAGAACAGATCACCACTTTACCAGCTAAATCAGAGCACTGAGTGCCCCGTCCAGTCCTTTCCTGAACAGCTCCATGGAAGGTGACTCCACCACCTCTCTGGGCAGCCCTTACCACTGCCTGACAACCCTTTCCATGAAAAAATTCTAATATCTGGCCTGAACCTCCCCTTGTGCGGCTTGAGGCTATGATCTCTGGTCCTATTGCTTGTTACCTGGGGAAGAGGCAACTGCACAACCTAGTCACAGTGTCCTTGAAGGCAGACAATTCACAGATTATTTGCAAGCATGTTTTAGAACGCATGGAGAACAAGTCATTTGGACACTTCACTCATATTTTTGTGGTATTTTCATACCCCTGGCCTGCTGAGTTTCCATAGCAGAAGTCAGAGTGATGCACTCGTGTCTTGGGTTAGGTAACCGAAAGATTTGTATTCTATTTCATCTGTTGTAAAAGCAGATATTTCTTTATCACTTGTAACTCCAGGGGGGTGGATGCCTTCTGATAATGGGCCAGCTGTTCAAACCAGCTGGGGCAGCGTTTCTTATCTCCTTCACCACCCATCCATCCTCCAGCGAAGTATCTTCTGGTAATGGGCCATTAAGACTCACTATTGACATGACACATGACATCATCCCACTGTGAGATGCTCCACCCAGTGAGGGGGGAGCCAACCGTTCCTACCTGGATACAAACTGAGGCTCAGGAGCAGCAGGCATCTGGTTTTTCCACCAGAGGAAGACCAGGCCCATCTCTCCACCACTGGACTTCTCCTACTCCATTATCTGTATTCCACAGAACCTCATTTAGGATTTATTTGGACTGCTTCCAAATCCCTGACCAAAAGGGTGTCAGGTCGTATCCCTGACTCTGTAAGGGCTTTCCAGGACTTTTGTTTTGCTTGCTTGCTTGTCTTTGTACTACTGCATTTGTATTTTGTTTTCTTTTTTTTAAATTCCTATTAAAGAACTGTTACTCCTATCTTTGCCTCAAACCCCTAATTGCAAAATTATAATAATTTGGAGGGGAGGGAGGTGACGTTCTCCATTCTAAGGACGCTCTAGCTTTCGCTAGCAGACAACTGTCTTTCAAAACCAAGACAACTTGTTAGTCCTGTTTTGAGCTCCTCTGCTCAGGTCTGCCAAGCTCCAAAGAGCTGAATTACAGAGTGAAAAGGAACTCACACACAAAGTGGGTAACCTTGTACCAAGGAGATGCATGGTCAAGTAGGGTTATCTACACCTTTTAGGATGTCAGATTTGTTTTGCTGCCTTGCTGTACTACTCTAAAACCTAAGGCAAGAAACATAGCTTTAAAATGAAGACTATTACATTTCTAATCTTCCCCTGCCATTAGTCACCACTAGAACAGAGATAAGAATTACCAGCTTGTGCTGCTTCCAAAATCTTGTACAAAAATAGATCAGTATGTCCTTTGGGCAGTCTCAAAAATCTGCAGATTCTTCTTACACCTCTCACTTTCAACAGCTACAGTCAGGTCCCATTCTCAAGCCTTGTGTCTTGGTCAAAATCACAGACGAATGAAGTTTGTATTCACTTTCCTTGGATTCGCTATTTGGAATCCATTCTGTTCCCATTCTCATTGGTTGTATTTCTTTACATTTTCTCTTTTTTGTCCAAAGGAAATGCATTGGCAGTGCAAACACAAAGTAGGTGTGATGAGACTCCTGCCCACCCCCCTTCCCCAAACAGCAAGGGAGTGGCAGCACTTGGCACTGGGGGCATTGCCAAATCACCCTGGCATTACCAAAAGGCCTCTCGAGGCGTTATTTGCACGCACAGGACTCCACTGTCATGTTGGGGTACACCTTCAGCACCACGTTTTTGTTTTCATCAAAGAATAAGATACTAAGGGAAGACATCTTGTCAGGAACACAGCAAGGCTCGGGAATGCCGGGGACAACTCCAACAGCTCTCACAATGCTCTGGATGGTGGCATGGTTGGATGGCTTCATGGCCTGCAAGAGAAAAGACAGGGCAGAACATGTTACTGCACCCACGTTGCCATGGATTTACGTACTTACAATAAAATTGCTTTGTTGAAGGGCCCTGTTGAGACCCCTCAGCTGAACATCTGTAGCCAGTGGCACTGCTGAGGAACTGAGCCTCCAAGACAGCTGTACCTCACTAAAGTGACATCTCCCTCCAGAGAAGAAACTTCAAAGGACAAAGTTTCCTAAATTTATAAAATGGGAGACACTTGGGTTTGCTCTAAACAGAAAGCAAATCTGCCTGGTGAGGTAACTGCTTGGTCACAAAACCAGAAACCATTACGGTGCTTATAAAAATAAAAAACCAACACAGAGAAATGAAAAACACAAAGTTTTACTCTGAACCCTAAAATGCTTCCTGATCCTGTACAACAGATAGGTGGGCATGAAAAATGCACATGACACAGCTTTTAGCCAGGGACTATTGGTTTGGTTTTTAGAGTTGTTTTTTACACACACAATCTGGGAATCAAAACAGTTCAGTGTGTACCCCATCATGCGTCACTGAGAAATATACTGAGAAAAAGGTCATTTTGGCCAAATGTTCAATTTGCAGTTTTGCTGCAATGGGAGATGATTTGTTTCTGGGAAAAAAAGTCAGTCTTAAGGGTTAGATATGGACCTGCAAAAAGTGCAGGAATAACTGTGAATTCCAACTCTTCATATCATTTGCACAGCACATTAGTACATGAAGTTGTAAGTCTCCAGCTAAGCTGATCAAAGGCATTTCTGCTGGTTTGTTTTGAATTCAAAAGTACCTATGCTCCTCAGCAGTGACATCCCGGGATTTAAAAACATGTTTTAGATTACCATACAACTCAGATTTCTGTATCGTTTCTGTCTTCAAAGGGAACTGTCTTCAAAACTGTGGTAGCACCCAGCCATGTTTCCTTACTCAGCTGCTGGGCAGCATTCTCTCCAAAATAACTGGCACCCCAACACCTGTCCTGAGCCTGCTGATAACATGCCAAAAGGTAGAATACCTACTGAGATCCTATTTCCTGTAGCCAGTACTACTGAAACTAAAATCAGGACTCCAAATACCCCACATAACATCTCCTCATAAACCTTCTTCAGATATGGAATCCATAGCCCCAAAATGCAAAATTGCCCCAAACCAACTTCAGGCTAAGCAGCACCAAATGGATTTCAAGCATGGCCTTGGCTTTTGGTGGGAATAGCCTGCACACATGCTGTCCTAAAAGCAGTATCTCTATTTGACTGGGTAGCATACAACAGAGAACATCCTCCTCACTGACCCCAGCACATGCTGAGGACACTGAGCAGGCCCTTCAGGTGCACCCTGGAGGATATCCAGCTTCAGCCACTGGGAATTTAACCATGACCGGTGCAAAAGCCAAAGTCCCATGCTTCTCAGGAACCCCAAATCCCCTTGGCAGTACTAAACTGCCACAGCGCCCTGCACAGGGGGCGAGTCAGGCCACTGCCTGCGGGCCACCAATGGTCCATCCAGCACGCGGTCATGGAAGGCAGGCAGGAGTTTGCTCAGAGCAGGGGAGAAGCAGGGGAGGCCTGCAGGAGAGGGCCAGCAGGAGATAAAAATGCCGAGCTGCCTCCAAAGTGCCAAGCCTGTGAGCGAGCCTGCAGTCAGGCCACACCTGCCAAGCTGCACGGCCCTCGGGAGCCTGGCTGCCCTGTGGAATGTCATTGCAATTGCCTTACAAGTAGGGTGCACAAGCAGCTATAAGCTCTCATTCCTGACCACGTGAGCGTCTCCCTGGCCCACAAGCTCTATGCCAGGTCACACTCCCAACACATGTGGGTTTGACAGCAGTCAAACCAGCTAACTGGAACCAGGGCATGGGTATAAAACATGCAAATCTGGAGGTGAGGGGCAGGGCACATCTGTTCTCAATTACCCAACAGGTTGTTAGCTCTGGGGGCTCACCCTCAGCAAGGGAACATTATGTACCCACAGGCACAGACTAGTCTGTTATTGCCTGAGGGTCAGGGTATCCTTCTGCAAACAGTCTTAGTAGTAGCAGATCCTGTGATGCTCAGCTTTAAAGCCTGCCTCTGCAGCTGGAGGTAGGCAAGTTGTCTCCTCCTCTGAGGAGAACATCTTGCCTTCTGCAGCTTGCTTTGTCTGGATGCTATCCCTTTTGGTACAGTTCTTCCACCCATGATTTTCAAAGGGCGACTCCCTTGGCTCTATAGGCCACTGAAATGCCACATACATTTTGGAGCCAAGTGCTCTGACTTCACTGTGGCAGGAATAAAGACTCTGGAATGAAATGCTGCAGTGAGTCCAAGAGCCCTGCCTTGGATGTTTTTTGCAGGTGTTCTTGTGCATACCCCTCATTCTAAGCCAGCCTCAAATCCCATGTCCTTCTCTCAAGTTTCAGCAGCCTTCAGGGGCTACATGTTGCTAAGAATGATACTGGACATTTGGAGAAGAGTTCATCTATCTAGGTCACAGGGCTAGGAGCACATCAGCCCCTCCTGCTACTCACATGCAACCAGCTCATACCAACCAGAGGATATTTTAAAAGTCAGTAGGCCTGGATCCATTGCTTTTGGATCCCCTTGGTCCAGTGAATCAGAAGTGATTTACTTGACTCTGTTTTTCAGCTCTGCCCGGAGCTCTCTGCCCTTGGGGCAGCCGTGCCTCCCATGGTACAGAGCTTGCCTGGAGTGTGTTATGCCAACTGCCTGTGGTGGGGCTCTGGGCTCCTTTTGGGCACAACAAGCGCTGCCTACAAAACAGTTTTCCAGATCTGGCTTGTATTTTGTTTGTAAACAGGCTAATGACAAGTTCACACACCATAAGCACTACTCAGGAAATGTTTTATGGCAATTTGGGTTCTGGATGTGAAACTAATAGCGAGTCAAGTTTTTTTAATTACCTTTGCAAGCTTATCTCTTTACTAGATGTTCTAACCACTGCCCGTTGCTGCTTGGGGCGAAGGTACCAGGTAGATCCTAGATCCAAACGCATGTTGGCACTGGCTGCCTTTTACTGACGTGGGAAACAAAACACCCCGTTTATGGTAACAGACAGTAGAAAAGAATCAACAGAGATCATACCTTTGGAATTGGGAATTGGCATTCTCCTGAGCAGTAATAGGCGTCGAAGGACTTAGGGGAAATAATCCACTCACTCCAGCCGATGTCTGCAAAATCCACCTTGAGATAGCGCCGGGCACAATACCTCGGCTGGTTCCACTGCTTCCTCCTCGCCTTCTTCAACGTTTGCTCATCAAACTGGAGAGTCTGGGTCTTCTGGAGATGATTCTTCCTCTGCTTTTTCTTACTCTTGGCCCTGTCCGCTAACTGTGGCTGGAAGGTCTTGTAGGGTTTTCTGCCCCCCCATCTCTCATCCTCACTGTATTGGTACTTGGCTCCAGGAAGCTCATTATTCTGCAATGGCAACATGATGTTTGCAGAGCGTTTTCTCCGGCGATTATTGACACTGCTCCTCATGTGGCTTTCTGGCTTGGGAAGGACTCTCGCCAGAGGCTGACCATGTCCTGGCAAAGTAGAGACAATACTCTCTGGCTCTGAGATAGCAGAATCATTGGCGTAAATCAGGATGTAGGGCTCATAGGAGGAAGATGCTCTTTCCCAGGGATGATGGCTGGTCAGGTCCATTTTAATACTGATCAGCAGTTCGTTGTTTTGCTTTGCTTCACGCAGGAGCCAAGTGATATCCTTCCACTGCCAGGAAAGGATATCCTGGTAAGCAGAGGAGACATTTATGAGGAAATGCCCCAAGCTCTGGGTCAGGTTCCCTTCTGAAGGAAAGGTCCAAACTGAAAGATGTATCTGAATTTCAGGTTTCCTGTGCTTGTGATGAGAACAGCCACTGGACTGGGAACAGTTCCACTTCATATGCAGCAGATCACCAATATAATAATACACCGAAGCTGACAAGACATTTTCAGACTCTGTGAGTGATGTCAAGTTATAAATGTACATCTCCTGGCCTTCAGGGGTCCCTAGAAAAAGAAAAACTCAGATAAGAATATGGGTATCTAAAAACGTCATCCAGAGGGTACACAGGCTGCTCTGACAGCCTTTTGGCTAAGTCAGATACTAATCATGCCTGAAGTTTCCCTCTAGAATAATCAGTTACACTGGGTACATTTAGTCATTCCATCTGGAACACTTCATCAATTTCCATGCCAGAGTTAAAAGGTATTTACTAACACAGCTGAAGGCAGGCAGATGGTACTAGAGCATCCTCAGTAGCCCAAAGAAAGCCAATCCAAAAACCAGATTTGAGGGGTTGCGGGGTGGCACACCCCCTTGTGTCTGTGCAGGGATAAATAAGCCAAGCACAACCCTTCTTATGCCTGGGATGTGCCTGTGCCAAGCAGGAGTGACATGGGGGACAGCACGCTTTCCACAGCTGCAAAATCCAGGAAGTGGAGCTAACTGAAGGTACCATGCCCAAAGCCAGGGACAGAGCAGCTAACACGGGCTGCTCTGGGAAACACATGGAGGACTCTAACCCCAGAAGGTGCAACAGCGAGGCTCAACAGGAAGGTTTAATTCTTCTTTTAAAATTCTCTGTGGGCTGTGGTTATGTCCATCCTCCAGAGCAAGAGAAATATAGATCCAAACGTTAAGCTGTAAAATCAGGCTGGTAGGGAAAACTCAAATACAGTATAGCTTAAGGTATGGTCTGCAGCACCCCCCTAAAGGGCTGGAAACAATCTGACACATTAGGAAAACAAGGGCATGACGAATTAAATGTGTTTAGGACACCACGGCATGTCAAAAGCCTCTCCAAAGGGTTAGTTCAAGCAATGATGAGCACAGAGATGGCCATGGACTAGGGATGACCAGCCACACTGCTCCCACACTCCACACAGTGTAGCAAGTCCCTTGCTCAGGCAAGTAAAGACATTATTTCCAGTACTGATCTGTCACAAACATTTGACAATTTCATGTTCTATGTGACATTCAGAGCCTCCAGCCTGCAATATCCCAATGGCCAGTGCCATTCAGGAAAGTGTGGCAAAAGCCTGTACTCTCCCTGTGCTGCCCCATCCATACCCAAACAATCCAAGCAGCTTCCTCCTCTTCTGGACATTTTTGTGTCATAATATTCCAATCAGTACATTACAAAAGCAGGAACTGGTCCCACTAGAAAAAGAGAACCCTTCTCCCCAACTTAGCAGATGTACTGCTTCATGGAATTATGGAAAAAAACCTATGTGTTTTCTTCAGTGGGACAGGGCCAAAACAGTGGAAAGGCCAAACCATGTAAGGAAGACACCTTTGTTTACACGCTCAGCCTAATCTAACAGCAGAGCACATAGGTAACTTCCCAAACGCTGAAAACTCATATGCCACTATTACAAATGCCTAAGGAACTAGATTTACTTGGAATTCCATCCCACTTTTTATTCCTCAAGCCAAAAGCGGCTCTTGATTACACTTGTACTAGGCATACACAAGGCCCTGATCTCTGCTTGGTTTTGTAACCACTAATGTAAGAAGGTTAATATGTCATTTGCCAGAGCACTGAGTAGATCAGTCTTAGGAGCCAGAATTCATGGTGTCTCATGAGCACCTGTTTAAGAAGTTTGTATTTAAATCATTGCTGTATGTTGAATGACAACTTTTGATCTTAATTTTTATTACAAATGCCACTTAAAAAATCCTGCCTGTTCTAAACTGACATATTGTATTGGAAGACAAAGTAGCTACTTTTGTTTATGAAGAAATTCTGGACAGCATGGGGCAGACACAGAAGGTGTCTATAGTTTTGGTTAAAAGAAAGCTAAATTCCAGCAGCCACGTCTGGCTTGTAACTCTACACCAAGACAAAGCACTTGCAGTAGATGGTGCTATTTTCCTACACAACCACCTCCAAGCTTCAGCAGCTCTGAGCTCTCAGATAGTTCATCTGCAAAATCATCTCAAAAACAGTTACTAGTGGTCAGCACAGACATCTGTGAATTAATCAGATTCTGCCTCAAGAAACCCAATTGCATGATCTGGGGTTCCATCAAAATTTGGGAGTACTGGGCCTAGTACACCCCTTGTGCGACACCAATACCTGACTCCCAGGTGTGAGCGTTGCACTGAAATAAGTGTTCCCTGGGCTAGAAATTACCCTTAAAAATTACAGACAAACCAAGGAAGATGCAGCTTTAAAATAACTATAAACACATATTTTGCTCAGGAAAATTTCATTTCATTGAAACGAGACTTTGTCTTTTGGCTCATAGGCTCATTTTTCTGCTGGAAACCATTCCAGAGAATAAGTTTTAAGAAGAAAAAGGGAAAGAAAAAGTATGAGGAACCGAGCTACACACTGCTGCCTTTCAGACACCATGAGGACAGATTGTAACTGCAGCCTCTGCTCCCCCCCCACCAGATGTTACTGCCTGATGAGGAGTTTTTAAGACCAAGCTCTGCATGAGAGAGCCCTTTTGAATTGCAGGGGCTAAGACACAGCACCACTGTACCATTAGCATTGCTCTCATCGAGCGCTGAAGCAGCAGCCACGAGCTGGGCAGAAAGATACTCGACAAGCAGGACACAGCATTGTGTGTATTCATGTCAAGTATCATTTGGGAGGTACATACAGTCACATGGACAGGCAGTGGGGTTTATCGGCCTCCTCAGCCTGCAGGCATGTCTGTGCGCACTTGTGCACTCACCCCTTGCCCAAACTAAACTCACAGCCTTGCAGCACCATGGCAAGGCTTGTGCTGGGATAGCCCTGCGTCCTAGTCTTGTGCACAAATGACAGCAGGGCTCTCTGGGACAGGGCTGAAGAATGGGATAGTCTCTTCAAACCAAAAGCAGAAATGCCTGCCTTATTCTACACATGTACTGGCACTCTCTCTTTGGGGTACAGAGATGCCAGACTATTTACTAACAGCTCAAACCCAGCTCCTGGCACTACAGCTGAAGTACCTGTACCTGTTGGATCTCGGAGGCATGGCTCATGCTCCCTCACCTCCCTACACCAACCCACAGCTGCATGGATGGCCTGTGACTGGCATTAAAAAAATTATTTTTAAGGAAGTTCAGTAGGTCTATCAAGACTGACATTGCCAGCACAAACAGATTCCTGTCACAAGGGGGATTTCAGGCATCAGTAAGCTGGAATAAGTCTGCTGACATGTGGTGTGTTTACCTTTATAGAGGATGCCCTGACAGTTTTATGGACTGCCAAATCTATCCCATGGGTAAAAAAGGATGCAATAATGAGGACTATGCAGTTATACAGTTACCATTAGCCATCATTTAAAGGAGCTATTAAAGACGTGCCCTTGTGCCAGGACCCAGTTAAGAACATAAAAGCGTTTCTGGTGTAAAACGTTGTTCTCATCAGTTCACAGCCCAGATACAAAAGTTCACTGGAAGCTGGAAAAGAGAACAAATTCCTCAACAGAAACAGATTTGGAAACCAGATTTTCTCTTTTCTTCCACGTTCCCTCTTACTTGGCTGCTGCTTCCTAGTTACCAATTTGCGCTCTGTGCAAAAGGAAAAGATAGGATGCGGCTCTCCCTTCTGAAAGCACATAAGGACCTGGGGCCAAACTGGTTAATTCTTTTAACAAAGCAGGTAAGATCACAGCAGCTAGCAACTTGATATAAAACAGCAGCAAGTTCACCATGGATTAAAGCTATCAGCCACTCAAATAAAGAACTTATGTAGAAACAGCAATGCTGCAAACTCAGGACGTAA
Organism: Acrocephalus scirpaceus scirpaceus; assembly: GCA_910950805.1. NCBI lineage: Eukaryota > Metazoa > Chordata > Aves > Passeriformes > Sylviidae > Acrocephalus > Acrocephalus scirpaceus. The sequence continues at coordinate 64,501,055 of OU383778.1, read as the reverse complement.
CTTACCTGAGGGTTTCATGATATGAAACCCACCAATCTGCACATTGCACAGCATAAATGCACTGCACAGTGGCCACTTTGTCTTGGTCTCTTTTCTTTATATTTTAAGCAGGAAGACCACAGCAGATGTGAAAACTAAACACAACATCTAGCTTGAACCTAGCACAAGCCAAGGAAGCTAAGGGGGTAAATCCAGAGTAGACACAAATCTGGGCAGGAGAAGAGACAACCTCACTCTTCCTCACAGCCACGATTCATTGCACTTCAGCTGGTGGCAGCAGGCTGGTTGGGTGAAAAGCAAATGGTGCACAGCCTGTCCTTTGACTCCAGAGCTCCTCATGCTGAAGCAATGTGTTCTAGAAACAGAGACCAGCAGGGAACTGTGAACACAGGTCACTCATGTGCATTGTACCACTGTGAGACACACAGTGACAGAAGCCAGAAAATTCAAGTTCTGGGTCTGGTCATGAGAGGCCAAACCTACAGATCTTGCCCATTTGCCTCAGAGGCTTGCATATTTGGGCTCATCTGCCCAAATCATAGCTTAAAGTTTTTCAAGTTCCTAAAAACTACCAGGATGCTACTGCTTGCATTGTATTTATAGGGGTGCGGAAAAAAAAAACAACCCCAAACCAAAGAAACACACAGAAGGGAAAAAAAAAGTCTCCTGAAGGACTATTTTTAAAGCTCTTTTTGCAAAGAGCCCCTAATACCACTGGTGCTCAGAGGGGCCAGCATTTGGCCTGGATTGGTTTCTGCAGGCTGATGGCAGCAGGTGAGGCACTACTTTCCCTGTGCACGCTCCATTTCCCCTGTTTTCATGGGCACTTCGAACCACAACAAAGGAAAGAAAGGCCTTTTGAAAGGGAGGAGAACATAGTTCTAAAACCACAAGAATTGGCCTAAGGGAAGGTGTAATACCTGAAATTACTTGAACTTCAGTCAATAAAAAAGAGTTTAAAGTAATTTCTCACTGTATAGCTTAACTATAACACCATTAGGAGGACCTTCCAATTAAAGTCAGGACTCATTTGCAAGCCATGCTACTTAAGTGATGCTAAGATTAAAAATGCTTTCAGAAGCAAACTTAATCTGCATTTGAGGCTTTTATCTTTCCACTCTCTTTTATTTTTTGTGCTGTATCTGACCTCCAAATCCTGAGCCTAGGCAGCACATGTCCAGAGGCAGTGCTAAAAGTAAGCAGATTTCTGCCAGCTGGAGGTCAGGTCTCTTTCAGGAGGTGAGAACAGTCATGTACAGACACTGCTGCATGGACAGGACCATCGCTTCAGAGTTCCCTTGCCAGAATTGCCTGAGTGTTCCCTTGTGGCTCACAGATCACCTGGCGTTCTTCCTATGTGTCTCTTAGAGCCACAATGGACGGAAAACCACTCCTGTGGCACCCGCAAGTAAAGAACTGAAAAGACCTGTCCAAAGCAACACAAGGACTACCAGAGTCATCCCAGACATGTCCTGCAACAGTGAGAAGAGCTGCCAGAAATCACAGGCTGAACATCCCTTAAATACAGAGAAACAAATTAGACCAGTTGAGTCCATGAGAGAGAATGGTGCTAAAGTGTAACTAAACACTCCGTGAAAGATGTACACATCCTTACTGCACTCCTCATGGATTCCAGACCTGGCGTTTCTTTTCAGCTTTGTCACAGGCAAAGGTTCCCTCTTCTGAGTCATTCAAACAGAACAATTATGCTCTCAGATAATTTAGCAAGATTAACAAGAAGCAAATTTACCTAAATGATCTCATGAACATTCATCAAAATCAATGGCTAAAACCCCCAGCCCAAACAAGCAACCATCCAGCCTAGTTGTGAAGTCCGACGCACAAGAGATTTCAGGGAAGTGTGGGATGGAGGCTTCAAAGAGGTGCCACACAGGGCTGAAGCTCTGGTCCCATCCCCTCAGAGAACTGAGCTGCAGAAAGAAAAACTTGCTTTTAACAGGTATGATGATGCTTGTTTTGATTAATCAGCCTTAGCTAGGTTTTGTTGGCTGTTGGTAACAGGGCTGCAGCTGCCACATGTGACACCACTGTTCTTTGACTAGAAACAGGGATGAGTTTCAACAAATCCTATGAGTTTTGGTCTCATCACACAACACTCCACTGTCTCAAAAATTCGTCTGCTGGGTTATCTAGGAGATTTGGGAAAGGCCTTTCCCATGTGCTGCAGAAGAAGCAGAAGCCCCTGCAGAGGAAAAGCAAGGACAGAAAGTTTTCACAGCTACATTTGAGAGTTGTGTTTCAGAAAAGGAAGAGTTTCTCTCCTGAAAATGGCAGACTAAATTGCAAACTTAAACCACAAATGAAACCACTGAAGATTTGCTTCAAGATCTCTTGCTGTAGGTGGAATAGACACAGGAGGATTCTTGGGGAACTTCTGCTCCTAGCAGACAAAAAGCTGAGTCCTGAAGGGGCTGGCAGAGGGAATGGTCAAATGTGAAGTAGTAACTGCGTCATGCGTTAAATTAACTGATGTGTCCCATTAAGGACAAGGGGAAGCCCGTGGGAGACTGAAATTTGAAGCCAGGGAGTGCAACAGTCAAAGCAGGGTATCTAGAGACAAAGTACCTTGAAAGGCAAATACTGCTGGATGTGCCACTTGCATTGCAGGCCTTGTCAGGCAGTTGGGCCCAAGGAAGAAGTCAGAAAAAGCCTTTCCATTGCACCCACCACCCTGAGGAACACCAAATATAAGGGCTTTCTGGAAACAGACTTTTCTGCCATCAATAACCACACAAAATAAGCTGCGGCTGCTGCTAATGGCAAGAGAAAGACAACAGCTAACTGGTTAAATCTTTTGCATAAATACTTACTAAAGTATCAAAATTTTTAGAACAAATTTATTGCTTTGGCACTTGATCTGTGAAAGTACTGGAGGAGGAGGAAAGGGATTAGCAAGCAGTGTGTTTATAGGACTGCTGCCACTCAGCATCAAGTGAGAGTACAAATATAATCATAAAGACCACAGAGATGGGATTTCAACCAACAACATTCTAGGTTTCGAATGACTTTAATCAGATATGCGTAACAGAGAAAATATTGCTCTGCTGGGATCATTAACAACCTCTCCTTTGTGGGGGATGGGGGGGCTGTAATGAATATTTTATTCTCCCCTCTTTTGGTGGGCTTAATTCAGCACCAGTCATGGACATAAGACTTCACACGGCAAACAAGTCACGTTAGAAAGGCAAGAGAGCTCTTCAATAAGAGCAGCAGCTGGGGAGTCCTGCCTCTCAATCCTCCAAACCAAAGGTAATTACTCCTCTAAAGCCTCTCCTGTGGACAAAAAAAATACTTGCAGGGTTGAAACCTAAGACACCAAAGCCAACTCACTCCTCATTGTATTTGATCTCTGTGCAGAGCTGCCTCATAAAATACATTGTTGGTTTTGAAGAAGCAAGGAAGCCTGCCACCCAGCTCTCTTTCCTGAGACAGGAAGGACTTGAAGCAAGTCACTGAAACTCAGAGAGCTCTCAGTTTCACTGATAGATGCTTGTCTAAGAAAAAGCCACTGGGTCAGTGCACCTCTGTAAAGACAAGTAAGAGACTGGCAAATTTGGCTTCTGTGTGTGGCATGCCAGCTGTCCTACATGCAGCAAGGTTTTGGGGTGCAGTAGAGAAGGGAAGGACATCCCAGCAGTGGTCATCTTTGGGTTCTGGCCATTCCATTTAGCCGTTGTGAAGCTCAGATGCATAAAAACCAGAAGAGGAAAGGGAGAGGATGCAGCACTAAGACAGTGACTTCTCTTTTTGCTAGGGCATGGTTCTTTTGAGACGCTGGCATGTTAAACACATCCCCCTCCCCTACGGAAAATATTTTTACATTTTCACCCATCTACCTATGCATGCCAGTGTGTAATCACAGAGTGATGTAAGTGCCCCTTCCAAAGATCCCAAGAGGAAGTATTTACGACACTCAAGTCGTGCTTCAACTTAACTTATCTGCCACTGCCTCTCATTGTCAGTACTATCACCACTTGTCAACGTGAGAACGCTGCAGACAGCCTGAAGGATCCCCAAACCATGTCACAGCTCAGTCACATACAAATCGGCCCTTGGCTCCAACAGAAGCTACACATACAGGACACCACTAGCAGGGGACTCCGGAGAAGATCCGCTAATTACTCCACCTCCCTCACATTGTATCATGATGACAGTGATGCTTGAAGCAGAGCAGAAGCGGTAAGGCAATAATTGAAGTACAGGACATAACGTAAAACACGACACTCCCCAGAGGAGGCGATACTTGTCTAATTCTCTCCTTTCTTCCCCCCACCGAGCTCTCCGGGCCTCCAGCGATGCTCTGAGGCCGCCGCTCAGGGAACACGGAGCGCCCCCGTGGCCAAGCGCTCCCCCCTCTTCCCGCGGCCACGGTGCGCACTCACCTGCCGGCAGCGGGCGGAAGCCGCGCACCGTGTTGCCCCGGCGAAGCCAGGGCCCGGGTGGTGTCGGCGTGTCCCGGCTGCCGCGGTACTGCTCGTAGAGCCGCAGCATGTGCTCCGCCACTCTGTCCAACGCCGGCGGTCGCCCGGGCCGCCGCTGCCCCGGGCCGTCGTCACCTGCGACCGCCCGGGCGCGGCCGGCCCGCATGGTCGCCGGCGCAGCCCGGCGCCGGAGCCCGACCCGGCGCGGCCGTAGCGCGTCCCCCAGAGCCAAGCACAGGCAGCCCCATCCCAGGCACAGGCACAACACCCAGCGGGCCGACGCCGCCATCCCGCCCCTCCGTCCCGGCGGCGGCGCCGGGGGCCCCTCGGCGCGGCCGGGCGCGCTAGGGCCAGGCGAGCCCGGGACTCCGCGGAAAGCGGGCACGGGGCGTCCTCCTTCTGGAGAAGGAAAAAAGGGGGAAAGAAGAAAAGGGAAAACAAAACAAAACAAACCACGAAAAAAAGCGGGGCGGAGGAAAGCTCCACGGTCTGGAGCGCCCTCCCTTCCCGGCGGGGAGCGAGGGCTTTAATTCCCAGCCGTGCAGGTTGTTGCGGGGAAGAGGCGGCGGTGCTGCTCCCGGCACAGCCGGCGCTCGTTCGCCGCTCCCGCTCCGCGGCCGGTGCAGCCCCGCGCAGTGAAGAGACTCGGGAAGCGCGGAGATCGCCCCGCCCGCCCTCGCTCTGGCGGGGGCGAAGTGCGGGGAGCTGCCACCCCAGGGGGAGCGCAGCGACGGGACGGAGGGAGGGGATGCTCTGCAAACTCCATCCCCCTGGGCGGACGGCGATCGAGGCAGAGGACGGTCCCCTGCCCCCCTCCACCCAGCCCCTCCCAAAGGTCGTACAAAAACGTGATGGCATTAAAAAAATAAAATATTAAAAAAAAAAAAAATATATATATATATAAAAATCACGAGTCGCAGCGCACTCACCCTTCACCCCTGGAACGTCTTAAGGCTTGGCTGGGAGCAGAGCACTGTCCACCGCGGGCAGGTGGAAGCGATGCTCACCAGCTTGTGCTGGGGTTCTGCCTGCCTCTCCTGAGTACACGCCACACGCAGTGACGTTCGGCTTCCTATAACCCGGCCGGGACTGGAAGAGGTACCCTCAGCAGCAGCCTGGAGCCCGTGGGAAGAGACGTACACACAGAGAAATCCTGCACGGGAGGACTCCTCTACAGCAGGGCATGGCAAGGTGTTCCATGCTCGGCTGAAAACAATTCCATGCACCTCTCGCACTTGCTGTCTTTCAGCACCAAAAGGACAGCAATGTCTCACCCGCCCTTGCCATTGCCATAGCCTCACACCACAGCCCTGCATATACGACACTGTCCCTTACAAAATAGGGACACGCTTTCAACAAAAGCGTGCCTCATCTGTACGTCGGGCAGGGAACACACAGGAGGCGGAAGAGGAGCCTTTGCTGCAGTGTCAGTTTATGAATGTGCTGGTTCCCACGATCAGCTCGGTTTCTAACCCGAAGAACGGAGATAATAAGATTGGCCTACAGACCAGACAGAGCTTAGCACATAGCATTTTCAGCATAGGGCATTCAGATTTTCCATGGGCTACAGCAAGTGTATCATTATCCAGCCCTCAATAGAACATTACGACACATTATGTATTACCTCTCAAATTACATTGAGATTAGGATCAGTAGCAAGTACTGTTATGCAGCTGTAAGAAGCCCATCTGTAACTACGAGAGGTGAGTGCCCACCGGCAGGTATAGAGGAAAGTGAAGATTCTCAATAGCAATGATTTTTATATGCTCCTACATTTGAAGGCTCAGATACAACCCATGGCAGTGACTTATCTTCAAACAGTGCTGAAGCGCTGAAGCTGCCATATGCATCTCCAAATACTATCCGTAGATGTTGAAACACACACCACATCACTATCGATGCAAGTAGTATCATTACCTCTACTTTTCTTTAGGTAAGAAATGCACATCAGTGTAATATAAAAGCTAACAATACACGTAAACATAATTAATAAGATCATAATTAAAACATTAAGGTATGATTGCTTTTTTTGGATACAAGTAATAAAACCAATGCGGATCCATGCAGAAAGAAAACAAAATTATTTAAACTGATGGCTAAAAAATTCAGCACAAGCAGCAGTCCCTGGCTTATATCCATGGCAGGACTGTCAATCCCAAAGAAGAATCTTTATGCAACTGGAAATTACCATTTAAGTTTCAGTCATGTTTTTTCCCACTGTTGAAAGAAGCAACATAAAAAAGAAAACACAAGCAACAACACACCACAAGGTTTTAAATAAAAACTGGCATAACTGAATCCTGTTCTATACCTACAGCACCAAGCAATTTGCTGAAATATGTGATCTTCTGCAAACCTCCAACACATTGTCTGAGCAGCTTCCTGACTCTTGAGATCAGACCACTGTAAATCGAGAATTACCTGAGTTTAAAAAAATAAAATAAACCCTCAGAGACACTATGTATCTGTAACACCATTCTCAAGCAAAGGGGGATTAGACAAGAACTACTTTTAGTTCAACATGGAAGCTCAAGCACTCTATGGCTGAACTTTTATTTAAAATCTTTAATGTGTTAGCTGAAATCCCTGTTTATGCAAAATTAAATCCAAATTTGGTTCCCAGAACCTCGCCCTGGCACTTGATAGCAGCTAAGTGTCTAAAATAGAAAGTTAGCCCTATACAATCCTGTTACAGCCAGGAAAGAGAGAGAAAAGGACACTGGTGTGAAACAGGAAAGAAAAAGTGACTTCTTGGGGCATTAGGAGCCTTCTCCTATCCCCCTTTTCAAACAGCCACTACAGTTCTCTGAGCTATGCAGACACACACAAGATTTCAAAAATCCCTTGCTTTATGAACTGTCCCTGTGACATATCAGGACACTCATTACACAGAGTTCTGCAGCTTGCAAAGTTAAAAAATATCACCCATTCCATGATATTTTTAAATGCCAGAGCCTTGTGAGTACACCAACCAAACCAAACCAGAGCACGTCTGGAGCTCCTCTCCACAACCAGCAAACTCTCACACCTGACCTCTAAGGGAACAGCACTTCTGCACTTCTCTGCTATTCCTCTTCTGCTTCTTCCACAGAAATGCTGCAAACCAGTTATCCAGACATATCCTGCCCTCCAGCTCCAGCTAGTGCAACTCCAGGCCCTATTGGGCCTGAGCAGCTCCATCCTGATCACCAGTCTCCAGCCTGTGCAGCAACCTGGCCTTTTAATTCCTTAGCCCCGGGCAGACAGCAGGCTTCAATCCAAATTAAGTTTATTTAAATAGTGAGTCCTGTGCCATTGTCAGGGCCAGCCTCACCACCCTCCGGCAGCCCTTTCAAAAGTGCTATTTAAAAACTCCACCAAAACTTCAAGGTTTTCACTTTTTCAGAGCTTGCCACAGAGTGCACAACCCAGTAACTTTTCAGTTATTTGTTCCATTCACACAAGCACTCGGAAGTCCCAGGGAACAGGAAACCACAAATACTCCTTCTGGGGGAAATTAAATAATTACATATTTGCATAACAAAGTGATATTAGCAAAATCTGTTCAGCATGTGAAGCCTAACCCCACACTGGTGCTATTTGCCTAGCTCTCAGCTGTTGTAGAGTTCACTTAGCACAGCAGCCTCTGCTGCTGTGGCTCCTGTATCCAGCTCTCCTGTCTGTCATCTGGAGAATTCCCCACTGCAGCTCCACCTCAGCTACCTCTCACCAGCCCTCTGCACATCTGTTTGGCTGTCTCAGATGGGCTTCTGTGTGCCCTGCTATGGCAAGGCTCTTGTCACCAAGTCTTTGGGTCAGTGACACCAGCTCTGTCCCAGCGGTGTGTTCCCAACCCCACAAGGTCACCCCACTCTTGCCAGACCCGCAACCCATGGTTAAGGTGTCCTGTCCTGCATCCAGGGACCTTCTGTGTTCTCCCTGGGGTCAATCTGCTCTGCAGGACCACTGTACACCTTGGTCTGCATCACTTCCTTGCATCCGTGACACACACACATTCCAGGTACACCAGGTACAAATGAGAATGCTGAGCAGCATATCATCCAACAATGCTTGGAACCACGCTACCCGATCCAGCAATGCTTGGAACCACACTACCAATCCAGCAATGCTTGGAACCACGCTACTGAGCCAGCAATGCTTGGAACCACGCCACCTGATCCAGCAATGCTTGGAACCACGCTACCAATCCAGCAATGCTTGGAACCACACTATCCGATCCAGCAATGCTTGGAACCACACTACCAATCCAGAAATGCTTGGAACCACGCTACCAATCCAGCAATGCTTGGAACCACACTATCCGATCCAGCAATGCTTGGAACCACGCCACCTGATCCAGCAATGCTTGGAACCACGCTACCCGATCCAACAATGCTTGGAACCACACTATCCGATCCAGCAATGCTTGGAACCACACTACCAATCCAGAAATGCTTGGAACCACGCTACCAATCCAGCAATGCTTGGAACCATGCTCCATGGACCTCAACGCACCACGCTGCCTCTCCCATTATTGGAAACAAGGAGGCACATGCTCCTTGGAATGTTCCTGCTCATGGTGCCAAGAGACGTACACAAAGAACAGCTTTTCACAAGGCAGGCCAAGGTGGGAAGCCCAGAGGAAAACCCTTTGTGCACGGCCATTCCCAGTATCCCCTGTGCTGGCTTTTCGAGACTCGCCAGCTGGGCTGGGTGTTTGCTCAGGTGGCCAGCAGCAGCCTTCCTCCTGGAGGCGCCTTCCAGCCAAATTTCTTCTCTTGGGTGCCAGGATCACACGTTTCTCTCACCACAGAGAACTTCTACTGCAGGACCTGTAACAACTTTGCCTGGAGGCGAGCTGAAATAAAACATGCCTTAAGCAAACAACAGCCAAACAAGAAGGATGTTCCCCTTCCATGCAAAGCCATGTTCTGTACACACAGCTCATCTGCATGGCCACAGTCCGTTCAGCACCTGTGTTTTTGGGTTTTTTTTCAGTGGGAACTGTGGCTGGGGCTGCACTGCTTGTCCCTGCCTGCCTCACAGAGAACTGCCCAAAGGTTTTAATCATCTGTAATCTGATTTCTGTGTGTGAGGAAATGGAGTTAAGGGTACAGTTTCGCCAGCTGCTTCTTTCACAGATGGCTGAAAGGAGACTATCTAATGATCAAACATTTTGTACTAAATAATAACAACTCTGCTGTGAATGTGCTTGTAGCTCAGCTGGTGGCACCAATCAGCACCAATCTCCTGCTACTTTCCAGCTTCACTCTATGATTCAAAACAACCACCACAACAACAGATCCCAATATTGTTGCAAGACCAAAGATCCAGATGCCACACGAAGAGAACAAAATTATGATTTTGGTGGGTGCTGAAGAAATAGAAAAGAACTGAAAAAACATATACAGGCTAATTCAACCTGCAGACCTTAACTGATGCACACAGTTCAGATGTGCTGGAAAAAGACCTACAACTCTCCCCATTGGTACAAAATCTAGATTTCCAGGGTTTCACTTGCCCATCAATGCCCCAAATCAGTTCCCTTATGGCAGCCTGCAAACCCTGTACCTGCAGTAAATGTCACAATCTGCGACACTACCAGAATCTCCTTTTAGAAAAAAACTTAGACACTTCCATGCACCTTCTGTTTACAGTGAGAGGTAGTTTTGGGCTAGACAGCTTGCGTTTGTTTCTGCTAAAAAGCCACAGGGCCTGAGAATATACACAGGAAGCTTTCATGTGGTTATCAGTCCTTGGAATGCTTCTCTCTTAAGTACTGTGTGTTTTGCATGTCTACTTCACTTGTATCTGATCACGGCTGAACAGTGACAAGATCTTGGGAACAACACCCAGTGATGTTTCAGAGAAATGGAGTGTAAGGCCACTAAGTTACTTTTTTATGCTCTGTCCTGTTTGTCTAAGAAAATCAACCTTTCCTTTAGAATGCAAGCCAGACCACAGAAGGGTTTGGGGACAGATTTTCACTTAGGGCAGAGACCAGAGCTTCCTCCAGTTAGTGTTGGCAAAGGATTATAGAACGTCACTTGAGAGCTTCCATTTTGTGGTAATGCTCAGGGGTCCTTGACTTTGGATGTCAGAAGGGACACAACATCAGGAGGGCAGCTCACATGCAAGCACAGGGGGGCAAGGAAGCACATAGGTTTCCTGAGCAGTCAGGAAACCTTTGAATTACTCCTGACTACCATTCCTTCATTGCAGATACCATAGTTCACATTTTGTCTCCAATGACATTCATTGCCCAAGTTGGCACTGATCAGTCAGATTTAAGGCTTTCAGGAGCTGTGCTGGAGAAGCATCAGTCTGTGTACTCTGCTTTTATCAAGCATGGTGTCCTTCTGAGACTGTGCAGAAGAAAACTGAGCATGACTGCCACTACACTAACTGGTGTTGATGAAGCATCTTTGACATGACAAGTGCAGCCAGAAAAGAACATCCTATAAGACATGAATGATTTTTATAAAAATACTTCCTTTTTACTAATAAGATCTAAGGATGAGCAGTGAAATTATTAATCACAAGACATTTCTATACAAAGGAAAATTAACTGGTATCATATGGGAGAAAAGATCAATAATCCAAAATAAGGGAAAACACGGAAATATTGAATAAGAACTTTTTACTGAAATATTGTTTTGTATGCAATCAAATTACTCGCAGATCTCAGCTGCAGCACAGGAGATAAGTAGATCCAGCTCGGGGTACTAAGGAATTTTTCAACCAAATGTTTATTCTAAGACCCTGATTGCTCAGACCTCACCAAGGATGTGGGAAATGCAGTTGCATATCCATTCTTCACTCGATCTTTAATTACTGACATAGCTTAGACAGCAGAGCTTGGAAAATGCAGCCACAAAAGCCAGTAATTGCAGACTCACCCTGAGCTCATCAGGGGCTGTTCTCTGCCTCTTCCTGCTCCTCCCTCTCCTTGGAATTTTAAAGATGCCAGGTCTTTTCCAAATTACAGTTTTGGAAGCATTAGGGGAAGTTTTCACAAAGACTTAAAGCGGATTCCCCCCACTCTCTATCAGTTCTGGTTCCTGCAAGTTAATCACCAAGAAACAGCCTCTGGCCTCCTGGCTGCAGGCATGGGCACAAGTTCCTTCTCGCAGAGGCCGGGGCTGTGCCCTGCCAAGCATTAGGCATGAACTCTGCTTATGGCAAGAGGTAGCTCTCCAGAGAAATCCTAATCTTGTCTGTCACAGCATCACCTGTACCTGCAGCAGCTGGCACCACAAGTAACAGCGGCACTGACTGGCGCCGTGCAAGAGGAGTTTGCCGTTGTTTTTGCTAGGATACAGATGGCAGCTGAAGAACGTACTTTTGCCATTCAACCATCCACTAAAAAAATCTGGACATCCCACCTTCAGCCACAGCTATTTCCCGGTGGAACTCAGAGGGAAAGCGGTTCCTCAGACACATGTGTGGCAGCAATCACAGGAGCAGCCCCAGGAGCAGCACACAGGCCTCTGGCTGATGCCCAGACAGCAAATGCCCAGCACAGACTGTCCCGACTGTACTTGCAGAACTATGGGATGCTGTAGCCTCATTAAAAATACCCCTTTTGTGCCTGTGATTTACAGACAATGCCCAGACCGGCCACCACCACCACGCCACTCAGAGCCCCGTGTGTGGAGCCGGAGCAGATGTGCCCGAGTGTGCAGCGCTGGCTGGTCGCTACCCTCAGTGGGCAACGCGCTGTGCTGGGCTCCATGCCACCACAGCCCTTCTAACTCCACATCCCACACACTCAGCCAGCTAACATAAATTTTAAATATACAGCACAGCTAATCCCAGGATGTGACCCCATGGCCTGTAGAGCTCCTTTGGAATGAGTGAACACATGAGGAAGTACTGCAAACATGTTGCCTTCATTTTCAGGAAATCAGTAGGAGGAGAAGTAGCTACCATCTTTAGGTCCCACTGCCTTCCACATCTGTCTGCGCATCATGACGCTGTCTTCACAGGTAAGGAGCAGTGAATCATTCCTGATTCCCAAACTGCACACAGAAACTTCAGCCCAAATCACATTCCAGACAAGCACTTGGCCAATTTCTGAGGTATTTTTTCCTTCCATTCTGTTCTCTCTAGAGACAAACCAAGGAAGGCAGGATGGCATTTTTGCTAAGTCACAACTCTTTCTCCCCTAAGATTTTACTCATTTGTAATTTCTCTTTCCCCACTGCACATATATATGGTTAGTTTCTCCAAAGCTGTAGAAAGCCCATCTTTCCTCAGAAGAGATTCGATCTTTCTTATGAGATCGAAGTTGAAATTGTAAAAAAGAGAGAAATTAAAAGTAAAAAGTAGTATTTGCTGTATTTAAAGCCAAGCCAGATGTGGAACCACACATCTCCAAATTAAACATTTACAGAGTTGGCAGCAATGGATTTTACTTCTCACACACACAAATGTCAAGTCCGAATGTACTCTCTACTTCCTACCTATGCATCTATCCAACATCTCTCTTGCTCCCCGTTGCTTTGCATTTCTAGGGATTATCTCCTGGACTCCTGCATGGCAACTCCTAACATCAGCACAGTGGCCTGGTTTCACCTCCAAAAGATGTGAAGGCTATGACAAAAATCCTGGATGCCAAATGAGAGACAGCAACGTGCGTGATCAGGAGACTAAGGGATGGCTTACAGAGCTCTAAATACTGAAAGAAACTGTAGTGCAGGTTCTGCAAATCTTAAAAAAAAAATCTGAAAATCTTCAAAAATCAGGGCACACTATCCGTGAGTGAAGACATCAAGTCTCCTATACGGGGACCACCCTTATGCAAGGAAAAGATAGAGTCACAGATAAATGTTAAGAAGATATTTTTCCCCATATGGCTTCAGACACAGGCCAAGAGGAACAGCAGCCTTCCCTGGCTTCATTCTCATCAGGCTCCCCAGTTTCAACCCTTCACCACCTGTTTCCCCAAACTCTCAACAGCAACTGGCCTGGTACTGTCAGTATCTTGGTCAGCCAAGCCAGAACTCAGGTGCAACCAAAGGGCCAAGTGGTTTGATAAACATTAAGTATGATGCCAAACAAGGTAAAAAAGACATCTACTTTTTATGGACTATAAAACAAAGCGCTGCCCTCCTCACACTGTTGAGCTCTTGTCTAAGAGATCCTGTGCAATTTATCAGTCACAGTAAAGTCCATAAAAAAATGGGACCCTGAAGACAGGCATTTTTTTCTCAACTCTGAATTCTTTCACACTGCAATATTATGAGCAATATGGTAATCTCTGCAAATTAGGGGCTGGTGTCTGGGTAATCCTCTCCAGGACTGGAGAGTTCACAGTTTGGAAACTCAGGATGTTTTGACCTTTTCCAGAAGTGAAGTTCAGACTTAAGTCATAGTCTATATCCATAGCATCTGATGAGCACCACAGCATCTGATGAGCACCACTGAGCCAAGGACTTGCAGACATTCAACACTACTAACTTCCCTTGAAACAGCCAGGACAGCTGGACAGCGGCACATCAAGCTGGTGTGATGGATGGGACACACGGACACAGCCAAGAGTGAGGTGCCACAGGGGGTTCCCTTCCAGAGCCAACTGCAGCAAACACACCGCCAGGGCCACTGGAGGAAGGGACAGCTGTGGATCTTCAACATAAGCACAAACTCCTGTTATGTTTGCAAAGAAACCTCTGCTGATTACAAAAGAGAAAACTCCATAACCAACAGTCTTTTCTCATCTAAATCCCCTGCAGATCCTGTGCCCTGGAAGCTGGCAGATCACAGTGACAGCTGTCATGAGGCATGTGCTGTCTGTAGCACGTGAAGTGCTCCGACCTCTGCCTGCTGTCACCAACTAACTGACAGGCACTCACACTGAGCATCCCACTCCTTCCAGAGGCTTTGGGCTGGACTCCGAGGTTACCACCCCTCTCCCCTCCATGGAGTCACTGCTGCCTCTGTGCTCCACAGGCACAGCTGGAGCATAGCTGGAGTTAGGTTTGGCTCCCACTGCCCATACCTCCCTCCCTCTCCACTCTGGCCTGGATGCATAGGGCTACAGCAGATCTCCTCTGTCAACCACTCTTAAATCCACAGGGTAGAGGAGGGAAGGGAGAAGTTGCCTTCTGCCCCATGCTTGGGAATGGGTTGCTGGCCATGACTTGGCCTACAGATTGTATCTCTGAGTATACCCAAGAATACATTGGGAGGGAATTCCAATCCCAGTCAGCAACTGCCTGCCAAGTGCTCGCCCACTTGCAGTGGACAGACCCCAGCAGCAGTGAGAGGAGAAGGGCAGAAGCAGATGGTATGTTCTTGCCATAACAATGCCCAACGCGCCGCTCCCAAGTGCTCACAGGTCCCGATGCACTCCTATCCCAGACAGGGCACAGCCCTGCCCACTGGACCGCCTTGCTCGGCCTGATGCATGCTGTGCCCAAAGTAAATGAGTTTCACTGCTGATGAGATAAAGGAGGGACTTCACATCATTAGTCCAGGGGAAAACCTAGGAGCCAGGTGCTGCAGTAGAACGGCTCCTGACCTGGCTCTGGTTTAGAAAACAACATGTACATGTAACAATAAATGAAAACGCTGCAGTAACAAGCTAAACATGAGGACATAACCCTTCCCAGCTCACAGTGTCACAAACAGCATACCTAGCACACTGCCACAGAAATCCAATAAACTGGGCAGTTCACACAAAACCAAAGGAGTACAATTCCACTACAAGACATTGCCTCCATCCTCCTTTGTGAGGAAAGATGCCCCAAGTACAGTCAATCAGACAAGGGAACCCAAACTTTGCATTTTGCTGCGCTGCTTCATTTTATTTGGTATTGTTTGATAAAGTGAACATTCTCCATTTTCTTTGAACAAATTTGTTTCTTATCAGATTACATAAATTAGCTAAGAGGGAATGGATTCAATTACAGTCCAGATTCCAGACCTCTTAAGAACTGACTGCCTAACACATTCTATCATTTAATAAACTGGAACCAAATGAGGATTAGCTCATATAAATAATACCCCCTCAATAGGGAGATGCAGTAAAATAGCAAAAATACTCGGAGGAATCATGCAGATCAAATACAAGAGCCTCTGATATTACCCTCTGGATTTGAAGTATGAACATCACATAAACTTCATTGTTCAGTATTTTACTTTGAATTTCAATCAAATTCGAAGACTTCAACTTAAGACCAAGTCTCTCATCTTCTGACAGCCTTAGACAGCCAAGGAAAAAATGTGTTTCAGCAAAGTATGCCTCGCCACATTGAAAAGATAATTTGATATCTCTGCACACCATATAAACCTCTTCTGAAAAATCCAAGATTTACAGTCTCCCAGGTGACTCAGAGTAAGCATGACCAAGAGTAAGGGCTTCATGGCACTCAGAGTGAGGCAGTTTCCCAGACATTCGTTCTTTAGGGAGGCAGCTTGTGAAAAAACTGAACCTGCTACAGCAGCTCTTAGGAACAACCCATCCTCACAGAAATACTCGCCCAGCCTTTCAGTCTGAGAAGCAGACAAACCATCTCTAGTCGGGTTTTTTTATGTCTGCCTAAATGCATAAGTAGCTGTCTTGGTTTTGAAAGAAGACAGGTATCTGCTAAAGAGGGGCAGGGCCTCTCTTGGAATGGATAATTCAAATCCCCTCCCCTCAAATTATTATAATTTAGAAAAATTAAAACGGCTCTCAGGCAGAGATATGGGAATAGGAATAACAGTTCTTTACTAATAGGCAAACAAACAACAAATTCTACAGCAATTAATAGCGAACAGAACCAGGGACCTTGACGGGGCTGTCACAAAACCCGGGGCAGTCTGGTCTCTTGGGACTCTGAAAAAAAGCACCAAGCTGGAACGGTGGGGTATCCCGGGCTGGTGGATCGGATAAAAGCCGGAGCTCCGTCGGTGGTCACTGGAGGGCAGGGATGTCCGGCAGGGAGGGCAGCGCGGGGCCATGTGCAGAACAGCCTCAAAGCAGCGGCAGTGGGACAGTGCCCAGCTCCAGCAGGGCAGCAAAAGGAGAGATCAGGATCTCCTGGGCACACGAGCAGATGATGGTAGCTTTCCTCAGGATCGGATCCGGTGGTGCCAGTGAAACTTCTCCCGCAGCAAGCAGCAGCCTGACCGTCCTCTCCCCGATGCCGAGAGCGAGAGCGAAGCTGCCCCCAGCCCCGTCTTTTTTCCTGACCCTCTCCTCCCCCCCCCACCCCCTCGAGAGAAACTCCCGGAGACAAAGAGTGTGGCTAAGTGCCAGGCTCCATCCTTTTGTTTCACCTGAGCACCGATAAGTATTCCATCGTTAGTTGCCTCGAAACCCTTGGGAAAAAATTCTATAGGTAAAAAAACAAGAAACAAGCCTAACCCCCAACAGTAGCCTGGGAAGAAAATCACAAGGAAAAGACTTTGATTCAGAACTCAATAAAGGACTCAAGGCTGAAGGCACAAAGTTATACAAGCAGTCAATTATCCCATTAGCAAACAGTGTTCTGGACACATTTTGAAAGAGCTGGTTAGAACACAGAGGCAAAGAACACTGTACAATTACCTGTAAGCAAATACTTTTTAGATTACTAAAGAATGGCTGAAGACAGTTTTGATGTCAGCCCATGGAATTACAACTTGTCTAATCCTCCAGCTGTATTTAACCTGGCATGCAACTACAAATCCCAGATTCAGCAGGTAAGCTTTACATATAAGACTCAAGCCAAGAAACAGGTTGTTTTTACCCACTCTAAAAAGGTTTCCAGAGGACATGATAAGTTCTCTGCCAACATCAATCTTTAAATCAGTACAGCACTAGCCAAGCCTTTCTTCCTGGGTTTCTTCAGACTTCTCCCTCCATCTGTCCAAAGGCTTTTTCAGTATTATAGGAACCTCAGTAACTACTGTGCACTCGGATGCATAAATAAAGCAAACAAGCTGTCCTGGCACTTAGTCTGAATGTCCCTTTATGTTCAGTGGGAAGGTTCAAATGTAGTTTTGCATGTGCTACATGCCACCTATAAAACCCCAGATACGGGAGATGCTCTACCCCCACCTTCCTCCATTTTTTCTTTTTGGGAAAGAAGTGAAATGAAACATCACCTGAAGCTACATTCTTCTCTAGAAGGGATGAATGTGCTGACCTGCCCATTGAGTTTGCAGTGTACCCTAGTTTATACCCAGGGAACGGTAAAAAGGTTGAAGCATACATGAAATGGGACTTCTTCCACTCAGGGCAACCAGGACTAAGCATACCTACTGAATACAAAGGGGACATTTCCCCTTTGATGAATGTGGCTTTGATGAATTTGTAAGGCTTCTTAATAAATAACTAATGAAATCCTAATATGTAGAAAGGATTACTTATGCAAAGCAGACACACTGCTATGTTCACACCTGTTCTTATTTCAGTCATAAACAGCAATTGTCTGTTCATCCCAGATTTAAAAGCACAAAATACAGATTTCTGCTTCTCAATCCCAATTGTGTTGAGAGATTTCTGTGTCTTTCTCTGCTGACTGACACCTGAACAAATCACCCAGACCCCTCACCAGTCATCTGGCCCCTCCACGCCTCCGTCCTGCTTTCAAGCTCCATAATGCATACGAGGGTTCAACAGAAGAGTCTTGGCAGCAATTTGATTTACAGAGACCACTCTCAGAAAAATGAAGAGCACGCTAACTCCTCCATACCCTCCACCTGGTCACCAGGAGCCTGACTGCGCATGATGCTGCACATAGCTGTTGATGGTTCTTATTTTCTAACCCGTGGAAAGTGGAGACATCCATAAGGATGCCCTTGGGAAGGCTTTTCCCACAGGTAGGTTCCAGGCTGTATCTGCCACATACACAATGCTCAAACAGTCTAATGCCCTTAAACACCTATTTTTAAGCAAGGGTGATTTGTCTGGCCATCTGCAATGCTACTGTCCATGCAATGACTACCGCAAAAAGGTAGGAAGAGTGAGAACACTATTTTATTTGGAATGCCCCTCTGCAGCCAAAGCTAAACTGACTCACCCTAATATTCACAACAGACTTTTTTCAGAGAGGTGTTGGGCTGGGAGCTGGTTACTGCACACCTTTGCTCTGTCTCCTGACTGGAGAACACAGCAGGCTTCTCCAGCCCTTGCAAGACAACCTCTGTACTCTTTCAGTTCTAACAGCTAATGAGTTTCAGAGCAAAAATCTGATAATTTAAATACAAGCAAACAAACAGCAGAGCAAAATCTGTGCCCAGAAGCAATGCTGATTAGGGCAGGGCAGCTGAACAGAGATAGGTTGGCAGAAGGCAATTCTTTATCTCATACTATCCCACTCAAAAAGCAACAAGAAGCAGCAGACAGAGGGGTTGTTGCATCCAGGAATCCACCGAGAAAACCCTAAAGGTGGAAAGCAGAGGTCACTACACAGGTGAGATATAAGAGTATTTGTTCGCTGCACACCTGTTTGTTTTTACTCAACTGAAATCAATTGATACTTCTTTTCTGAACATGGGAAAATGGAAACAATACCACATGGAACTCTTTCAAAAAACATTTTTTATTTTAACAGCAGCAAATTTCTAGAGTGTAATGGTTTATCTGGCAAGCCTTTGTTATACTTGAGATACATTTCCTTTTCCAATTTCACATTTAACTCCATCAAAACATGTGTTACTCATTTTGTAATTTTGTACCCTCAATGCTGTTGATGAGAAGAGCCAAAAGAATCTCCTGCAGTATTTCTGACCATCTTGAAACTCAAGTCTCCTCCCTATCTTCAGCAACCCCCTGTTCGGAACAACTAATTTATGCCTCTGCAGAGCCAGGTATGAGCCCAGAGGAAAAATAAGACTCTGCTCAGCACAGAGCAAGGGCACTGCACACTGTGGCCACTGGCAACCACAATGGCAGCTGTGCACCAGGCACCTGAGAGGGAGTCAAAGCTTTAAACCAACGCCATTACTCGTGCAGCATGATCCAAGCATTGAGCAAAGTCTCAATGCTGCAGTGCCACCTGCAATGGCCAGCACAAAGCTAACTTGCGAGGGCCTTCTGCTTACAAACCAACCTTCTCAAAACTGTTCAGACATTAGGAGCTCTAAATCATCCCAAAGCTCAGGCAAGTGCACAGACTACCATAGCATCACTTTACGGCCTCCACGAGAGCAAGCGGAATATCAGAAGTGCCACACATTACAGATGCATTTCGGAGGTCTGCTCCTCAAAACTACAGGTCTGTGATGCTTCTCATCTGTCAACATCACTTCTTTCCTCACCTGTGATTCATTTCTAATCACCCAGAAACATTCACTTATTCAACTAGGAATCCATTGAATTTTCTTTAGTTCTTTCAAACTTTGTCACACCTTTTTGCCCTGACAAGATTTGTACAAATTTGCACTTTTTTCCTCCCAAAACGATAAAGGTGCTGACAGAAAAGTAACAGAGAGAATAAAAACAGCAGGAAATTCATGAAGAGGGAAATCATGTCCCAGAAGTCTCCTCTTTATTCTTCTGATTTGTCTCTCACAAGACAAATTCTTTTAAGTGCAAAGATCATGCTTCATGTCCACCCATGAGTTTTCAGGAATTTATACAAGAAAAGGTGAAAAAGCTTTTGTTTGTGATGAAGTTGGAAAGGTATACTTAGAGCTTTTAGGCTTAATGACTGAACCTATTTACCACTGTAATAAAGTGACTTATACTTACTGTAATTTTGAGCAAAATGGAGAAAAAGAGTAACATTCAGTTGGAAGGGAGCTATGACAATCACCATGCAACACAAAGTCTCCTGTCCCTGTTCCTTGCTCAGATGCTAGAGGCATGCAGAAGTGATGTTTCACCAAGGACTGCAGAGTTCTTGGAGTTTCAGTGGAGTCAATACCATGTATTTTCATTTAATTGTTTATGGTTATGGTAAGTTCCTATAAATATAAATCTCTCCATGGGGAAGAGGCTGAGGCAGCAGACAAATTTCAAGACTGGCAAACTGTTATTTGGAACAGAACCAGATCCTACCTTTCCCTGTCTGTCTTTCTCACTTCCATCTCCAGTGATACGATTTTACTGTAGACAAATACTGTTGGATGCAAATGCTATGATTATTCCAAAACTATTTGCAGCTGCTGCTTCCTACAGACAAAAGCAGAGCACTTAGAAGGAGCTGCACTTAGCTGTGCTAAATAGGAGGGCATTTCTTCAGGAGTGTGTGTCTGGGATCCTTGGAAAAGCCTTACATCAACCTGTGATACCCCAAACCAGATTAAAGAAAACCAACAAACCATTGCGAATAACTAATTCATCCAGGTATTTACTGACCTCCTTACACCACATGGATTATTTGTACTATTAACTAAAGTTCTATTGCCTCTCAGCACACAGTCTACGACTGTGCCACTAAATGTGTTTTTCCACCTAGCAATCCTCAAAATCAAGCACAACTTGCACAGCCCACAAAATCAAGTTCTGTGCTATCAGTAAGAAACAATGGAGAGACCTGCCAAGCACATGGCTGCTCTGTGCATAGTCCTTCTCCGGGCATAGGCAGTTCCTGCCCTGTGTGGCCGCTAACACAATCAGTCCAATCTGTGGCATCACTCTGCTGCTGAGCAATGCTGCTCACGAAAGAAAAGCTGTTCATACAGAGCAGCTGTAGCAATGGGGAACAAAGAGACATGGACCCCCTTATGCATCCAAAGGAGATCACTGTATTGTAGAAATCATCCCCTTTTTATACCTTTAATCTCAACCAGATAAACCCAAAACTTAACAGAAGAAGGGCACAATTGGCTGGTTCAGCTGCAGTCTGTTGTCCACGAGTCATAACTATCTCTCACCCCCCCCCAACCGACTTCCAGTCCTCCAGCCTGCAGCTGTGCCTTCCCAACAGGGCCTTCTGGTGAACATAAGCCTTAACAACTTTAATAATTATAACCCCTTATCCCACAAGCAGCCTTCAAGAAAAGACCTCAGACCTGTGCTAATTCCCACGTACCAGGTGGCCACCTTCATTTGTTCAGAAAGTGATGCTGCAGGTGAGCTCTCCAGAGCTCAGACCTTTGCTCTGGGCCTCCTGACCAGTGAGCAGGAGGGCTAACGCCAGTGATCATCCCCACAAGGGAGAAAACCCACAGAAACCTCTGAGATTAAAAGGTATGGGTGTCAATTATCTTCAGAAAACTTTAAGCTCTACGCAAACCCCTCACTTGCCTCTATTCTAAGAGCAGAACATTCCTACTTGGAAAGAAAGAATTTCAACACAGACTTTTCTTTCAGCACCTCCTCCATGCAGCTTTAGTCATGTCCTACACACTAGATAGCTTTGAATTTTAAGTGTGCCCACAGACTTTGCTGGGCTGGGACCTGCGAGATGGCAAACAAACTGGACAGCACAGTGATTCCACTTGCTTTGAGATTGCTGCAGTGCACAAGTGCTCAGGTGCGGTGCAGCTGGAGACAGAAAATATAGGCAAATACAAAGAAACCAGCCTTGCTGTCCTGCTGTCTACTGGAACTATCTTGGAACATGTTCTTTAACAGCACACCAGACCAAGGGTAGATGACAGGAAAGCAGGGACAGACAATATTTAGGAGCTAATTGCCAAATTGCAGAGAAAGCTCTTTTCACATGGACAATGTCTCAGGTGAGGTCCAGGGGAACAGGTGCAGTTGCCTGAAAGGGACAGGTGTAAAATATATTTCCAGTGGAAATACACGTTTAATGAGGAGCAATTTAATTTTGCTGTGCTGTGTTTGGCCTTCTTTGCCACCTGCAGCCCAGGTTACATCTAATCAAAATATCAGTGGGTACCAGTGGTCACAGACATACCAGTAGTCACACCTTGTAACCCAGGTGCTCTGACCGTGTCTACTGCACATGCAGGAATGAAGTGCTGAGCTGCTCTTTTAGCTCC
Organism: Acrocephalus scirpaceus scirpaceus; assembly: GCA_910950805.1. Taxonomy (NCBI): domain Eukaryota; kingdom Metazoa; phylum Chordata; class Aves; order Passeriformes; family Sylviidae; genus Acrocephalus; species Acrocephalus scirpaceus. The sequence continues at coordinate 64,478,766 of OU383778.1, read as the reverse complement.
CTGGAGCTAAAACAGCACCAAGCATGGCTCAGCATTAACCTTCTGCTCAGTTTGGGTGAGGGAGGTGGCATATGGCACAAATACACTGTCCCTTCAGCAGACAGTGACCCTGCAGCATGAGACATGGGGCCCCAGCGGAGCCTGCCTGGCTTCCCAGCTCCCTGGTGTGCTCCCAGGCAGATTTCAGAAACGCGGGCACCGAGACATGCCCACACACAATAACCCAACCCAGCATTTTGAACTTGGGAAGTAACATTTGTGGGAAAGAATGGCTGGCCAAGAAGCAGATGTTCTAGCTTTCAACTCTTCAGAGAAAGAAAAATATAAAAAAGAAAAATAACTATAAAAAAGGGTTACCCTTCAGAAGAAGAACTGTTTGCAGTACATATGAACCATGGGCTGCCCTTGCACAAAGCGTTCAACAGCTGCTGTGACTGGAAGAAGCTCTGTGGACTGTGAATTTGCCTATCTGTGTAAACAGGGTGTTGTTTTTCAGTTTGAAAATAATCTTCTGGCTGAGAACAGCTTGCTGAGAGATGAAGTTTAGATTAATTCTGTGAGCATTAAAATAAAGAAGCCTTTTAAAAACAGAGACCCACACAGAATTCACTCAGTCAGACAAGAAGGCTGACTCTTGGCATCAGCAGCGAGAAGGCAGCCCCAGCCTTTGGGTGCAGCTACCGGGGAGCAGGGGGACAGAGGGTCATGAGCTCTCCAGGTCAATGAGGGGGAGCTGCTGCAGGCAATCTTCTAAGCACAGGGAAGAGACATGAGGAAGAAAGAAGCAAAAGCATGAAGGCAGTTGTCTGCATATCAGGAACACGTTGGGGGGAGCAGAAAAGGAAATCAACAAGAAAGGAGAAGGAAAAAAAAGAAAAAGAACCAGTGGAGGACTCCCCACCCCTTGTGAATTTAAATATAGGAGTGGGAGAGGGGAGTTGCTTTGTAGTCAGGGCCTATCAAAAACAGAGACCTGCAGATGCCTCCTGGGACCTTTTTGGGAAGCAAGCTTTTCTTTACAGCCACTGAGGAATTACAAGGCTTTTAGTGGACTGAAAAACACAAAACGAAAGCAAAACTCAGCACACAAAGAGAGACAGCCAAGGGCAGAACAGCCCACAACACTCTGCGGAGCTGCCGTCTCAGCCAGCATTTGCTTGCTGAAACGCACAGAAAACCTCCTGAACCACATACACCACCACAAAGCCAGCTGAGAGTGTGGCACCGCTGCGCCTTGCTGCACGTCACCGCTGCCACTGGCTTAATCACTGACATCTCATGGGAGGCAAAGGACAGAACTGAGGGTTCCAGCTGCTTGGGATGGCCCTTTATGCCTGCTACACAAACCAAGTTCCTATGTGCTTCTTCCAAATCCCTCTACCAAGTCCCAAGCACCATTTTTCCATGGCATGCAGCCAAGAGGCAGAATGATGGATTTTTGAGGATGTGGAGCCATTGAAGCGATGGGGTTTTTGGATTAACTTTTTCCTGTGGGCTCCAGGAGGTGGGTCAGAGTGCAGAAGTTACTGCAAGTGTAGCTGAACATGCTCAGTTCCAAGACTGAGCATGGTAGGTTGCCAGTTTACACAGGTTTGCAACTACAGATTTGCCACTGGCCCACAGGGCTGTAGGAAACAGCCATTCAGAAAGGAGCGGGGCCATTCATTACTTTGCTACTTGATTCACTGAAAACACACATGGCTACTTATCCTGCTAACATATATACAAAGTGGAACAGTTACTAGACAGGTAAACCATTAGACAAACCAGCAAAAGATTTTGGCCTGGAAAGTATGTGAGAAGAAATCCAGCCTTTTTTTCCTGGAATGTCAACTTTCAAAAGTCCATAAATGTTGTTTAAGGATGGGATTTTTTCCAGCTCACTGTCCTGTAGTGTCCCTGCCAGACAGGCATCCAAGTATTTTCCCCAGAAAACACCTGATTTATGAATATGAAGGTTTTAAGGCATGAGAAAATAGAATAATAAGGGTATACTTAAAGTCGGAGTTCGGGACTGCTCAAAGCCCACCCAAAACACCACACCAGTTTCCACAGACAAGCCTGCCCCCGTGACAACGGCAGTGCTGTACAGAGGGCTCCTGTATTTGCATCCTGGTCACCCTTGTTCCTCCTCTGATGTAAAGAAAACATCAGATGTATTGGCCGAGAAACTCTTTGGGGCCTGAGACCCGTCCCGCTTGGCTCCCGTCGGGCCATGCGTGCCCCCAGCCCGGAGCAGGCACCCTGGGTCCTTTGGGACGAACAATCCCCCACTGTGCAGGTGCTGCAGGTGGCCAGGGGTCCCAGCTGCCAGCATTCATTCCCAGCCCGCGTGTGCAGGGAGGCCAGCCAGGCCGTCACTAACAGCTCTGCAAAAATGTTTCAGGGAAAGAAAAATAAAGCCTGTGCAGCAGAACCTGGGGCTCTGCTGACAGGGGCCAGCCTTGCTCCTCTGCAGGTGCTACTGAAACACTGCTGCTTGTTTGGCTTGGCAGCCGTGGCCCACGCAGAACACGCATGACAGGGAGGCAGCTGCAGGCAGGTGTGTGACATTTCCATTTCACCTTGTGCTGCAGGAGCGTGGCCTCTGCCCAGTTCTGAGGGCTTGGCTTTTCACAAGTCCATTTGTATAATTTGTTTTCCAGTGGAAAAAAACGACTGTCAAAACAGTAAAGGATTGATTTGCATATCTTTGAACTTGCAGGGTGTGTTTGGTTTTTTTGTTCTCACTTTCAAAATGAGTCAAAAAGTGGGGGGGGGTGGGGGTGGGGGGGGATAAGTTAAGTGAGGGGAACAGATCCCCCTGCTTGACCTGCTTGATCTGAGTGAGCAGAGGGTCCCCAGCCTGGTTCTGCATGGGAGCACATCCTCCCCAGATCAGGGCTTTGCCTCACAAGACATGGAGTCCATCTCAGCCAGCAAATCTATAAAACCTCAGCTTTATTTTGCTCTCAACAGACACAACCTGTGCCCATCCCAGAATGTCCCACCACCTTGGCAAACATGATGTTTTGACAATCTCAGCTCCAGCCATCAGGGCAAAACACAGGGCCAGGGCTCTGCCTGATGCTCCTTCTCTTCAGCAACAGCAGCCAAAGTCATTGCCTTGAGAGACTCTAAGCCTGTCCTCTAATTCCCTAAGGACATACACGCAGCCTACCCTGATACCAGAGGCCAGGCTACCTGGCTACAATGGGAACCAGCAAACATCCTGAAACAGCAAAGAGTTGTTCAGATTTTAGGAGCCTTCCTCTGGAACAGCAGGGACTGAAACAAGCACGTCACCCCTGGTCGCCTGAGCTTCCACAATAACAACTTCAAGGCAGTGATCGTGTTTGCTTTTCCAAAGCCTCCCTCCCCGTACTCCTCCCTGGCCTCTGGGGCAGCTGGAAAACTGCCTGTGCCTGGCAGATGTAGAGGGGCCGAGTGGTGCTAGCAGCTACAGCCACGTCCTTCTCCAAAAGTAGCAGAGCGAGCTCTTTCCCAAATTTAGTCACAACAAGGCATAATTAGGCATAGTTTGCAAAATGTCTCTTTCTCTTTTTCTGATGCCAATTCTGATGGACCCTAGGAGTGCAAGCAGGAATCAAACCACACAGCAGAACATACTCTGACACAAAACCCAGGAGAGCTGAACTCCAGGTATGATGACAGCTTCTAGTAGCTCCACAAACATTTGCTATGTGATCACACTCTCAAGTTACGAGACCTGAAGGACCATGGTAAAAATCCATGCCAGACACAGCAGACACTGACTGATGGCTTAAGGTTTATAGATACAGGTAAAAACCAGATTTACTTAGGTCAGTCAAAACATAACTAAAGTCCCCGGCCCTAGACAGACTCACAAAACATAAAAAGCAGCTCAGATCTCCAGCAGAGTCCTCAAATTTCCACGAAAGGGGGAAAGAAACCTAAAATGAACTAAAAGGAGAAAGACAGGAAAGGACATAAAATCAAAGCAAAGCAGAAGTGACCTGCTGGTAACACATGAAAGTTTAATGCTTTTGATCGTATAACAGCATACTCATTTCTCCTGTCACCAGACACAGAAGTCAGTTGAGCTGTTGATTTGGAAATACTAATTAAAAAGAGGATTTTACATGCATCTGCCCAACTGTGCATGACCTGCTCAGGAGGTAAGACTTCTCAAGGGCCACGCCTTGTCGATGCCACAGAGTTTTCCCTGCCCAGAGGGCAGTTCAAGTCCAAGCCACACTGCAGCTTCTGTCCTGCACCTACCGCACTTCCCTGCAGCCATGCTACTTCTTCTCCCAGAGGACAGAAGGGATTGCAATCCTCACAGCCTGTCTCATCCTTTTTTTATTTTTTTTGGTAGAAGGAGTGACCATTTAAAAACAACCCACCTGTCTACAGACACTCTTTCCTGGTGTTTGTCAAGGATATTTGGACAGATTTGACTGTAATGAATGTCATGCTTCCAACCACTGAAATGAATGAGTTGTTCCCAGACTTCCCTTTTTTTTTTCCTATTTAAAAATGCTGTTTATTGAAACATCCATAAAATCTGCTTGGCAGCCTCAGGGCATGAGCCTCAGCTGTATTCCCCACATGTACTCAATGCTGGCACTGCTAGACCACGGAGAGATTTTCACCCCTGCAGATCAGGCCAGTTACAGTTTTGTTCCTCAATTCAGGGGAGGGGGATAGGCCAGGGAGCAGGAGTTCATTGCTCTGCACAGATGCGGAGCAGGAGTAGGCTTGGAAAGGAAGTTTGCGAACTCTTCAGGGCAGAGAGCTTTCACTAGCACCTCTTGGCAAGTTGCAGAAGCTGTTTGCAGATTTTCATTAATAAATACCAAATTTAACACACACAGAAACAGCACACTGAGAATCCAGCATATTTTGCCTGCCACTTCCCTTGGGCAGAGTGCCCCAATTCAATTTTGCCTTAAGAAAGGCACCTGCAAGCAAAGCAGCTTTTGGGGAAGTAATTTTCTCTCTTAGCATTCCTGCTGCTAAGATTCTTAGTTTTGTAAAACCTATAGTTATAAAATAGACTTCACTTACTTTCAGCACCACTGAAATTTCTCTGCCTCTGTTGTGGCAGGAGAGAAATCCACCCATCAGTCCAATCAAGCACTGGGAGGGGGTCAGAAATGAGAATCCCTCACACAGGGCATAACTACAGTACCAGTAATGAACAAAAAGGGAAGACAAGAACACAGACTGAAAAAAGCAGCCTGCATAGACCAAACAACCCAAAAGCTCATGTGGAAAACAAACAAACAAACAAACCAAACGCCAAGGAAAAATCTCTGAGTTTGGAAGCTGGCAGTCTGACTTCTTAATTCAACCTGCTGGAGTTGAAGCCTGTGGATGACCTTCACTGTATGGCTCATGACACCCTTGTGTGTTGGACCTTTGGGGTTTTTGGAAAGAGGATTTTAATTACTTCAGGAACCAGTCCTCACACAGTGAAAGCTGCCCAGGGTGGATTTGTTTCACCAAACTGCCTCTCTGGGCCAGGTGGGTGCAAGTGCCACATGTGGAACACCCTGCAAACAAATCTACCAGTGCAATCTGAGGTCGGAGATCCCTTTCTGTGTAATTACAGGGCGGTGCCGCTGTGCAGATTGCTTCATGTGAAGCTGCAGCAGCCCACAATTAGCCAAAAGAATCTGGCAGCAAATGTAGTTGGAAGGGGACAAAAAAGAGACAAGTTTGCCCTGAATTTGACAGACCTCCCTATAAATAGACATAGGGGCTTGTCAAGAACATCTTTGCTTGCCGATTTCTCATGTCAGTGGGATTTAGGGCCAGGTGCATATTTTCTATTGGAAAATAGCCTCGCCGATACATCCTAAAGATTTCTTGCTGCTCTCTGCCTTGCATCTGGAAGGTATGCATGTGGATTTATAAGGAGTAAGTCAGCGGTTAATCCATCCGATTATAAATCACGTGACTTTGCGCTATGACCACATCAATACTCTGCCATCAATTAACAAAGGGAAAACTAGAGCTACCCTGTAATTTTGGTCAAGTGAATCAAGCCTGTTCTGTGGACTCACATGCATTTGGTTCCAGATCTAGGAGATGCTCAACAGCCACATCCTTAATGACTTAACACACGCAGCTCATGGGGCTGACGGAAGGCTTTAGTTCGCTCAACAAAATGTTCTCTTGACAGGAAGAAAAGAGAGATAAAATGAACAGTGGCATCATCAAGGGTGCTGAAGTGGTAGAGGAACTTTTGTCACAGCTGCAGCTTGGGCAGAGGTGCTCCTTCCTTCCCCAGCCCTGAGGGCCGACTATCGCACCCTTCCTGCTGCTGACGTGGGAAAGCGGGGAGAGATGCAGAGCCAAATGGAATCACACTGTGCTGCCCTGAGAAGAGGTTTTTCCCAGAATACATGTGCATGACCACTTACCTTAGCTGCAGGCTGCAGCTCAGCAGAGGCTGTGTCACCAGCACTGCCCAACTGTGCCGCGCTCGTCATGGCCCAGCAGCCTGAGCTGATGCACACCAGAAACAGCTGTCACGGCTGCCTCACATTGGTCAGTGAGTTACTTTCTGGTGTGTTTCATGTATTTCCTGCCGCCAACCAAAGTTCAGCGCTCCATCACCCCAGAACATCCATCTCCAGGCAAGCTACGACCAAAACTGGCAGCATGTGCTGTGCTGTCAACAAGTTTTACTGCAGGCATGGAAAGCCAAGTCCTCACCAGAAGGGACTGAGGAAGTAGTCTCAAGAGGACCTAGTTCTGAGGGCTTCTCCTTCACGTCTCAGAGATTTCCTCCAAGGCTTCTTCAAAGTCACCACTACTCCAAGGCCGGAGGAAAAGTGCTGCTGAGCTTCTGCTTGGCTCCTTCGCTGGCATAGAGGAGCTGTGGAGCATGCAGAGCCTTGTACTAATTAAATTCCAGTGACACTGGGACAGAAAGCATTACCCAAGACTCCATTTATAGAACTGCTGTTTTTTCTTCACAGAGAATACAGATGATTGGAGAGAGATGAATGAAGTAAAGAAGAAAAGGGAGACATCATCCTATATCAGTTCTCTGCAGTCTTCCCCCTTCACAGCCTCTATTGGCTGTGAAGGGACAGAGTTCTTAGGAGGAAATAGGCTTTCAAGTACCAAAACAGAGCCCAACTTCTCTGTCTCCCCAGTCACACCAGAGCCTTCTGTTGTGATCACTTCTGTGATCAGTCAAACACATGCTGCTATCTCGGGTTCAGTTAGCAACCCTCCAACACACATGCCTTGGGGGTCCTGGATGTGCGGGCTCAGCAGCAGCCACCACTGCCCTCCTGTGACCTCGTCAGAGTGAGTTCGCAGCTCTGACCCTCTCTACCATAACTCCCCCACTGACCACGTGCTCCTCTGCTGAGCTGTGCCTCCCTTTTGCTGTTGGTAGATTTCCTTTGCATTTCCTGGTCATCCACTTCATCAAGAGTTCAGGAAATCAGATCCTGGCCCAAGAGTGACACTTGCATAGCATTGCTCCCATTTTCATACTTCAAGTTTATGAATTTCCAGGATCTTTTCACAGCCCACTGCAGATGCTGAATGAGGTGCCACCATGTGGAATCAGAGTTTTGTGGAGAGGTCTGTGGTACCTTGCGTTGCCCTGACATCCACAGCACTGATTAGTGAAACCGCCGGGTTTCATGCAAAGCAGCCCTGGAAAGGACAGCTCAGAAATCTGACCTGGTGTGGGGCTCATCGATCAGCAGCTAAATCATGATGATAGACCAGTCCTGACCACGCTCCGTCAGCATGCCTGATCCCTGTTCTGTTTGCATAGATGAAAGATGGAAGAACTTCAGCCTGTATGAACTCCATACGTTTGATATCTTCCTAAGCTGTCCTGTGCAGTCTGCCCCTTGGTTGGAAAAAAAGCATAAGTAGAGTAGAAACCCTCTTGGGAAAAGTATTTCTCTGGATTTCTAATGAAATCCAACTGGTAATTCCACTTGAATCTCCCTGTCAGCAGCATTCCCGAGCACACCCTGCTTGCTCGTATCAGTAAAACCCCTCAGTCTGAAATACAGCTGGAAATATAAGCCATGCCTCTGAAAAGACAAGCAGAGCAAAGATATCCTAAGCTGAAGTTTAAAAAGTAGCTGAGTTACTCAGAAATGTTGCCCAAAATTCAACGGCCCAGAGAAACACAAGTGAAACTACACAGGTTACTTTGCACTGGTCATCTTCCCCTCAGGTACCTTATACCCACTTGGTCCTGAGGGGTAATTGCGATTTGGCTCTTATTTCTCATCTGAAATCGTAAGTGCTATCAAGTCCTGAGCACGTCCCAAAATTGGCTTGGTTAGGAAGAAGTTCCATTGCCTTGGGTACCACTCCTGACAGTTAGAAAGTTTGCACAAGGCTGCTGCTAACAGTCGGCTCAGAGCAGCTCACCCAATGCCTCTTTGCTGTCCTGTGAGAGCCGCCTTAGCTCGTTGAAAAGCTCATTAACAACTGTACCTGGACAGGCATTGTCAGCTGTGCCGCACACCAGGTGCAATCCCACAGAGTAACAGCAGGAAACACCTGCAGCGAAATTACACATCGGGATGGTCTTGATGCTGTTCTCAGATAGCGCCCTGGCACCTTCTGAATAGGTTTTCACATCAAAGAATCACTAATATAAACATACTTTGTTTACAGTGCTACTGAAAAATCGTTGTTCAACATCTTCTCAACATCTATAAATCACCGATCAAGCCAACTTCTACAACTCCTAACCCAACCAAATGCCAAGTTCTGCTGTGAATTAAATCACTAACTTTCAAATCACTGCAGTGCTCCGGCGGATGTGCTGGTGAAGCTTTCCAAGAGCACTATGACAGCTTCCAAAGGATCTTGGTGAGGAAAATGCCCAGCAGGTCACAATTTCTCGGAGTGCTGGAGAGCAGAACTACAGTAAACAGCCCTTCAACACTGAACTAGACCCTTGTGATCTACTGCATATGCTTTTAAAATGATGACATTTAACTAAATCACGTATTAATAAGAGAAAAAACATTGCAATGCAGCCAGGGTAGGCACACATAACTTACTGGAAGTTCATTTCAGCCAGCTGAAACCAAACAGGTGACCTAAGCAGGCCACATTCTGTGCTTTTGTTTAAATGTTCATTATTTGGATACATAGTAAAGCTTTAAATACAACTCTTTCTTTCAAGTACTGGTTGGATGTTGTACATGCAAATCTGTCAAAGAAGTGAGTCCTAAGAATTCTTTGTACAGAAGACTTGGAAACATCAGTTACAGATCCCCTCACAAAAGGCATTTCTTTCACAGAAGCCACAAACATAAACACACAACCACCAAAAATCCTCATGATAATGTCCCACTGGGCGGTGTGATGCGTTCTCACATCAAAGACTGCATGCTCACTGTTAACAAATGGACTCCATGCCCTGAGCCGGACTTGCAAAACACAACTCCTGACCATGAAACCAAGGACAGACATGACCAAACTGCTTATGCAAAAAGAGAAGCAGGCTCCTCAGTTCCTGCTAAGCCATGTCGTAATCCTAATTAGCAGTATTTTCCAAGTAATTATAGTTTTAGAATAATGACGTTAATAAAAATAACAAGTAAGAGGCCACCTGGGATAGTTCTGTTGCGTCTCGGTTGAAATTCCAGTAAACACTTCTAGAATTCATACCAGCAAACAGCTTGGGAAAAAAAAGTCTCAAATGTACTTAACAGTTCAGCTAAATCAAAGCAAATCTGATTCCCCTAAAGTCTGATTCAATGTCAGTTGATGCAAATGAGCATTTGTTGAACAAGTGAATCCCTAAATGCATTCAGCCTCGGAGCCAGAATCACACATGGTGTAACTTGTGGATGACTTTGCCTATATGGGGCATCAAGAAAATATTTTCTGCTTCTTTTCAAAAGCAACATGGGTTATTAAATCTCCCAGGAAAAGTTCTCTATTCAACAACGACAGGTACTATACAGGATGTAATTCATTCTGATTTTCCTTATCCAGATGCATACCACCATTAGGCGTAAGATCTGGCACCAAAGACACTCTGGGAAAGACTTCAATACATTAAAGTGAAAATCACATCCACCAGTTGTGGTTCCATTGTCAGGAACATCTCTTCCTCCTTTTGAACTGCAGTCCTCCACTGCCTTCACCTTTTGTTTTGGCAGCCCTCTAAAGAAAGGGGATTTTTGGCTACCTCAATAGACAAGTTTTCCTTGAACCCATACTTAGGGAAGTTTTTTTCTTTTCAATATTCCTTCAAATGTCTAATAAGCCCATGTTCCAAAAAGCCCAGTACAAATTGCCATCTCCAAAGGATGAAGAGAACTCCCGAGTTCTTTCTTTGTCATTTATCTTCCTTTCTGTCTGTTCTTTGGGGTTTTTAAGAGTCAAAACCACGCCTCTTCAGCAGGGCCATTGAACACCATTTGCCCCGTGATACTTCAAGAAACCAAAGCCACATACTATCCTCACTGTGAACAAAGTGCCAGTCACCAAGCGTACACGAGATTCTTGAATATTTCTTATCTTGGACTCGTCCGATACCACCCCTAGGATTATCACCAGATGCACTGATAAGACTGTCCGGCACTGGTGCCAGAGACCCACAAGTAGCAAAGAGGGGACTGAACACAGCAGCTGTGCACTGGTTCTCCCTCTCTGGCCAGCCATGTGGATGCCCTTCCTGCAGTCACCCTCCACGGTGAGGATGAGTCTCTGCTCCCTGCAGCACGCACGCCTCACCATCTGACCCAGCGGCTGATGTGCCGCCTGCTGCAGCCCTGTGTTCCCACTGCTCAGCCACAGAGAACATTCGGGAACTGGTGGTCAGAGGTGCCCTGCCGTGCCACAATGCCCTACCCAAAAGACAAGGCAGGAGACTCGGGCATGCCTTTGCTGGAGGGAGGCCAAGTCCAGCCCCACTGGCAGCCTGTGCCTTGCAGTCTGCAGCCAGCACGGCCTTCCCAGCCAAGGGCAGCAGCAGGGCTGCTCCCAGCCGTGCAGGGGGAAGCGAGGGGCACCAGCTACCATGGCAGTGCTCGCAACGTGTTGCCAACAGCAGGGCTGAGGGAGAGGTGGATCAGGCTCTCCTCCACATGCTTGGCATGCACAGAGACCCAGTTACCATGGCCCAGTTACCATTTGCCAAGTCTGAGGACTGCACGTACACGTGGCAACAATATTGAAAGAAAGGAAGGGGTTAAGGATGGATTTTAGTCACTGTTCTAACCACCTCATCTGCCACTGAACTATGGACCACAACTATAACAGTGAAGGACCATGCTAAAGCTTTAAAATTCGTAATATCTGAAATGTTTCTCCTCCAATGAACATTTTTGGAGACTTCTTTTATGTGGTGGTGCGTAGTTTCTAGATGGGTATTTTATTGTTGTTCCTATAATGGTTCGTTCCTATTTTCTTTCATGTTGTTTGGTATCTCCTGAGTTGTCATCTCCCTCTCCCTATTGCTCATCATACCCCGAACCCACCTGCCTAGATATCAATCCTCCGTAAGCCCTGCCCTTTGTTCCAGAATGTCCCATGTCAATCCTCCCTTGAATCAACCCTGCCCAAACTCCTCCCTGACCCTGCCTCCTAATGTTGCCAATCCACAGTCGACCCCCCCTTCAAGTCCAGAAATTTCCATGCTCCTCGATACAGTATTGGTCCTCTTAACTTGTATCCTCCCATTGCGTTCCCCCATTGGTCTCTGTTTTGTAAGTCCCTCCTTGAGCTTCTCTCCTGTTTGTCCTCGATTGGTTTCTGCCTTGTACCCTCCCCTTGTTCCGCCTCTGCCTAAAAGATGAGTGCAAAGTTCAGCACTTGTCTTCTGCCTCTGACCCTTCCTCGAAATAAACCTTCCTTGGGAAACATACAGAAGATCCGTCTCTTGTCTCTTACTCCGATCCTTGGCGCATTCCATCCAAGGTGTCCTGCAGAGCAGCACTGTTGCTGCGAGGGAAAGTGGCAGCCCTGCTCTACTGCTACCCAGACCAGTAGTGGTCAGGGAGCGGCCACTCTCCGCACGGTCCGGGAAGGGGCTGGGCAGGGTTTTCCCAGGTACTGTGTCACTTTTATGTGCTAAATAAAGGTTCAGTTTCACCCTTTGCTACTTCAGCAAAAACTCCTGAATGCAACTGAGAAGTCCAGCAGAGATAAGACCACACCTTTGCCCCAGCCCAATGCAATGCATTGCACCAGTCCTTGACTGCTGGCAACATAACAGCTACAGATTCTGGATTCACCCATTTTAAGCACTTCAAAACATTTTTGTGAGGGTCTTGACAACCTTCCAATAAAAAGCAGCTGTCAAAATGTATAATACAATATCCTAGCAAACCTCCTCCATACTGCTGCTATAGTTAGGTTGGGGTTTTTGTTTTGGCTTAAAAGCAGCTTGCAGAGAATACAAATTTCAGTTTGAATAAATGAAATGTTCAGAGTACATCGGGTCCATAATTATGTTTCAATTTGAGAAGAATGTGCTCAGTTTAAAAGAAAGCAAGCAGCGTGGTTGGTGGTAATTTAGTTTACCTTTCAAAGCTTCTGAAATTTCTGAGATTTCTGAAAACCAAACTCTCAGAGTAACTGCAGTTCACAAAGAACACAGAAAATGGGAAACTCCTTCTGAAGTGAGCACAGCGTCCACGTGTCCCTTTCAGTGCGGCACTTTATAGGAGAAGCTTGGAAGCTTTTACCCTCCAGTTCTCTTCTGATGCTTCCTTGACTTCACCAGCTTTGAGAATTTGAGTCCCCACCTCATGGGCTGTGACCATTTACAGACAATGGCTGTAAATTTATGTATTTACAGACATAGCTCCTCTCAGGGTCTGGCTGGCTGTGGTGTTTGTGTGACACAAAAACGCCGATAAAAAAGACTTCACTGCCTTTACAGACACTGTGCCAACCCACCTATACAAAACAGGTCACATTCAACACGGAGCCTGGCTCCAAAAACACACAGAGGCACATTTCTCACAGTTCTGTATATGTATGTAAACCAGAAGGCTGCTTATATTCAAGAGCTGCCTGGACAAAGAGAGGGAAAATGGAGCCATAATAAGTTGCTGAGTCCCCTCTGTCTCTCAGGATGCTCTATTCTATTATACTGACAAAACTAGGGATGGTCAAGAGCAAATTTAATCCTTGAATATCATCTCCCAGCTGTCCTAACTGGGCAAGAATCTAAACACAGAAAGATCCAGCCAGATCTTTCTGATTCCCTACCTCATTTCCAGGGGCAGAGAACACAAACTCTAGGCTGCACCTTTCCCTGGACCAAGCCTGGCTTTTGTGAAGCTCAGACTGGTGTCCCCACCTCACAGCCACTGCAGCCAGTCTTTTGGCTCCACAACTTGGGGGTGATTAAGAACAGGGCTGCTATGGTTGCAGTGAAGAGCAAAGGCATCCAGAGGAGCTGGCACAGGTCTCCTGGGGATTAGGAGAGCCCTGTCACAGCAGGATCAGCTGTTGTTTTCAAAGATGCATAGGATTTAAAAGACCTGAGAATTCACAATTACCCTGAAATCCCATCTTCACACTCAGGCTCTTCCAAGCACTACAGCAGGGTCCCAGAAGTGGGTGGTGGAAAGGCAGGAGTGGTTCCACAAGCCTACAGGCTCAGGTTAGTGCCCATGCCAACCTCGGAGATGCCCCGTGTACAGCTCAGAGCACAACTGCTTGGTGGGAGCATCTGCCACGGGCAACTGGGACATGCTGTCAGAGAGGCTGGGTGTTACCCTTCTGAGCAGCTCCGCTTGGCACAAATTTCTGTTTCTAAATGTCTGACTGCACTCCATGCACTTAAATACTGCCAGTACCTGCACTTACTGCGTGTGCACAGGACATTAAAGTCATCTCCTCTGGAGGAGAAGAATGAGAAACTGCTGAAAGATCACAAAAGAAACAAGTTATCTTGTCTAAGAGCAGATAGAGAGAAGTGCTTCAGCAGAGCCCTTTCATAATCCCATTGGTGCCGAGCGAGAGCTCAGATTGTGAACACACATCAAAAGTGGTAACACACATTGTCTGTCTAGGGCAGAGGTTCAGTACTAACCCATTCTTTGCTCAGCTTCCCCAGTCTGAACTTGCTCAGGATGGAGCGCTGTGTCAGCCACAGCCCAATCTTTCCCCACAGACATTGTGTCGTTCAGTTTACAGCAGCAGTAAAGATTAGGACAATACAGTATAAAATAGAGCTGTTAATATCTGCAATTAGTTAAAGCTTTAACCTTTGAAGACATTAAAAGAATGAACTAAAATTACTCCCTTAAAAACAATAAAACAAGATGGCCCCAAGCCATTAGGTACGTCACATGCTATGAACCAGGTGTGAAACCAAATCCTTCTCCATCCCTCAAACTGCCATTTCTCTATCCAAGCATGCTCCCAGGATCACCTGCCTCTCAAAGCTGCTCCAGAAATGAATTTGATCTCACCAGCTCTGAGATTCAGAATCCCTAAACAAAACTGGGGACAAGGAGGGATTCACACCATGGCCCTCACAGGGGACCAGCAAGAGTAGATCTGGAAGGACTCACAAACACTACTTCAAACCTAAACAGCAAATGCCATTTTGCAACATGACTTGGCAAACTTTGAGCACCAGTATTTCAGGCAGGTTGGGTTTTTATCAGAGCCATTCCCATGGCACTGGTCCAAAGCAGCATCTGAGTTTGGGGCCACTGCCCTTGCAGATTCTCTCATTAAATGACCATGATTTTTACAAGAACGAGCTGTCCGGTAACCTCTCTCATTTTTGAACACATTGAATTTTGTATGGTAGCATCTCTCCATCCACTGGGATGCCAGAGGCACAGCAAGTACAGAGGAATGTGGCAGCAGCAACTGTTAGGACAGTAATGCTGACAGGATGAGGAACAGCCCCGGCTGTTTCACCCTGAAACAAACTTAAATTCTGCCTATCTTGACAGAAATGAATTATGACAGGCAGGGACTGGCAAGAAGAAAAAGGCATAATGCAGCTTTTTAGGGATTTCCTTTCCATATTAAAGGATTTAATACCTCGTATTTGCCATCCATGCTCAAAGACCGCACCCTCTGCTCTCACAGGTTGAATGTTTTCCCTTCCTCAAAGTAAAGCTTTTCTTGATATTTTGAAACACATCCCAAGCTGTTCCTGTAACAACAAACCAATTTCCTTGCACTGACCCCAGGAAGAGATGGACAACTGAGGCAAGATAGTTCAACTGTCCTAACTGTAAACAGGATTCTGTTGTGTTCTTATTTATACCAGACCGCTCCCACCATATACCCGCTATAAAAACACCCTGTAAGTACAGCGACCACTCAGAAGTGAAGGACTGGATTCCAAGAGGTTGTGGGGAGGGATGCAGCTCAGTTTTACACGTGTTCTTATTTATGTAATTCTCTAGCAAAATTACATTGAGCTTTAAAAACATAAAATTAAATATTGATGTCAACAGAATGCAAGTGTCTAGAACATCTGTGTAGGAGAAATACATTCATGCTAGTCAGAGCAGTGGACTGGCTACAATTACAGCAGTAAGATTTAAACGGAAAGGAGATTTTTTTTCACCCAAGGCAGAAGTTGCTCTGTGATGTGCTGCAGAAGCATAAGGTTCTGCTTCTGTATGAACATATGCCACAGAGTAGCTTGGTCTGACCTTATTACTCTGATCTCCAAGTACACAGCCACCCCTCCACTAATGAGGGCAACTTCCTCTGCTCTGAGAGGGAACAGTTGCTCTCTGATGTTTGCAGCACAGGGCCACACAGAGCAGACTTGAACACAAAGGTTTTCGGAGTCTCACGGATGCAACTGACAAACACTGCTCAGCCCATTGTGGGAGAAAAACAAGTTCACACCAACATCTGCTGAACTGAAATTGCTAGAAACCGACAAAAATCCACTGCCCCAGGTGCAGTGAATTCAAATTTCCACCTGATAAAGTCACCTTCATCACCCGGCTGTGACAGCAATACAAACCTGGAATCTGCCCTTAGATACTAACAGAGGAACCCAGCTATCCTGTGCCAAGAGGAAGGAATTGGACATCAAGACCGTACTTTTATTTCAAATTTGGTCCAGTACACTTTCTAATTCCATAAAATAAGAAGACACCCACACTTTTATCTGTCAATCATTTGGTCAAACAACAACAGGGAAAACCCTGCATCTAAATTCCATCTTCCTTGAACTCTCTGCACTTCTCTGGAAATAAGCTGTCTGAGGCAGCTTAGTTTACCCCCTCCTCAGAGAAGCCAAGAACTTTTAAATCATTAACATCTTTGTTGTCAAAATCACCTTCTAAAAATTTAACCAAGGCAGAGACAGGTTATTAATGTCTCATTTTACAAATTAACAGCAGAGAAAAAAGCCCCGATTATTATCCTAATCCTTTTACCCAGTCCATCGTTATCTGAATCACCAGAGAGGGAGCTCAGCACTTTTCCGAGCTGGAAATACAGAGAGAATGAGCAAACAGCTGGACTGATGCATCCACAAGGAACACACAAGTTCCAATCATATGTTACTTGGTAAAAGTCTACATCCCTTTGTCAGTACTACCCAGAGTTATGGTGATGGAGTCACCAATGCTGAAGTGGGCCAGCAATTTCCTGAACACCAGATGACTGGAAATAAGTCAGTCACTCTTCGGGTGTTTTTTGTATCTGTAATTACCTGTGGACATTCACCTTGGCCTCAGCATCCTTCCACTTACCTCCTCTCCACTCACCAGCCCCTCAGACGTTTCTACCCTCAGCCTACCAAGCAGTCGATTCAGCCAAGTGAGCTAAGGCTCTGCTGGGTTTGAGCACTACCTCTTCCCCTCAGCCACGCAAAGCCATGTTTTCACATCCCACAGGTCCCCAGAACCCAGGCCCTCCACAGGGTGCCACAGCAACACATAAAACTAGTCAGACACTGGTGTGACCAACCCAACACAGAAGCCAGCCTGTGGCACTGATAGTAACACACCTGGTCCCCCAGCAGCAGCCACAGCCTGCCCCCAGAGAAGGGCACTGTCCCAAGTGCCTGGGGAGCTCCCTGTTCGGCAGGGTTCACCAAACACTTCTGTAACAGCAGCACCGCAGCCATGGCATTGGGCCAGCTAGTGTGCACACACTTCTGCTTGACACACGGAGCAGGGAACAGCTCAGTGCTTCTAATCCCACATTCAGGCAATGTTCCCATTGACGTCAAAAACAAATATTGGAGAGTTCAGCTGTTAAGAGTTAAGCCTCTGCAATGGGGAGAACAAGTATATTTTCAGTACTTAAATGCTTGGCATACCTTTAAAGAGAGTTCAGAGGAAGCCTTCAAGAAAGGTCCTTCCATAGAAAACTTGGTGCTGTCCCTGCCTTCCCACTGAACAATGTTCCTCCCTACACTGCAGCACCAGAGCATCAGGCTGAGGTACTGTACTCCAACCCTAGCCACAGAACACAGCAAAATTTCAAGCCACAGAAAAAGCGCTGTACACAAGCAGTGCCTGCACCTCTGCCACCTCCCAAGTTCTGCACGTGTGTGAACAGGCCTGTAACAGCAGCTGGCTAGAGGAAAATCCTTCCAGGCTCTCCTAGGAGCAGGCAGGACAGACTGTCAACAGGCTACAACCATAAAGGCTCACTTGAAATTTTTCACTTCTGCTCACTGCTACATTCAGGGGCTAAAATCAGCACCAGAGGGAAGCTCTTCCAGGACAGGAGAGACATGCTGCAAGGGAGGATGAACAGGATGGCAGCGTAACTCAACTCACATCTCTGGTACAGTGCAAGGAATGGTAGGATGGGACATGGCAGTTGCAGCCAGTGTAGTTTATATTTATTAGCACAGAAGTGTAAAAATGTGGTGGCTAACAGCTGGCCTGAAGCCTCACAGTTATAAATAACTCCAATTTTATAACCAAAATATAACTAATGGTATAACTACCCTAATTACATAACTCAACCAGTCTGGACCATTGGGGAGCAGGTCTAAGCTGTTTGGGACACGGGGAGCTATTGGCCAGTTAGCCAGATGGCAACTAATTCAGGCAATCAGAACTAACCACACGGACTTCCAAAACTATGTAAGAACAGCACTCAATAAAAGGTGGCTGTTGTTGCATGAACGTCACTGCGTTTTGTCACGTGCCTGTCTCCAACATCAGCGACGTAAAAATATTTGGTGGTAAAATGAACCCAGTGGATGTTTTTGCTGGCAGGAGCCTGGAAGTGACAACTGCACCATGCATTGTGAAAGAGCAACAGCTGAACATGTGCTGGGGCTGCTTTCACACTGCCAGCAAGGCATTCCATGCCCTGGGATTAATCCGATTAGAGTGGCTTTCTACTTCCCACCCAGATCAATTGGCATGTTAAGTAATTCACTTATCGCCCTGGAGAGTGAAAGGCTGAAGTAACGTAAGTGACAAGCCTTTTGCAGAAGCCTAAGAGCCTTCTCCTCTCCACCAGGCCTTGCCTCCAGCTCCCTTCTTTCCTGCTTTCCTATGTTTTCACTTGGTTCAATTTCTTGTGCAAAATGATCAATTAATATGATGCAAAATTAAAACACTTTTGAGAAATTTCTACCCCATTCTCCCCACAAAGAAAGAAAGCAAAGCAAAGCAAATATTTTAAACTTCATTCTATGTGAAATCAGAATAAACATGCTCCATGAAGCCAATTTCCAGCATAACCTGAAGTCCATTTCAAGAGCAGCATGAAAAGCTGTTCTTGAAACTCCATTCCAGGGGCCCTGTCCAAGAAGCCGCCTTCCTGGAGAAATGTTATTCTGCCACTGCAGGGGTGCTCTTTATACAGCTAGAAATTAATACTCAGCAAATGCTTTGATCTTTCATTTTACTTTTGGTAAGAATTATGTGATCACTTTCAATGATTTCCTCTCTTTGGAACTCCCGGGCTCCACACTACAGTTCAGTACACTGTCAGCATCTGAGAGGGCACAGCTGTACTAGGGAGATCACTGATGGATATTCCTGCAGTCCAGACAACTTTTCAGAGCTGGTAAAAGAGATGCTGGGCAAAACATGACTGAGGTAAATAACAGGTTACTATGGATGTTCTTTTGAATACAAAGGAAGTATAAGAATGACACAAAGGCTTCCTTTTTTTACCCCTCTTGTATAGTAGGGTAAGGAAATGCAAGAGTAAGAGATAAATTGACATTAAAGGGGTCATGCCAGGAAGTGACGTGCCTGGTACCAAAGCCTTAATTAAGAATACAAACATGTTCTGAATATTTTACAGCACAAACTTTCTACCTCAGATCTCTAAAACTCATAAAGTCAGCAAGGCACCAACAAGAGAATGGTAATCACAGAATATCATAAATACCTAGAATGGCAGATACAGAATGTAACAAAACCAGGCCAAGTGCACATCAGCTGTCTTGCTGAGATGCCGTGAAATGTCGCTGGTTAATGGTGTGTGGTCTTTGTAGGTACCAAGTGCTAATGATTATTCTGCCAAAGAAACCATAGTCTCAAAGCCTTGTCCTGCAGAAGTTGGTCCCAGCTAGGGTGATGCTGTGCATGTACATTTGAAAAGGTGTTTAATACAGTCAAAGTCTACCCACATTCTCAAAGCAAATCCCCGTACAAACCTGCCATGCCAGGCACAGACAGAGCTCAGCCTCTGAGACAGGCTGTGCTCCTTTAGTTTCCCAGGCAGCAAAAATAATACCCTCACTCAAAATAATGAGGCTTACGGGAAGACTATTGTCAAGGTCAGGGCTTTCCTTTGTGTAACAAAACAACCACCTGCTTACTGTCCTGTTACAGAATTGCACTCTATCACCTGCTGCATTATTCAGCCAAGCTCCACACTCGGGTAGGGAGAACCCAACAGTTCACACGGAAGTCCACAGCTTGCAGCTAAGTAAATATTTCACCGTCTCACCAAGCACCTCTATCATTGATACAAAATAGTCTTTGTTGTATCATCAAAAGCCATCTACCTAGTGATCAGTCAGCCATAAAACAGATGTTGTGGGCCATTCCCTATCCTTGCACCTTATTCACTGGCCAGAAATGCCTGAGGTTCTCATAGCACATGGTCTGGCACTTCTTTTCCACAGCTTCACCAGGCATTGCCGTTTCATGAGCTGTTCTCTGCTCTGAATTTAATTAAATATCCATGAGAGCCAAGGAAGCCAAGCTTAGTATTGAGCTGGTGGAGAGGCAATAGCTCTTCCTTACACCCCCAGCTGAAGGGGTCTTCAGAGAAGACTAAAAAGGCTGGGTTGTTTTAAAAGTCATTTATTGCATGGCTAGATCAGTCTCATGAAGGCAGAGTTCAAGGGGTAACAGTTCATGCTACTATGCAAAGCTGTTTGGCATAAATTCCCCATGTCCCAAGCAGAAGCAGCAGAAGCAGGCACAGCAGCCTTAGCAGCAGCAGCAACATCCATCCATGATCTCTCCATTCGTGGTCTCTAGAATTCTCAAAGCAGTGCAATTTTATTCTATTTTTACCCAATCAGCTACAAACACGATTCTACTACTGTCTTCTTGGGTCTATCCCGGCCTAACATTGACGTACGAAAGTGATCGTAATTTCTTACACAGATTCTACACACATAGTTCTATCTGTTCTATCTAGGAATGCTAGCAAGGCTACGTTACGTTCTCATTATGTCTAGAACTTAGTTAACTTTGTAAAAGGTAATGCTACTGAACTTTAAACTAGGCTTTAGGGTTTTCTTACTCACTAATACAGTTTCTTATTTGCTTAACACATTTAAAATATTCTCTGCTTACTTAAAACTAAACTTAGATTTCTATCTCACGTCTGCGTGGATTTATGTATTTTAGTTTCTCTGAAGGTTTTAATTCAGCCCCCACATTTCTGAGTGTTTCTGAGCCTGTGAGAATGGGGCCCAGAGAGA
Organism: Acrocephalus scirpaceus scirpaceus; assembly: GCA_910950805.1. Taxonomy (NCBI): domain Eukaryota; kingdom Metazoa; phylum Chordata; class Aves; order Passeriformes; family Sylviidae; genus Acrocephalus; species Acrocephalus scirpaceus. Next base: position 64,457,921 of record OU383778.1, on the reverse strand, counting down.
TTTGCATCCCAACAAGCAGGATCCTCGTTTTGGGAATTGTTTCCCCCATCAGAATTTATGAGGATAAAACTTCCAGTTAAAGCAAATTTTCTACAAAGAAAAGCTTTGGCAATCTCCACTCAAAAAAAAAAAAAAAGCTGTGGAAAAGAGACTCTCCCAGAAACACTTCCCAATGATTTAGAGATGCAGTATCTAAAACAAACATTCATATTAAGCCTTAACCATAAACTTTGTGGGACACAAAGTCCTTAGTTACCATTACATCAACAAATCAGTTGCTTCAATACAGCACAGAAGGCAGTAAACCTTTTCCTCCAAGCACCTTCTTGTTTACTGTTGCAGGATTTAATACACTAATTGATCATATCAAACTTACACAGACAATACAAACTTGATTTTAAAGTGTCTGCTTTGTCACCTTTCCAACAGGAAGCCTTGTGCTCTATTTCCCCTGGCAAGCCTGTGCCCGCGGTGACATGTGGCATCGGACTGACCCAGAGCATGCCCAGGGTGGCAAGGCCCAGGCTCCGGGCAGCTGGCACTGCCTGTTTGGGGACCATCCCAGTGCTCCAGCTGCAGCAGCAGCTCACCACAGATGTTGGTTGGGCCAGGACGGGGAGAGAAGCCCCCCAGAGCCAGGCAGGCCCAGGAGCATCTGTCACAGGCCAGCCACCATCCCTCACTGCACCCTGACAGGTGCTGGCACCAAGGATGCCTGCATGGGCATAAACCAGGGCAGAAAATGGGGGCAATGCCAAATACTGTCACACAGGCAGTGAGTAACAATCCTTTTTATAATCCTTTGCCCTCCTGACCAGCTATGAAAAATTCAGAGTCTCAAAGTCTCTTTCATATGTGTCCTGATTATTCACCTAGGACAGACCCATAGATTTCATCTCCACTTTTTATCGTCTGAGTGTGTCACAATCCACCTTGTCCATGATGGTAATGAGCCAGGGGTGTGAGGCTGGTGATATTTCCCAGGAAACACAGGGATGCTCAGACATGGTGGACTACCTTGGCAGAGCTGGAGGTCGGGAGAAACAGGCAATTTGCTTTTCCTGTCCTGCCACGGACACCTCCCCTTCCGACACCTTTACACTCAATGTATTTCCCCACAAGGATGTGAACCTTAAGAAGTGTAAACACAAGTCAACAAAAAATGGCATGAAAGAAACTAAGACTTTTCTTATGAAGGATTACAGCAGAGCTATACAGATAAAGTCACTCCTGACAACTGCAATACTAAATCCTTTTAGAACATCCACAAAACATCCCAGGGATCAAGTGCAAGCAGCTCAGCTCTGGATGCTGCAGTGAACTGCCAACCCCACTGAACTGCCAGCAGAATGCCTGACAGTCGTCAGGAATTTTAGGAGAAGGATTGTTTTCGATAAGTGGCAGGAGCCACCCTGCACCTCTTAAGGGTGGATGGAATGGTGCCTCCATTGAAGAACAAGCCCTCTGAGTGCCTATGGCAGTTTTCCAAAGCAGCACTAAGATTTACAAGGAAAAGCACTGAAATCAAATCCTTTCCTTCAAATCTTCTGCCTTTTACTGGCCCTTTTCCAAACAGAGGAGCCTCCTTCCCAAATTCCTGCCCCAAGTGTTTGCGCACCATGCACGGGACTCTTGATGGGCCAACACCAGGCACACCTGGAGAATCAAGGTGGTTTGAATGAGGAGTGGTCAAGAAAGAAGAAACTCACTGTGGACAGTCTTCATTATAAATATGGGAATATGCTTGCAAAGGGAAGATTTAAAGTGCAGCAATGAAAGTAAATCAATCAGATGTTATCAATTGCACTGGCACACACTTCACCCAGAAGGATCCTGACTCATGTACAAAAAAATGGTAGATAGCACTAAAAAAAAAAAACCCCACAAAAGAGAAATACTACATGGAAAATACGGAAGCTTATTCTTAGTTGTGTGTTTGGAATCACCAGGCACACAAATCTAAAAATCGAGCATAATGACCAGTCACTGTTCCCTTACTACAGATCCAAGGCTGTTGGTTTTATCCCAGCAGCTCCAGAAAGAACAGGAGGATGACGCAAGCACAGGAAAGGAGCTGGCATCTGGAACAGCCAGTAAGAAATGTTTCCAGTCAAACCAAACAATAACTAGTCAAAAAAAGCCCTGAGCCTCAAGGCCTTCGACCCTAGAATGGGACACAGGTTAGTCAGCTGGGATCACAGGAGTCTGAAAGCTATTTTTTGTAAGTCACTGTCGTGTAAATCTCATACATACATCTCTATGCCCTGGGACATATCCAAGTACCAGTAAACATTTGGTTTACATTTCCTTTTCTCTTATTTACATTTTAAATGATTTGTATTAGTCATGTTAATTTAATCAGCCTGAACTGCATGTCACTGTGTGACAGATTTTAATAACCAGGGCTTGTAAATACTACTTAAGAGCAATGAACAGTAACCGGAGATTACTTATTAAATCCAGGGTGAAAACAAAATACTGATTTCCATTAGGAAAGAAATTCAAGTATTTTCCACACATATAAAACAGGTGCAGCTCTTCAAGGACCAAACAGTCCCAGGAAAAGCCTGGCAAATGGTCAAGTCAAAATTAGACCAAACTAAGGTAAAGAGAGAAAGAAATGATGAAGCTGCAAAACTGTTGTGCAGGCTGCAGTGAACCTTTCGCAGCAAAGCTGGTGCAGGATGCTCCAGGCAAGGGAAGGCATTCCTCACGCACAGCAGCACAGCATCACTGATCACATCCATCACAGGACTGGCAGCCAGACCTGGCTGGGTGCAGAAAACCATTCAGGCCCATTTCCAGGGAGCTGCTCTCTGCCATTTGGATCATTCCTGCCACTGATGTGGCATGGGTGAAGCTTTCGCGTTTCCAGGCGCTTCCCACCTTGCAGCTATGGTTGATATTTCTTTCCTATGCTCACTGGGTTTTGAAAGAGGGACTGCTTTTTCTGTATTCTCGAGCAAAGTAGGCTCTGTATCATTTATTTGCTTTATGGAAAAGCAAAAGGGGGGAAAAAAAAAAAAGGAATTTAAATGCCAAGAGTAAAGATCCAGAGATGGGAAGAGGAGAATGAACCTTCAAAAAGATCATGGAAAGTTCATGACTCCTGAACATGAAGCTGACACTTACTTCAACAACACCCACATAATCTTGAAGGAAAAGAAAAGGTGGAGGAATGTTCTAAAAAGTCACAGATAAGGGAAGAATGTCCAGTACATCTTACAAACAAAAAGCATGGCAAGGGATTGCCTTAACCACAGGCTCAAAAACATGTATCTCGGCCCCTGCAATACTCTCAAGAAGCTTCCAAGGAAGCACAAGACAAAGAGAGGAGGTTACCAAACAGAGCTGGATCACCTTGGCTGACGCATAAAGTTCTTTTCACCTCCACAGGAAGTACGGTCTCAACACCACAAATATAAAACCAGAGGCGAGCAATACATCTGGTGTGGTCAGTTGTCAGCAGAAATACAGAGATTTCTCTTAAGAGATTAACATTGATTTGTGTGGGGTTCTTTTAACAGCCAGTGTTGAAACCAAGTTGTTCATGGACAGGCAGCCATTCACGCTTCCTTGTCCTGGACTGTTGAACCAGTTCATGAAGTCAGCTTTCAAGGATGCCCTGCCTATGGAATAAAGTTTAAAACTCATGTCCTAATTTTGGCTGATCAGGACATCTTCAAAATATCTGCAAGTTTTGGTGCAGTGCCCATGAATCATAATTCCTTCTGAGGAGGAGAAAAACAAATCTATTAAGACAGGGCAATACCTGGAAGATTAAGAATCTTAGCCAAGACATGCCATTGCGAAAAGCAGTTTAAAACTTGATGAGAATCAGCAGTGTGGAATGGTGAACTCCAGACATATTTTTAATGATGTTTTTGGTTACACTCCATTTAAAAGAATCAGCTGTCAACACCGATCATTTCCTTTTGTATAATTCATAAAGTGGTTAATTTCAGAAACAAAAGTATTACGGGTTTGAGTAATTGACTGCTGAAGCACAGTAGGTGCTCCATCTCCACATCTGGCGTCCGGGAGCACGTGCTTTGCCTGCTCTGAGCGTGCTCCCAAGAGCGCCGTGTGCAGGAATGTGCTTCCATTGCGGGCTCACTGCCCGCCGCGGAGCAGGAGCCCTCCCAGCCAGCACAAAGCCGTGCAGGAGCATGGAGTTCCGTGTGCTGCCAGCACTATGGCTCCATGCTGCCCCAGAGCACATGGATCTACTCGGGCTTGCAGCAGAGCACACTGCAGGTCATGGTAGGGTGGGGAGAACCCAACCTGTGCCCGGCTGCAGTGCTCGGGGCTGCCATTGGCCCTGCCCCATCCAGGCAACCCAAGCACTGCCACGCTCTGTCAGAGCATCCATCAGCCCGGGATTACACAGTTAGCGCCCTCACACATTGAGAAACTGACATGTGATTTCCGAGGCTTCGTCCTTGCTGAGGACACGAAGGGCCAGCAGGATGCTGAGCACCCCATGTGCCATGCCCTCCGCGTGCTGTCAAGGCTGTCATCACACTGAGCCCCTCAGGAACTGTTTTATAATGGGCAGTCATGAAATGCTTTTCCTCGCTGCCAACCCTGTGCATGTCCTGTGCAATCTGAAAATCAAACCAGACCTATTGCATTGATCATCAGTGACAAAAACAAAGCAACTAGTTAGGCTCTGCACAATGTCAACTGTTCTGAAGTGATGCTGGGATTGAAAAGTGGAATTTTGCTCACACTTCAGCTACAGATCCAAGATAGGGAACATTTTTCTAACCATTTTTTCACAGAATGCCTTTGGAGAATTATAGATAAACACTATTTATAATTTACTTTAGTAAGTTTGCCATGGAAACTTACTAAGGATGGAACTCCCAAGTTCTAAACTACAAAAGTCAGTTCTCACTTGAGTGCTTCAGGAACTGACATGTCAGATCTGACTTGGCCTCCAGACTCCATTGGGAGGGAACCCCACAGTTTTACCTACGATGTTTTCTCTAGAACTGGAAACAGAAACAGCGGCACAGCCCTCCTTGCACAGTGTCAGATGTTGTCCTGATTGGCCATCACGCCAGGCAGGAGTTTCTAATGCTTCTGTGTACTGAATCTCCAGGTTTAAGCAATCAGAAAATGGTAACTGGTTAATTATCTAGAGAAGTGTCACATTACTGCCTGCCACCAATCGTCAGTGCAGCACAATCCTTCTGCAGAGAAAACCTTCCACCTCAATTCCCATGGGGAAGTGACAAACACACCCCATCACAACAGTAGTAGCCCAAGATAGTCTCCAGCCAGGTTCAGCCAACAGTGCATAATACACCAAGAGCTAGCAGGCCACTGCAATTTTTAGAATCCGACAATTACTCTTCCCTGATAATTAGGGGCTTGGGAAGAGGCAGGTTGCTTTCCCTTTTAGGGATGTTTGGTCCATGTCCAGCTGTAGTGCTGAGTTACAGAACCAGCAGCTGCACTGGTCCCGAGTGCTCTCATCATAGGAGGAGATGGGAGTATTCGTGAGGAACCAATTAGAAAGAAATAAGTGACAAGCACAATTGAAGAGGGACAGAGATGCTGTCTTCAAATCCTGCTTTTCTTGGGAAGTTCAGAATTTCTTTCACAAACTTTAAAGTAGCCCTCCGATAATGCCCTCCTGGGGTAACAAACTCAAAATACCAAAACTCAGTAGCTTTTGCAGAGAAGGAGCAACTTCTGGAGGAACAAGAACCTCCTTTTGGGAGCACCTCCTTTTGGAGCTGTTTGTTACCTGGCTCAACTGACACCAGAGTGTCAAGAACACGCTCGCTGCACCTAGCCAGGGCGAGCTACAGAGACAGATGCTACAGAGCCAAGCTCTGCAGGAACCACCTCAAATAGGACATTTCCTTATAGAGATTTCACGTTCGCCGAATTTCGTTAGCTAAATTTACTGTAGTTGTTTAAGTATCTTTTTGCTGTGAAATATGATTATGAGAACAGGAGGCAAAACAAGCTTAACTTAAAGATGAAAACAGATTTATTAACACACAAAAGAGAAAAGGAAAAAAAAAAGAGAAATCAAAATGAAACTTTTAAAAGTGTTCACTTTTCTTACAATGTAAAGAGGCAAAACTCAGAGTAGTTCAGGTCAGTACCACTAATAAAATAATCTTTCATTCAGTCTTTGAGAGAGAGAAGTATCTCCCTGATGTGTTTGGGTAACTTTCCACAAGAGAAACAGTCTGCTTGTGGCTTCTAGCTCCTACAAAAGCAGCCCGCCCGAAACTTCTGCAATTGTAGTCCTCCCAAATCACGTAGCTTTCCCATAACTACATTTTGGGCCGTAGATTCACACTGGGGTTTCACTGTTTAAAAATGCACAACTCCACAAGCAAAGGATTTCTCATCTTAAGGAACAGAGATATCATCTCAATTCTTCACGGAGGCAGAGGGCTTCTTCTTATCTCTCTCTGTTCAAACATCTTATAAGATTACCAGGTTATAGTTTCTAATTCAACAGTCACTCAGGAAATCAACAGATACCTTTGCTTAAAATCTACAAAGCATCTCCCCAATTATATTGTCTAAGATTTAAAGGAATACTGTAGAATATTTACATTACAGTCTGTTACCACAACTCATAGGAGGTTTTTCAGCCTAACACCAAGGCAACTTGTCATCTCTCCCACTTAAGAAGTCACTCCTCTTTACTGACTTTGATGTCTTCATATTGTCTCTACATATCTTTAATTCAGACTTTTCTCTCTCTCTCTGAAGAGGGTTAGAGTTTTAAAAAGTCTCAATCTGTCAGGAAAGAGTTAACATTCTCGCCGGGCCTGCAGTAGTCACGCGATCTCTGCCAGGCGGGAGCTGCAAAAATCTCAAAGCCATGCGAGGGAAAAAGCTCAGAAACAGCAGCTAAAATCTCTTGCATGGCTGGGCTTCCTTCCTCCCCTCACCCCTAGGTCTCAAAGGGGTGGGCACGGCCCAGCCTGGGCTTGGTGCTGCTTCTAGAGGCGGGGGAGGCCCGGGGACATCTCCCTTGGCCCAGCCGGCGGCATGGGGCAGGCCCCAGGGTCGGCTGGAAGTTGATAGCCGGCTTCCCCTTCCCTGCCGGCAGCCGGAGGGAAAGGAGCTCAGCCGGCCAGGCTGCTTTCCGTGGCAGCAGCTCCCGGAGACCCAGCTGGGCGCGGCCTAGCAGGCTGGGCCGTCCCGGCCGCCCCGGCAGGGAGGGATCCTATCGAGGCTAGGATCTAAGAAGGCTGTCCGGACAAAGTCTCAGCTTATATGGGTATTGCCCAAAAAGTCGTATCAGTTCCTCAGTGGTCAAACCACATGCCAATAGCTAAGAACTGGTCTCTGATAGGTCCCTGCCCCCCTCCAAAACAATTCCAAGGTCCTGACAGGGCAGTATTCTATATTCCTCTTTAACTAAAAACTAAATTGTGTTAACCCATAACACCCCTAAACACCTGGCACCGAATACAATGCAGCAGCGAATTCCAAGTACGTTTCTGGAAATCGTTTGAAACTGCTTGTTTTCAAGTTATTTGAGCCTGCATCAAAATGTTAAGTGAAAAAATTCCTTGGCCATTCCATTTTTCCAAGTGAACAGTTTCTGCGAGGTTTTCACAGAAACCTCCTGGTGTGGGAGGGGAAGGGGCAAAGCAAACCTGACATTTTGAACTGTAGAAGTCAGCAAACAAACAGGATGAAACTGAGGGAAGAGCAAGCAAAAGTTAGGGCCACGCTTCCTCAGCCATAAATTACACAACAGGGGAACATGTGAAGTTGTCAGCCGGAGTGAGGGCAGAGGAAACCACCCCCCAAAAAATGCATCACAGCCCAAAACAAAGCTTATCCCACCAGAGCCTCTCACTGGAGAGGGGTGGTAAAAAGCTTTAGAGCTCTGGATGAGTGCAGGGCTCCAGCTGCTTTTCAAAGACTTGACATTCATTCCGTGAAACTCTCCTGGCTCACAGCAGAGCTTTCAGGAGAGCTGGATTCCCCTTCTGCAGGTGCAATTTTATACATGGAAAATGAACTCCAGGTGCAAAGCAGAGAACTTGTCCATCTCCAGAATATGAACTGCAGTTTGAGTGATGGTTCACTTGCTGAAATTCCCCCCTGCAGTTCAACTATTGGTTAACACGGAGGGAGCCCTCCCCTCAAAACCTCTGCCGATCCATCTTCTCCTGTCCCATTACCACATACACAGTGACACGGGGGGCACAATGCAATAAACCTGCACCTCGGCCTTGGACAAAAGATTTTAGGCATCTAATTCCTCTATGTCAATTATTTGTGGTAGATAAAAATACTTCTTCAATTCTAAATTAAATGTAAAGAGAACAACAAACAACTGGAAAGGTCTTTTGTGTACTTGCAAATACGGAGTTTAGAAAGAGTATGAAATCTTTGCAGATGTCAAACTCTTCAAAATTCTTGATAATCACATTTCCAATTTCCTTCCCCCCCCATATACCCTCTCATATGCACAGCACTGGAATCTGAGGAAAGCTGAAGCTACAGAACTTCTGCAGAAGCAATAAAATGTCCCAGCTGGCCCTAAAGCAGTGCAGTGAGCTAAGGAGGTGTTCTGCCTGGGATCAGTGCAGTTAATCTGCACCATTACTCCACATTCAGCACTTGCTGAATGGATGCCTGACTTGAGGCCCAGGATTCCAGGCGGGGACAACAGAGCATGCTCTCCTGGGCAGATACATCACCTGAGACTGCATGTCCCAAACAAGTGCCCTGATCCCAGCAGTCACACCCCTGGGCAGCTTCCTGGCAAAGCTCCACGCTTAGCCATGGCAGCTTGGACAAACACTTTCTCTTACAGGTTAAACTTGGCAATTTAACTTTTCAAAAGACGGAAGAGGAAATTATGAGAAAAATTCCTTAGTAGCGCCCCTAACTGCCAGAGTAAATACAACCCAACTGTCCTAGGTTACAATGTAAGATGTGTCCAAAGTATGTATTCTATCCCCATCTCCATGAGCTGTTGAAAGCAGGTGGGGCAGTGTTTCCCTTATCTTCTGTTCATGGGCCCATCAATGCCGTGCCCATGACTCACTGGTAACTCCCTCCGGGAGCTATCTCTGGTTAATGGGCCATCAAGGACCCACTGCAGGACTCAGAGAATGAGATCAGCCCATTGGGAGATGCTCTGCCCAAGGGGAGGAGCCAAATATTCCCACATGGATATAATCCGGGGTTTGGGACAGCACAGGAGCCCTTACCCACTGGACTCCCAGAGGACAAGAGCTACCAGACCTTTCTACAGGAATCACTGCTTCGACAAGACCATTTCATCAGGACTGCTACTACCACCCTAACTAACAGGGTGTCAGGTTGCATTCTGACTCTGTCAGTGGTTTTTTGTACTATTGCATTTATTTTACATTATTTTACTTCTTTTCTTTTCCTCTTATTAAATTGTGTTTCTGACTTGGAGTCTCTCACTGGTTTTGCTTTCAAACCAGCACACCAACTTGGGTTTTATATACGGAACATAACCAAAAAGACAGATAAATCACTCTAGCCAGAGCCTTTATCTGCTGCTATCTGAAAATGAATGGCAATTGGCAGCAGTAACAACTCTCTGCAATTCATGAAGCTTCACTTGCCATAATCTGTGGTGCTCCAGAAAGCAGAGGGATGCTCTGAGGAGAGGCTTAGAAATGACAGCTGTGCCACAGAGAAACAGGTCCCAGGATCCACACAGCGGTGCTTTTCCAGTAGGAAAGCTGTTTGCTCTGAGCATTGCAAGGAATAAGGAGACACACACCACCACTTCTGCCTGCATCTCCTTTTCTCACCTGTTTAAATCTGCTCCTGTCCCAGCACATCCCAGCCCAGAACAGTTTCCACATTCCCCCTCCAGAAAAGTACACCCCGGGGAAGCAGGTACCACATCCTGGCAGGACATTTCACCCCAGGCCACAGATACCAAGCAGAATAACCAACAACTACCCAGCAACATCACCACCCACACAGGCCACTGCCTACTGGCATTATAGTTAATGGATTTAGAAAAGAGCCTCCCAGGCCTGGAGCTCTGGGAGCTCAGCAGAACTCATTGTGTACTGCCACCAAAACACAGCCTAGCTAAGAAGGTGGAAGAGAAAGGTGAATTGGAATTACTGGAACTTTTGAGCCCACCACCACGGCTACAAACCTAGGGTTTCTGCTAACAATTATTCACTCCATTAACCAGATTGCTTGGGTGCATGAAAGGAAGCCATATCAGCAAATCTCACATTTCCTGGGCTGACTGTGCTGATGAAAGAAGCCCATGGGTAACACCACACCACTTGGCACTTCACAGTATTGAAAGCAGCATCCTTGTTATTTGAGGCATATTGTTGGGGGAAGATATATAAAAACATCCTAAAAGATAGTTTTCATTCCAGTGAGTTCACTGTGTGGGTAAGACAAGCCAACTATGGAGGGGGAGCAGTAGCATAAGCCTGTTCAATGACTTTGCTTTGAAGATCAGTGAGCAGTTCAGCAAAAAAGTAATAAAATTTTTATCTCCTGATTCTCAGCCCCATGCCTTCTGCTAGACCATGCTGCTTCCAATCCTTTGGAAATACTGTGTGCACCCATGGGCCAGTGAGCTTTTTTGCCATCAGAAATGTCCACAAGGTCTGACAGGCAGTGTAGTTTTTGGGCATAATAAAAAGAAAAGCAGCATTTTTTGGGTACTGTCCCACTGAGTAGTCCTCCTGCCCAGTTACAGTGGTACTTAACAGGTACACTGTTTTTTCATCTTTTCCAAGAACTTGCACTGTGCTGCCCCCAAGCTGCCTGTGCTGCCCCCGAGCTGCCTGTGCCTCGCCATGCCAGGACAGCAATATCTGCATGTGTTCAGCAGCAGCGTGCCCGTAACGCCAAGGCACAGTTGTGCTTCGCTGTTGTGAAGCCTTGGCACCCAGCTTTGTGGTGTGCTGGTTCTGCAGCCCTCTCCAGCACCGCTGCCACCCAGGCCACAGGCACAGGAGGGCTGGGAGCTCACACCCTGAGTGAGGCCAGGTGCAACTCAGGACTGGCCTGGATCAAGACATGAGGCGCAGCTGTTAAGGTGCCCAGTTCAGAAGTGTGTGCCTTGTAATGCCCACAGCGAACCACCAAAGGCACCAGGGGAGACCACAGGTATTTCCAGCATGCTCACACCACGTGCTGGCTGCCTGGGGACTTGAAAAGCCCAGGGAATGCTTCCCCCACAGCCACCAACACCTGCGATCTCCTACAGAGCAGCCGCAGCCCTTCTTCATACACAGGAGACTAATGCTGGAATCTCCCCAGCCCAAACACTAAGGCCTGTAAAGGCTAAAGGGAAAGTTCTTAAAATTCAGGTACATTCTTTCCAAAGCACACCCAGCCAATTAAAAGCAATTTTCAAAAATTTCCTAGCCCTTTTTCTGCTTTAAAAAAGCCCATTGAAACATGGACACCCAGTTTTCAACTGGCATTAAAAGGATCAACATGGATCCCTGAATAGTTGCCATCAGTGACAGCAAAGCAGAATCCCACAGACACAGGTAGTAAAGTAGCAATTCTCATTTTACAGCATTTCTGAAATCATACAGCAGATATGCAGACTTTTAAGGATGCAAATACTGAATAATGAACCCATATCTAGAGATAAAGGGAGAAAAAGTAGAACTAAATCAAAGCCAATATCTGAAAATTGGGAGATTATTTTTAATAATCTGTAATTCTAAAGTTAGACAAGCAATTTAAGACACATATTTTGCTTTAAGTGTAGCAATTTCCAAGACAAAGCAGTTTTTCAGGCTGCCATTGTAGCAATCTTGATTGTGGGGCACCTCCAGCCTGAAGAAACTGCTGATGTTCATAACACACACACATCGGATTGCAGGGACAGTGGACACTGCCTGCACGTGGTCTTGGGTTCCTGGGGAGAACTTGACACAATTGTCCTTGTCCCTATTCTCTGTTCAACTGCCCTTGCTACTTCTACAAAGTGCTCCTTTTTGCCAAGTTCTCCCTAGACATGCCTTTAAATCAACACTGGCAGATGCCTCAAACAAAATCTGCACACCAACCATCTCCCATACAGTGGATTTCAACATCACTCTTGTTAGCACTGCTGGTAGAAATCAATTTTCAAAGCATGTCATGTCATTGCCACTTGGACCTGGCCTCTCCTTCCCTCTCTGCCCTGGCTCTGCTCAGGACATCTTGAAAGTCAGTGGTTCACAGTGTTTCTGTCTGCTGGCAGCGCAGTGGTAAAAGTACCCCAGAACTCACAAGAAAAGGTATGAAGGCTTTCAGTGCTTCCAGACAAGTTCAAATGAAAGCTTGGTATCTCAGAAGGGACAAGTGCCTATCCTGCGTCAAGAGGGATCCTCAGCAGCAGCTCTGTTAACAGTATTGCCGTTTATTCTAAGTGAGCTCAGATGAAAATGAAGGTGCAAAGCAGAAATTCCCCCTGCTTCTGGTTGGGAATGACAACACCAGACACACTCTGTAGGTATCTCAGGGGTTTCAAACAGCCTGTGCGATCTCAGACAGGCTTTCTGCACAAAGCCAGAGCAACCAGGAACAGCAACTCCTTTGGAAAGTACCTGTATGCCTCAACCACAGCTCCGTGGGCTGCACTGTTTACAGTGCCTCTCCTGTCAGACACCTGGCGTCTGTAAACATGCCACTGATCAAGGCCACTTTGACAACTGGCCAGAGCTTTGCCCGCTGGTTCTATCTCCTGTGTCTCAGAAGAGCCCTTGTCTTGGGCACAGGAACACGCTGGCACTCAGCCCACGCCCAGTGCCAGTGCAGCCTCCCCAGCACAGAATGCCAACAGAAACCAGTGCACAGAACCCCAGGTCTTGTGCTGCCTTGATCAAAAGGTGAATTCCACATTCCCACAAAAATCGCCTCCTCCAGTAAGGCTGGCAGACTGCCGAGTTTCACAGCTCCATAACACTGAGTTAAGCAGCCAAGTGCCTGGACACACTCTGCAGATACCAGTGGCCCATCTCAGCCACAGCATCTGCCTCCTGCCTGCATAGCCTTGGCAGTGTGTTCCTCTTTCAGAGGCTCCTTCCTGGGCATTCCCTTCCTGGGAGGCCCAGCAGTGAGCAGTTTGTTTTGCTTGCTATTTCGTTCATGCTGTTAAACCTGCTCACATCCTGAGACACTAAGCGCTGATAGTCTAAAACCAGAGAATTCTATACTGATTTCTGACCAAACTGATGTTAGTAAAAAGCCATTATTAAAACAGCAAGTCCTTAGCCCACAACCACCTTGGTGACCCAAGAGCCTGGCATCGAGGCACCTGCAGCCCCTTGCCACCCTCTGGAGATCCTAGCCCTCTTCCAAGCACACGCTGCCCAACAGCCCTGGTGGGAGCTCTGGTCATGCCCAGGCTATGGGTATTGGCACGGTGCTGGGCCTTGTACCTACTGACCTTTCAACTTAAACCTCTGACCTGCCCCGTCCCTACCACAGGGTTATGGCTGACCCCAGCTGGTGCCACCAGCCCCAGGTGTCCACCACACTGCCACCTCAGCTCTGGCTCTCTGCCTTGGCAGAGGTGCTCCCAACTTCTGCTGCTCCCTGACACCTATGGGAAATCATAAAGAGGAATTTCCTAAGCTTTAACCCAATGTTAAAGATCCATTAACAGCTTTAAGCAATTCACCCAAGGTGAAAAGCAATGCCTGTAGCCAGAGAGGAAAACTGAGGCTGAGCCTTTCCACAAGGCTCACATCTATCTCTGTGCCCACCCCACAGCTCCTGTACCACCCCAGCGTCTGCAGAGCTGTCGGATGCTCTAACCACAGCAGGCTGCATGGCTGCAGGCTCACTCAGGATAATTACCCCAAAATAGTTTCATTTGATTTGACCTAGGATATGTGTATTTTGTTGTGCTCTTTTCCTGTTTCTGGTATGAGCTCCCTATGCTCCATGTATAAACACTGCATAGTTTGTGAATTTCTTAAACACCCAAGTTGTGTCATTCCCACAACAAAAATCATTGGTCTGGTACCACCTGCTTTCCCTAGCAGCAGTTTATGTGGCTCTCCGAGAGACAGGCTTTCAAAATTGAAAACCTTCCAGTACTAAAACGTAAACTCTAAATTTCCATCTGCACCTATGAATGCCATGACTTAAAGCTCTCAAAAGTAAATCAAGCCTCAAAGCAGGCAGCAGCAGAAACTGCATATTCAGGTGAGCACGCTGAGACACAAGTCCCACTGGCACCTCAATTCCCTTCCGAGAGAAGCTTTCCCTAAGCACAGAGACACGTCAGCCACCAAGCAGCAGGTTCTCCCCTCTTGATATGCTGTCAAATGGGGAATTCCAGGGGCTGCCAGAGAGGGGTGGAACAGTGGGGCACTGGTGACCCCTCAGCAGGCTGTACAGCAGCTCTGCCCCGGGAATAGTTCCTGGCCTCTCGAAGTTCCTAAGCAAGTAATGGGACCAGGCAGCCCAAACCCCCTTATTTTCCAGCTGATAGCAGATGTCTTGCTGGATAATTTGCTGCCTCACACCCCCTCAGCCAAGAATACAACATAAGCATCTTTCAAACCTGAAGTTTTTACTTTTTTCACTTAAAGAATGTAGCATTTGATGAAATACTACATTGTGTAAACAAAAGCCTTATCCCTAGCTATTAAACGTGAAGTCCCTTGTTTTTGTTAAAGACATACCAAAGCCAAGTCCAAAGTCCCCAGACAGGCCTGCAGGATACTTGGAGCAATTAACCCCTGTGTTGGAATGCCTTGACCTCCAGACGGATCAGGGATTTTCTGCAAGTGTTTCTTCAGAGATTCTGGCAGCACTAACAGTCTTTTCTCACCTGCGGCAGTGGAGGTGCTGCCTGTCCTGGGACCATCGCAGGCTGGACACTGAGATAAGCTACCTAGTCCTTCTGGAAGGACCTTTTATTATCTTGGTGCTGACCACAGCCATTTTCACAAGCCTCTTTTTTAAGGTTGTTTAGAGGCAAATTGGCTGCAGCCCCCAGCACAGTCATTCTGAAATGGGTATAAAAGAGATTATTCAGGGAATCTGTAAGATCTCTCAGAAACTGAACATTAAGGCCCCAAATTCTTCTGCAAACACCAATATTGAAGAACATGTAAGAGAGAAATCCTGCACTGTCTCTCTGGAGAAAGAATTGCTGAAAAGTGTGGCAACTGCATTTCTGACTGAGGAAATGCTGATGTTCACACTGCTCCAGAGCATAAGGCAGCAATGTTTTCATGCTCAAAACATGGAACCTAGAACTCTAAACTGTGCAGATTACAGGATAAGGGGACCATACCCTCAAAGAATATAAATCAGCAAAGCTTCTGGGCAACAGCTTCCAGTTCTACATATATTTGCAGGCACAATGTGAGCTACAAAACTGTGCTTGTACTCCTCTTCTGCTGGGCTGACCCCACAGGCAGTGAGGAGCAGGTTTGAGAACACATTTACCATCTTCCCCTCCCCTTCTTACACGATCATCTGATCTGGCAGAAGGCAGTCATTTTGAGACTCCTTCCATAATATTTGTGTGCAGGAGGTGCAATTCCATATTTTGGCAATATGTCCTGCCAAAAACAAATGTCTGGTTTGCACGAGAACAATGTAGAAAAAAGAAGTTTGGCTCCAAAATCAGACTTCAGCTCAGCAGTAGTCAGACCATGTAAGCCCCAAAAGCCTCCACAGCCAAGACTGGGGAAATCCGGTTTTTGTGTCTGCTCAGAATTCTAAATTAAAAAATTTATCTGCAGAGCAGCCATGGTGGAACTACAAAAGAAGCGCTTTTCACTACAGTTTCAAACACCAACACTGACTCAAAAGGACGGGAAAATAAGTTTAAAAAAAAAAAAAAGAGACCTGTAATCAGAACCTTAGGAATTATATGGAAAACATATTTCTGAAGTAACACATTTCTTACCATTCTATGCAGCTGAGAATGGCTTTCAAGGAAGGTGGTTTTCCTCTAGCTAGTGACCACATGGAAATGCCAGCAACCCAACTCTACCTGTTCATAGCTGAAGCTTGTGCACTTGCTATTAGCCATTTCAATCTTCAAATATCAATTAAATACTGTTCTCATTTTGCAACAAAAAATTTACTCACCCAGCCAGCAAGCAGAAACTGGCAACTCCACTGTACACCTGTTATTATGCATTACAATGAAATTAAAGCATTTAGAGAATTTGGCAAGGCCATACTGCTAAAACTATGGTGGTGGTTACAACTGCAAACACGCAGATGAATGCTGCTCCTGCCTGCTAGGAAAATACTGCTGCACAAAGAACTGCTGGTGTCCAGCAGCTGGCCTTTCAAGATGAGTATCCACAAACGTGCCCTCTGTGACACCTGCTCAGGTGGCACGGGCGCCAGGCTCCAGCGCTGCAGCAGGAGCAGCAGGGAAGGGGCCCAGGAATGGCCCCGCACAAGCGCTGACCTCCTTGGGGGAAGTGCAGAGCACTATTTATTCAGGTGCAATAATACAAATCTTTGTGGGTTGTTCTGCAATGATAAAACAAAGAGGATTCCAAAGAATGCGTTCCCTGTGTGACTTCTCAAGCCCCACTGTCAGCACAACATGTTTGCAATATCTAGTGATGGCCAGAAGCAAAATTATTGTCATTTGGGGCCTCCGAGTGCAGAACTCGAGCAGCTTTTCAAACTGGAAATGTTTTATA
Organism: Acrocephalus scirpaceus scirpaceus; assembly: GCA_910950805.1. Classification (NCBI taxonomy): domain Eukaryota; kingdom Metazoa; phylum Chordata; class Aves; order Passeriformes; family Sylviidae; genus Acrocephalus; species Acrocephalus scirpaceus. The sequence continues at coordinate 64,441,269 of OU383778.1, read as the reverse complement.
GTGCTGCAGAGTGTAACAGGGACATGGGGAATAACACAGGGACCTGGTGGAGATGAGCTTTTGCTCCCCCAGGCATCATTTCAGCTGTCCTAACCTTTTCATGTAAAAATAAACAGGACAAGCCTGCAATAGAAGACAATTTATGTGCTGTAGCTGCACCGTGAAAGCCTAGGGAGCTGGAGGCACCCCAGCACAGTCAGTGACCTCAGCTTGTGTCACTGGTTTTGTTGAAGATGAGAGAATCTATGCTCAGTATGAAACACCACCAGCAGAGGTGGAAGCTAGAACTCTGTAATGCATGGAAATGCTTTCCTCACCACATACAATAAAGTAGTGCAGACACCCCAGCACCAACAATACCCAACCCCAGAAAACGTGTCCAAATGTGGGCTTCACACCAAGATAGGCACACCTGGGGCTACCAGTGTACAATCAATCACTCCTGCAGTCCTGGCGTGCCCACCTGGCTGCTGCTCACAGTGTGAGCAGGTTACTGTAACCTCTTCTTCATGGCCAATAACATCCTAGTCCCAAGGTTTTCAAAAGAAAGCATCTGAACAACCTCTAATTTCCAACACGACACTTGGCTGTTCCATATCAGATCTATAAACTGGATGATCTCTGACAATTTCCAGGGAAACTTACATTTGGTAAACTCTGGCAGTTTCTCTCTAAATCTGTCAGAGACAGATGCTGGATGCAGGTAAGCTGCTGTGCTACACCTGGCCTATTTCAGGGGCAGAGAGAGACAAGGTGAACTCAGGCCTTGACTGTGATCGAGTCAAGTTGCCATCCTGAAGAAAAAACATAAAAGAAAAACTGCTATAGAAGCTATGTAAAAATACTCTTAAAAGACGTTTTCCTGCTTGTCTTTAGGAACCTGCAGCAACAGCTCTGTCACATTTCTGAATAACCCTGTTGTTCAGGCACAATTATACATCCTGATGAGCAGGAAAACTGCTGAGGCACAGGACACAGCAGACACCATGATCCTCGTGCCGAGACGGAGCTTGAAGAAAAGCTGTCGGATGCACTGATCCTTGTCAAAGCCAAGCTGGAAGCTTTTAAGAATTCCTTAAGTCTTCCCCTGCCTCATTTTCTTGATGGCCTCAGAGGTAAGGGCATTGGAAGAAAAACACAGAGGATCCCTCTGCTATATGGAATGCCAAGGATTCCATATCTCTCTTTCACCAGGAAGTTTTCTAATTTTACTTACTCCACTATCAATCTAGATCACCAACACTAACTTGAGCGGGTGCCATCAGCATGAGGCTGGCAGCATGTAGCCTTCTGCAACAAAGGTTCCTCTGCTGTCCCTCAGGCACAAGGAAAGTTTGGAAAATTACACTGTTCCCACTGGAGTCTGAGTTCAGCCATCAAATTCAATATGTTCCTATACAAAAGACTACGGCAAAAGAGCAGAAGTAACAGGGAACTGTTTAAAATACAAGTTTGAAATTTAAAAATACACTTGAGTTCTGACCCATTTCAGTCAATTGCTTCTAAAACAAGATGGCTATTGGAAACAAAAATCACTGATTTCCATTGGGAAAGAAGAAAGGTAGGATCAAACTCCAATTCTAGAGTGGTCAAAAAAACCCAAAAGAAACAAGACTGAAACATAACTCCCTCTTTCATTTAGACTGAATGGTCACCTGTATGAAAAACAAGTTCATTATCACACCACTGTTCAGAAAGCAATTGTGTGTACACAATTGTGAAGGCACCCAGCAAGACCAACTCTGCTAAAAAAACCCTCAACAAAGCAGGTTTCAAAACAGAAGAACCTGTGTACATCTCGCTGTGTAAACCAGACAGACACTAGGAAAAGGTGACAAGAGTTGTTTGATATGAATCCAAGATACAGCCATCTTAACAAAGCTGTCTGGTAAGAGCTCATCTGACCCACTACATGAGCATCTAATCTTTTTTTCTTTCAACTCTAGAGTGTTTAGGAGGAAAATGATAGAGAGATCAAGAAAACAATGGAGCTGGCAGGATTCAAAAAGTGGATATTATGGTTCCATAGCAATACTGGCCCAGGTAGAAGGTGCTTTCTCTACATCTGGCTACATGAGGAGGGGCAAATCACAAAGCCGAAACACTCTCCTTTTGATGGTTTGAATAAATACACTTCACATCAAGCTGGACACATATTATGTCTCCATTAAGTGCATTGGGCTATATAAGTTCATTACAAGCACTTGCATTGCCAGCCTTCACATCATTGTTCAGCTTTTAGTTCTTTCAATAATCACATTGAGCACATTGCACAGAAATAAAATTGAAGATTTCACCTTATGAAAAATACTTCCTTTTGCCGGTGGAAATGACAGCTTCCATACAATGGATCTTCTTCACCATAGGAAGAAGGAACTAAAAGGGCACCTGGGTTACAGCAAGTCTGTGCTCTCTTCTGGTGAAAGTGATTGCCATACAGTAAAATCACAACTATCAAACAAGTCCTATGTGCGCAGCTATGATTTGGCTAAGCATGCTATCAGCAGCTCAGTTCCAAACTATGGTAACTGCTTTAACTCTGGTGACTGGGAAAGTCTGACCCATCATGGAAAGCAACATTGCTATTTTTAATCATTTAAGGCCCATATGAGACTCCCCAGTGACCACTGAAACAGGATCAATACAATTTCATGCAAGCATTAAAGCAGATCTTGCTATTATGCTACATGGCGGCAGCAAAAGCACATCCCTGGAATGTACAAATATTAAGTCAGAGAAAAAGCAAAGATGAGCAGAAACCTGAGAAGCAAAACACTCTTGATTTTAGGAGGTAAACACTGATTAAAAAAAAAAACCTCTTAATGTGGTTCAAACTCACAAGTATGCAAGACCTGTTAACCTGTTGTTAAGCCAAAAATCTAAGCAGTCCAGCCAGTCTCCACATGACAAAACACTGCTCAGGTTGAAGCCTCACTCTGGAATTCCCATCAATAACCAATCTGCAGGTTGAATACTCTGATTCTCCCACTGCACTGGGAGGGACAGAACTGGCCAAACACACCAAACCATGAACCTGATTGAAAAAAGAAATGCCAGCCTGCGTAAGGCCTTCCAGGCCAACAGGGAGCACTCCCATTGTGGAGCCTGCAACCTTCCTTGCTCCTCTGGCACAGCCACACCACAGTTCCAGGGCTCATACCAATTTCAAAGCATCAAGGTTCTGGGCTGGCCAAGTACACCAGAGGTAATGGTTCATTCAATATCATCATCTTATCCTACAGCACTGGCAGATCCAACCAAAATACAGGAAATTCACCACTAAGCATGGCATAACCCAAAAGTGTGGTAGTCGGTCTTCTCCTCACTATCTCCATGAACCTGGAAAATATTAGGGTTCCTGCACTGGCCACCCTTGCAGACCAAAGGTAACATGCAGCTGTCTCATGCAGCCTGCTGCCTCTTGCATGATGAAATTGAAATACATCACATCATGCAAACTGTCAATTTATTTCCTGCTGTCTGAAGAGGATAATAAGGTAGGAAAGATAAAGCATTTTTTATATATGTAAATATATATATATATATATATAAATTCCCTAATGAGGCAGGCCCTCCTCTGCACCAGCTGCCTGCTCACGCCTGTGCCTGCACCCACCACACTCCGGCATCTGTGGAGATGCCCATGCTGCTGGAGGGACCGGGGCACCAGAGCCAGGACTATCTCAGCCTTCACACAGGCTGACTGTGCCAGAACCTCTGTGCATGGCAAACCCCTGCCTCCACAGAGACATGCAATGCCAACATCACTGACTCACAGGCGAGTGAGACCTGGGTCAGCCAATAACCTCCTGATGCTCTGGTACCAATTTGGCCACTCCAGGAAGGTTTCCTCAAGTGCGACCATATCAATGGGGCATCGAATGGAGGGAGGAAATAGAGGAAGGTAACTCTTCAAGCAAGACTGAAATGAAGAGTTCAAGCACTAGAATTCATAACTACCTAAATATTTTAGTAAATAAAGATTGATCCAAAACCTCCTTCCAGTCTCAGAAATGCAAGGCCATCAATTTTACTGTGGTGTAACAAACTGGCTTTGGCTTCACAAACATCTGGTTCAAATTAGCACCTGCATACCTCGGTTTATTAAATAAAAACCAGCGCTCTCCACATGACCTGCAAAGTTCTTGTGCACCAGAACTTATCCAACACCATCATGTCTTCCCTTATCAGATGTGTGTGGTATGACATAATGAACACACTGCTGCAGCACAACTGGCACCAGTTCAATTCCCAAGCACCAGGTCACATTTCCCATTGCACTGTTTTAACCAAACACTATGGGCTTGGAGGCTAATGGATGGAGTCCTGGAATTTTACCTCAGATTCTTCACATTTAACCCAAGGCTGATGAACTAAATTCAGTCTCTAGGGAAAAATGCATCTGTCAAAACCATCACTTGCAGCATATGGCCAAACAGAGAAGTATGCACCAGCCATTTCCATCTTGATTTGTTGCACACAGCCTCCAGTGTCTGCTATGCAAGCTGGATTACAAATGAAAAGTTGCTGCTCTAGATATTTTTCCAAAACAGCACTTGGGGATTTGGATGGAGAAAGCAAATTATTTTATTGTTAAAGCATACATCTTGGTGTTAAGGAGAGCTCGCTTCTATTTCTGACTCCACATGTGGACTGTGTGAGCCAACATAACTGCTTCACTACCGTCTCCACGGCTCACCCCCAAACCTGGCACACCTGTGCTGTGGAGACAGAGAACTTGCACCAGCTGAGGGTAAAACTATTGACTTCATACAGCTCTCATATTCAGTCAGCGTTCAGCAGTTCTCATACTCAACATTCACAACTGTGAGCAGGTTCAAGAATTTAGCAGCTCCTTTAGGTGATGGACTCATCACCAGTATCCCAAGACTCCCACTGCTGTCTCTGGGCAATGCACAGGTCCAGCCTTCTGCATGCCTTTAAATATCAGGCAAAACCTCATTGACCTGCAGGAAAAAAGACCTTGACTGAAAACCAGTTTTATGAGAAGGAAAAAGGAAGCATGGGGATATATCTGCCTATTTTTTGTTTGATATAGAAGAAACCCTTGGGACAATAAGGTACAGGCACACAGCACAGCAATAAGTTACACATTTAGCTGCCCATTAAGGTATCCTGAATTAGTCTTGTCCATAACTGTCCATTTCCATACATTTCTGCAACCTTTTGAGAGGCTGCCGTGGGTTACTGCCCAGTAGATTTCCCTAAAGACCAAGAGCTGTGACAGTACATTGCTAGAACAGAGACACCTCCTAGGAGTCTGAAGTCCTTGCAGTGACCACCCAAGCAAAAAGACAGGGCAGATGAGAAGGCAGATGAGAAGGAACATCCTCACAATGACTCTTAGGAACCTGAGTGATTGTCTGTGGGTTGGGCCATACCTCCAGCTGCCACAAGCTGGACTTGGGCCCCATATGCTGCATTGTGAATTCACTTCCAGTCAGATTACCACATCCTTCCTGCCTCAGCACAGGCCTGAGTTATCAAAAATGACCTAACAAAACCTTAGTTTTCATGTATTTCATGTAGCTCATGTTCTGGTCTAAATCCCTGGTTAACAAGTTGAAGAAGCTCAATGCATGGCTTTCCTCAGATCTGCTCAGATGGACACTTAAAAGCAATTCTGAGTAACAAGGGGGATTTTTTTTCTACTTGCTGTACCCTATGAGGTACATAGAGCTCTTCAAGATGTGCCTCAGGAGCTCCTGGCAGTAATCAGGCTCAGAGGGCAGCCTGTGTCAAACTGCAACATTAATTAGTTCTGCACTTGCACAAAGACTGCAGAAAAGAAAACTTCCAAGTGCAAACACTGAGACATCCAAGGAGACTGGATTAAATGCCTGCCTTTTCGTCTCTGCAGAGTACTGGCCAGTAAATACTCTAACTGGTGTCAGACAATGTGGTGCAGCTGTTCGTTAGAGCAAACAAGAGGAAATCATTAAAGATAGAAACTTCCAGACACTTGACTTCCACACCAAAATAGAAGCAGCAAGCGGACACATGCGTGACACAATTTCACGCTTGCAAGCAAGCTGCCGAGCGTGGCCTTGCCTTACAGCACAAATGAGAATTTTTCTCCACCATAACCGAGAGCTTGCCAGTTCCATTCTCTTGGGCTCCCATGCCTACACATCCAGTAGCTGCAATTTACAGAACTGCAATTTCATTTTGCAAATATGGTTGGGTTCTTTTTATGCCTGATTTTCCAAACTGCCTCTTCCTGGAGTTCAAGTCTTCACTCATTATTTCAAACACTTAGCGGAAAAAATGCAAACAGTAAGTGATACAATTATTACACAAAAAACCAGGAAAAATTCTCATGGTTTGGAAGATGAGGGGACTGAAAGTTTTTGTGTTGGGCTTTTTTCCCCCCTTTTGTTCTCCTTTGCTCTTTAAGAACAGCACATGCAAAACATTTGTGAAGCCAACACAGCTGTGGGGCCCTCTCACCAGACCAGGACTGCCTACTCAGTATCCTTTCTAGATTTTTTATAGCTACAAACTTAAAAACACCATGAAATTTATTTCCTGTAATAATGATCCCCAAATATTTTCTTTAAAAGTGGACGTTTCAGCAAAACTCTCCCAAGAATGTGGAATTATGTACTTACATTGTCTTAGCACAGTCCTTCCCTCCCCACTCCCTTCATTGTGCCCCCTCAAACTCTCCCTGGTGGTTTTATTTCACCTGCTGAGGTCTCTGACGTTTGCGAAGCCAGGCTGGCACCACTATACCTGTACAGACCTTCCTGGAAACTAGCACACCCCACACTGGAGAAAAGCTCCAATATACATCCAAAAACATACAGGGTCAAGAGTTCTTCCCCAAAATTTTCCTTTTTTTCTACAGTAAATTCCTGGGCATATAGCTTTATAGCTCATTTTCCTCTGCATGCTCCAGGACACTCCTGGTCTCCATCACTGCATTTACAGAGTCTAGCCTAGCCTCAGGAAGGACCTCTAGAAGCTGGTTTAAAGTCAATGTTATTTTAAGCTAATAAATACTTGTCTCTGCCCTACGTGCACAAACCATTCCAACACATTGGTACCGTTCCCTCTTACAGCACTGCTCTTTTGAACAATATACTGCCTGCCTTCCACAGCAACACTCTCTCCCAGGAGCAGACCCAAGGGATCTACACTCAAACACACCAGATTCCAGCCTCTGCTGTGCGCAAGACCCGCTGGCATCCCCTGTGGTCGCTGGAAGCTGACACCAACAACACCTGGGACACTGCTCACAGCAAGTCAGGGGTTGGTTCGTGAAGCCTGGGGAAGCTTGGGATCACCACTGCACAGACTGCTCCTGCACCACCACCATCTGATCGCACCAGCAAAGCACCTCTAGAATTTAGTGCAGGGCAAACTCCATAACAAGCATCCCACAGCAGAAGGATGAACAGTGGGCATGCCTGAAAGGTAATTTGCTCATGCTAAATCCATTGCATTTCTTCTGCACCTCAGAGTTAGACAATGGAAGCGCTGATAAGGTAAGCATGAACCCGACTGGGACAGCACGAAACTTCAATTCCCAAAGCTCAAGCACATGTCCAGGCAAGAGAGCAAAGAAGAAAGACAGGACAGTGGATGTACCATGAGTTTAATAAGGCAGAAACAAATGGCAATTCTGGCAGTCTTGCCTCCTTGGAGGACTTTGCTTAACAACATTAGGCATATCCTTCTAAAATCAAGTTTCCCTCTTGCTGTTACAGATGGCAAAGCTGTGGTTCAGGAACTGTGCTACAATACAGTTCTACACTGGAAAGTGGTACAGGTTCCTGGGGCTGTAGCCCACCAGCACCTACACAAGCCAGTGGCACATAAAACACATTGCACAGACTTATAACTTTTCAGAGGGCTTGTGTTTGCACCAGAGGCATTTGTATTTCTATTTTATCAATATCTAGGTGTACCTGGTTGGCAGCTGTCTGAGCAAAGAGAAAACGTGCTCAGACAAAAATCTAAAAAATCCTAAGTACTCACAGCACACCCTTAACACAGTTTTTAGGTGCAGGGACATCCAACCTCAAACCAAGAGCCAGGCATTGGTCACAGAATGGAGGCCTGTTCACTTGCAAGGTATAAACTTTTTTTTCTGCATTCACTGCCCAAGAAACAGTTCCCAGACACTTGAGATTCAGCTAGACTATTTAATTGCCTTATTCAGTCACAGTGTTACTGTAAAATCTTCTCTTGAATAGCCACTTTGTGGCTTTATAGCATCACAATGCACCTTTGGGATCTCAGGTAAGCCTGGTGTCTCAGTTTTGAAAGACAGCTGTCTGCCAGGGAAAAGCTAGAGCTTCTCTTGGAGCAGAGAATGTAAACCTTCCCCCACCAAATTATTATAATTTTGCAATTAGGGGCTTTCAGGCAAAGATATGGGAATAGGAGTAACAGTTCTTTACTAGGAATATTAAAAAAAAAAAGAAAATACAAATGCAGCAGTACAAAAACAAGCAAGCAAGTAAGAAAACAAAAGTCCTGGAAAAGAAACCTTGACAGGGATACGACCTGACACCCTGTTGGTCAGGGTGGTGGAAGCAGTCTAAATAAATCCTCCTGGAGTAGCAGATGTGGTTCTGTGGAGTAGAGATGATCTTGTGGAGAAGTCTAGTGGTGGCAAGATAGGTCCGGTCTTCTTCTTGTAGCCTAGTGGAAAGCCGGATCTCCAGATGGCTTGGTGTTCCTGAGTCTCAGTTTTTATCCAGGTAGGAACGGTTGGCTCCCCCCACACTGGGTGGAGCTACTCACAATGGGATGATGTAATGTGTGATGTCCTTGGTGAGCCTTCATGGCCCATTAGCAGAAGATAACCCCCAGAGGATGGAAGGGTGGTGAAAGAGATAAGAAACACTGCCCCACCTGGCTTTAACAGCTGGCCCATTATCAGAAGGCATCCACCCCCCTCCCCCCTGGAGTTACAAGAGATAAAAAAAAAAATCTCAACTGCTTTTAACAGATGAAATAGAATACACCTTTTTTTTGGTTATATAACCCAAGACACCTGGGCTGGGGTTTGAGGGTTATTTAATTAAAAAAGAAAGGGTGGCAAATGTTTCCCATGACCCTCTCTTCATATTTGACCAAAATATGTTTTTCTAAAAATGCACATGGTCATCATTTGCCCACATGCTCACCACCGAAGTCTGAGGCTGCACACCCCTCGGGAGGGAGAAAGGAAGCCCTTGGGCAGTATAGGGTCCTGATGGAGCACACCTCCTGCCTCCTCCAATTCCTCCCCAACCAGGGCCTTTTTGGATGCTTGCTGTGAAGCAGGGGGAAGTTGTTGTTTTCTGCTGAGATTTACTTAACCCACTGATAATTAGGATCTGAGGTGGAAGACAATTTGTCATCTCACTGCCTGTTTTTCTATTCTTACCCCATTTAGTTCCCATCTCAGACAGTGGTTGCTATAAATTCACTCTGTACAATTTTGGTGTGACAGTAATGTCTGTGCCTGAGACATGTCAAAATAAAACCTCCTGTGAAAAGCCAATCACTAAGCACAATATGTCAGAAATATTTGCTAAATGGAACAAGCAGATCTTTGCTCCCAAGAACACATTTTCATCCCTGAGGTTTATGCTCCTGACCCGTGTTTGGATGTGCTTGGCAGCCAGCTCTGATGTGCCTTCCTGTGCAACAGAAGAGGCCGATCTGCCTGGAGCCTCAGATGCTGTTTCTGGGTTCCACTACCGAGGTCTCGAGCCACAGAGGTAAATGGTGACACATCTCCTGCAGCACAGCAGCCCTGAGCTCAGCCCTGACTCACATGGGCAGGGCTCCTGCAGAGTGCTTACTCCACAGCAGCACTAATTATTTGACCCTGCACTGTTCCTGTGGAGCGCTTTACTTCCACCTGCACTGGATGCTGGACTTACACACACACTGGATAGAAAAGAAGGGAATGGAGCGTGTAGGGCGAAGGAATAAGCAAATCTAACTGAAGGGGCACAACCTGAGACTCTCTGACTCTGGCAATATCCACCATCGACACCTCTAGCTTCTGGGTCTCAGCTGTGTTTAGAGCCAGAGGAAAGGGAATCAGGAACTGGTATAAAAAAATTAATGACTCAACAAATAATATTAACAGATCTATCTAATTTCACATGTCCTGTAAAAGGAAAAATTCTATTTATTTTATCCCACCTTATTTTGACAACTCTGTCAACACTAGTTCAGAATCATATGAGAGACAATATTTTTATCTCAAATGTTGCCAGTTGAACAAAAAAAAGCTCCTACAACTGTTACAATTCCACAAAGAACAGAATTTGCTTTGTGTGCAATCACCATCTCACTGCTACTGATCACCAAACATGAATATCACCCAAGATATTCACAATGTCCAGTGACTCCTGTTGCTAAACAAAGCAGGAGCACTTACCAACAGAGTACAGAAGGGTTATGGAGGAAACCCCCTAGAGCAGAGCCTAGGGAAAAGCCTTTAGAGGCAGGCACCTGATGGAAGTACTGACAGACCCATGCCCATTCCAACTGTAGTGCATTCCAAAGGAAAGGAGAAGGGGCTGCAGTGGCACTGCTGTTTACATTTCCCAATACATTTCCCCTCCATCTTGTTTTCCACAACAGACCTGGAGTAATTAACTAAAGTGGGAGCAGAGTCAGTCATAACTGACTTAGTTACCAACTTCAATTGAACCCAGACTGTCAGGAGCAGTCCCTAAGCACTGAAACCATTGTGGAAGGACCTCCAAGCTGACTAAACCTCCTATTTGTATGATGCACATCCAATCCTCTTTTTTTCCTTTTATTTCACAAATACTGCATGGGATGAAAGAATGTCAGGGCTGAACTCTCCAGAACAGATGTAGAACACATGTATCTGCATTAGTTTAAAGCAAGATTCCAGACACTAGAAAGCAGCTGTGGTTTGGCAGCAGAGATCTCTCATTTTCATTAGCTCAGGGTACAAATGATTTCTAGAAAGCCTTCCTCATGCTGGAGTAGGGCTACTTCTGTTGGGACAGGTCTTCCAGGCAGATTTTCTCGGGGGGAAAACTGCAAAGGTAATGATTCCAACTCAACACGCTCAGTCCATCACAGCGGGCAGATCTGTACATAAGAAGGCTCCCCAAGTCCCTGGGGTAGTGCCAGCAACCACCTCAGAACTTGGTGTGACTGCAGCCTATGGAGCATAATCCACCACAGGCAGAGCAGCACCACGTGTGCTTCATGGGGATCCTCCCATGCCTTGCAGTTTTCTTGACCTGTCTTCTACAGATGTGCATTTCTTCCTAGCTCAGCTCAAGGGAAATTGAGTCAAGGTGGGACTAGCTCAGCTCATGAGCAGTTGCCATTTCCTATCCCCTAAGTAAAGTACTGATATCACTCGAGAAAATCTTTGTTCCCTGTTGCAATTATTTCCCTCTTTAGTTTGCTTAGCTTTCATGTTCTGCATGAAGTGACTGTTTTAAGGAACATGCAGAATTATTCCACAACCAAAAAACTTGCTGTTCATTAGAAAGGAAATGTAAGAAAGAATCAATATGCCTGACTGTGTCTCCCGACATATTAAACTCCCAAGCCTGTGATATCGCTCATTTGTCATGTCCTCAGCATCAGTGTTCAGGAAGAGCCATTAGTCAGAGTATCAGGCAATGACATCACCATAGCAAACAAAAAAAGACAGCACTAACCTTTCTAAAGGGAGGGCAACAAATAGCTAATGACATGGAAAGATGAAATGGTTGCATTTCCTTCAAGACCCAACTTAAGCTTACAGAAGACAAGGGAGAAATGCCATGCACTGAACTTCAGTGACCGAAACAACCTGAGAACAGTGGCTGACATGCCACCAAAGTCTCCTGTGCTATGCAGTCCTGCCCAAGAACCAGGTTTGCTCCAATGCCAGCCCCACCAGGAGGGCAGAAGCCTACCCTGGATGGGACCCTGTCCAGCTAGGACGTTTCCTGTCTCTTGCTATTTGAATAATTACCAGCAACTGTTGCAGAACGCTTGTTACACTCCAATCCCTTCCTCATTTACAAGGTTTAAGCCATCAGCTCTACAAGGCAGCAAGTTTTCATCATATCACGCTCTGGATCAGCCTTGTTCAAAGGGACAGGAGGATTTTTCCTGGAGATAAGGGCCACGAGCAGCCAGAGACCAGCCTAACTTCCCTAAGGCACATCCCCTCCACATGAAGCAGGATGTTCCCTCGCCTGCCATCTGTAAGCACACACAGCCAGCTGGCCATGCAGAGATTGGTCTGTGCTCAAAGTGAGGCATACTTCTCTCTGCATTTGTACTGAAATGTGCAAAGCTTTGCTCCACTGAAACCAGAGGCATTCAGCACACTTTGGAAAATGTTACTTTTTATAGAATGTCCAGTGCTCTTTTGCCATACTAAGGTTTCATCCTTTCTCCATTGTTCATAGATATTTTCCATAAAAAGCAAACTTCACTGCTCTGCATTTAATAGATTCTGAGGGAAAAAGCTGAAAAGAAAAACAACATCCCTGGGAGTTTAATCAAAGGAAGGGATAGTTTTTCCAGCTGGGTTCTGGACTATGGAAGACAGTCTGTCATTCTGAGGCCAGAAAATGTCTTTTACATACACCAGTCTCAGCAAACCTACCCTGAATTACAAGGTTTATTTTATAATAGTTTAAGTCTTATATTGTATTTGACTTCTGCTGCTAACAACTAAGGCCTATGCAATAGCTATTGGCTAGAAAGCAGCACCTAGTTAATTTTATTTTGCCAAAACACAATGTGCAGCCATAAATCTAAAACAGTCCTTCCCAGGTTGTTTATTATTATTATCATTAGAACAACACTAAAGTTTGCAAACTGTCACTGTAAGTGAGGAGTGTTCTTTAGGGGCAGCCCTGTTAGCTCTGGGAGGGCTAACAAGGGCTGTGGAACATCTCCTGAGTGCAAACTCGGCCTATATCTTTCTGACACCACAGCTCCTTTGGAAATCCAATGCTGGAACTGCATCCCATGGGTCAGCCTCGGGCACTTGAGACAGGGTATATGACAGCAAAACAAAACACGGGGTAAGGCCTCATAGCTGATGGAACATGGAGCCTTCTCCATGCTGGAAAGGCTTTAGGAGAGGTGATTTGCCCTACAGTGCTCTGAAATGGTGCATGCTATGCTTGAAGTGCACATGCCCCTCCCTGCCAGTGTGCTCTGCACAGAGTGGTGGGGATGCTGAACAGCTCTGGAAAATCCTTCTCTGCCACACGCCCCTCTCAGATACTTCAGAACCATCTCCTGATAAGCTCTTGCTGACAAAAGCCATCCAATCCTCCACCAAGTCCCACAGAGGAGGTAACAGATGACCTGAGCATTTCCTTGAACTTACTTTGGGCAGAAAACCCCAAATTATTTGGTCCAGTGGTTGGATAAATTCATGGGAGGCACTCGTGCTCATTCTTCTCTACTTATGGAAGCCCTTTCTATGCAAACAGTGCAAATCAGACATGTGAGGACTAGGAGGTCCCAACTCACCCAAGCTACACTTCCAAGCAGTGTTTAACTTCCTACTACATGATTTGAAAGAACTGGGTCCTTGTTCTTAACGCTGCATCTGCATCAGACACCCAGTCAGGAGCTCTGAGCTGGCTTGCCAGGAGCAGCTCCCTCAGCACGACACAGGGTGTTGACTTGGCACAAGTGTGTGGGCAAAGCAGCAGCAGGCACAATGGATGCTCCTGGCTTCAGCAATTGAAAAAAAAAAACATATTTACAAGAATCAAAGACTGGAGAAAAAGCAGGCAGGAAAGAACAAGAGACAGGCAAGGTTCCTAAACAATTGAAATCCTCATGAAAAGGTCAATTTAGCTTTTATTCGGCTCGGTCTTTCTACCAGCACCTACAACTGGGAGGGTTTTGGGCTCTAAATCCAGCAGCAAAAACATAAAAGGCTGGACATACGCAGAAATCTCCCCAGAGACCAGGACTTCCCTTACTTTGTCCCATTTCAGCTGCAGCAGACTAGTGTGACACAGACCATTTTGATCTCAATTTGCTTTTTTCACCTTTTTCAGTGATTAGTCTGAGCAATAAACCACATTGCTACAATTTAGTTGAGACAGGCACAAGCTACATCAAGTTCCTCTAGCAAGAATCAGAATTCTCCCCACCAGCAAGCAATTCAACAGCATTGTTCTGCTCAAAGTGAAGCGTAAGGGATGGATTAGAAACCTACCATCAAAAAAAGCCAAGTGTTGGAGCACACTCTTTTGAGATGGGTGTTATGGAGATTTTATGCACAGGGAAGAGTCATCCATAGTCCTTTGAGCACATTAGCTAATCTGAGAGCTCACATAAGTTATAAAACTACAAGAAAGGGCAGAAATCCCCCCACAAAATGATTATACACTGACCAAGAAGCCCGCCAGCCCCTCCTCCAGGTGTGCAGATCCCCCAACACCAGCACAGACCTCCAGTTCAAAATGTGTCTATTCATGTGTCTCTGCTAGGTCAGCACTGTAGCTTCTCTGCCAACTTCAGGAGAAAATTACTATTTCCAAAAGACACCTTTTCCTTTTTTTTTTCCTGCTTTGTTTTTCTACTTAACTGCATAGAATATTGCAAACACTTTATTAATCTGCTCTGCTTTGGTCAGCTACACATAACAGCATTTATTAGAAAAGATTATCACAGGTACGAAAATGTTCATTATCATGAGTACTAATTTGCGGGGAATAGAACAAATACATTCCTATGTGATAATCAACACAGTGATTATGAGCTCAGGCATCTGGTTTCCTTCAGAGCTACTGCGTATCTGTTTCCTTTTCAGTTTAGGAGTGCCAGGGTTCCATCTCCCACCTGGTTTGCTTTCCATGTGCAACTACCACGTAGCAGCTGACAATTACTCACCTTCTAGGTATGGATGCTACCTATTCTTTCACAAAATACCTCACAAATACAAGTTTCCAGGAACTGCCTGAAAGGATGATTAGGAAATGCCCATAGACACCTGTGCATTCCAACCCAGTTCCCTGTATTCTGCTCTCCACCTTGGCAGCTCAGCTTCTTAAAGCAAACATTTCCGAACAGGGCGAGCACTTTGTGTGCACTGTGCATCATCCCAGCAGCACAGACTTGACCTGGTCCATCCCTGTGCCACCAGCTGTCCCATTCCAAGCTCACAATGAGGTACAGGAGTCTCTCTGCAGTCTCCAAACACCTGTGCCCAATGGGCTGGCAGAGGGAGAAGATGAGGAGCTGGCCACACAGTTCCCGGGGGCTCCTGGCTGGAGCTCAGCTCTTGACCTGCCAACCTCCCACAGCTCCCATGTGAACCTGGAGCACTTTTCTGCCTGCCAGTGCAGGTGTGAAGTGCACCTGGCAAAGCATTTCTTTTGTTCTATGCATTACAGAAACGGGAGCTCGCAGGTGCACCTGGTGGTGTGAGGTTATGGAACTGTCCCTGAGGGAAAGGTCCTCTGCGGCAGTGAGGGTGCCCAGCAGCTGCTACACTCCAGTGAAATTTTAGATTGCAATTGCTTCTTGCAACATCTGAGGTCTCTTCCTCAGTTCAATCTGTTATTCCTGATGTAACATGTCATCTGCTAGACAATGTAACATGTTATCTACTAGACTGTCAAAATTCGTTTCCCTAATGCCTTTGATGGTCTAAACTATCTGGGGTTTGCTTCCTGTCCTCTTATACACCAAATTAGGCACTACCTTCCATGCACTCTAAGTCCTGGGGAATTGAGCTCAATTCCACTGAGCTATCCCAGAATCCAGTGTAACCCCTCTGACTTCTCTTGGAAAGCCAAGATGTGCTTTATGGCCACCAAATTCTCTTTTATCAAACCAAACCTGAACATAGTTCAGAGTTCGGCTCCAAGTCCAGAAGCACATTTAGTGCTGCAAAGAGATGCAATTAATGATTCTTGCAAACCAAATCTGAAGGGAGAATGAACAACTACCACCCCAAACACTGGGATTTCTCTCTCATAATGATACGGGACACGAAGGAAGAACAATTCAGAAAGACTGTAAGAAAGGTGTCCCTGCTCATGGCAGGGGGGTGGGACTCATTACTTTTAAAGGTCCCCTCCAACCCTGCCTATTCCATGACTCCATTCTATGATTCTTAGATTGGGCTTCCATTTCCCAGGTCAATGGAAGTGATCAAAATTGGCTCCAACCGGACAGAACACGGTGGGGCATTTCTGGATACTGTCAGGCCATGTCGAGAGGTCCCACAGCAATGGCACACCCCTCATGCCAGCAGCATTAACTACATCAAGCAATTCTTTTTAATTCACCTGATGCTCACAAGCATAACCCAAATCCCACTGAAACAATTGCTTCTCAACCGACTTCTGCAGCACCAAAATTCAGATGTACATGAACACAGAGCCTGAATGTCACTAAAACCTGTCAGCAGCGACAGGTTCCTGGCAGTTCCTAATGAAGGTCAAGATGTTTCACAAAGGCATTCAGGAAGGGCCACTTCACGTGTGCCCAGCAGCAGTTAAGAACTACCTCCAGAGTACCAACTTTCCAGTGGAATCTTGTGTGAAACTGATTTTAGCTTCTGTAGCAGTCACTGGGCTCACACCTACAGGTTCGACAGGCTACCACTGAGAACATGAGGCTCCAGTCCTGCTCCCAATTCCACGCAGGGAGAACCCAACCGACAGCAGCAGAGGAAGACTGAGGTCAGAATGAAGCCCAAGAGCCTTCCTCCGACTGGAGAGCTTTAATTTCATGATACAGTGCTGTCTCAAGCCAGACTGTAGCTCAGCAGCACACACACACAGATGGGGCTGCAGCTCCGTTAAAGGTGTCCAGCAGCTGCTGCACCTCCCTCCCAAGCACCCCAACATCCCCACACGTGGTGAACAGCCAGCAGGAACCTGTTCTCTGCCTTGTTCGAGAAGCCTACGGAACAGCCCCCAACGCATACTTAGCCTGAAGGGAAACCTGGCTATTCATGATCTGCATTAAGAGCTTTTTAACTGATATTTTCTGGCCTTAAACATGGCAATTGTTTTTGAGTACTTAATTAGCAAAAGGTTACTGCAGAAAGCAAATTCAGGAGGAGAAGCAAATTTGTGAGCCAGTCGATCTTTTTTAAAGAGTATCATGTTTAAGTCATCTTTAAAAGAGTGTGAGTCCCACCACACTCTGAAGACTCTGTTTTCAGTCTTTAAGACCAAAAACTAGAGTTCTTCTGGACAGGAAGGACATTTAGCTTTTCTTTTGCCCCACAGCACAAGTACATGGCCATTATTTACAGCTTTTATATCACTGAAATGATACAATTCATGTACTCCGTAAAATATACTCTGCTCTCCTAACATGTACTTCACTTTGCTGATAAATTACAGCAAAGAATGAAGAAATAAGAGACGCCATACATTTCTCCTTGTTGTCCACATGCTTTTCTACATAGAGTCACAGCCAGCAGTTGGCCATGTAGAACGTGCACTACAGGAAATCATGCTATCTTTACGCATTTAAAACCATCCGCAATTCATGCACTACTATTTAATGGCAATGATTTGTCCGTGCTACCACAGCTATGATTTCAAGAGACAGATCTCAGGGAGAGAGGGAAGAAATAATTATATTAATTGGTCCTTTGTAAGTAACAACTGATAAACACAAAGAAAGTGAGCAATGGACTTCAGACCTGCCTTAGCCTGTTCTACCATTTGAAATAACATTCTCTGCTTGCATTCTTATCCCCTTCCTCCTGCTTTTCCTTTTCCTGCTTCATGATCCTGTAAGTGAAATAACAGAAATCACCAGAAAGGGACAGCTAGCTTCCCCACAGCTCATTTCGGGGTCCAGGGGACTCTAGATCCAATGGCCCCATTTCTGAGCACTCCAAGTGCTTTTGTGCTCCATTACACCTGTTGTCAAACATGCAACATGATGTGTATGAGAGGCAGAGCATTACACCTATGGTTTCTGGAGAGAAAAGGTTTCGCTTGTCACCTGCACAAGCAGTCTCAACCAGTAACATGATTTCCACACCTACCTATCCCCCATTGCACTGGGAAGAAAGGCACACTAAGCCTAAAAGAGATAAAACTAAAATCCAACATGTGGAGGAAAGGCAGTCTCTTTCACACTACACTGTCCAGTGACGTGGAATCTGACTGATATTTTGTACTGCAAAGGCAGAAGTGTTTGATATTAGTTATGACTCCCTGCATGACTCATACCATTTCCATAGCAATTTATTAAACAGACAAAGATGGCTTCATTTAAAAAATATATTTCCACAATACCCTCTTTTTCTTGATTGGGAACCCTTTCGAGATATTGGGAAACAGTAAAGGGGAAAGAAATCATATCAGGAGAATACTGTTGATCAGATCCAACACCATCCTCAGCTTCAGCAATTTTCCACACATGAAACAGGTCCTCTGGAAAGCTTTCCTAAGCCACCTGCAGCAGCTGCTATGGGAGGTTTTAGGGGAATAAGTGTTACCAGTGCTCTTGCCCAGCTTCAGGAACACACATTTGAAATCCAAACGGACCACCCAAATACCTTCACAGCCAATACGCAGGGGCAGAAAAAATAAAAAAATCAACAAGTTCCATTCTCCCAGGCATGGATTTCATCTGATGATCTGGTTGTAGTTCTCACATAACTGAGAACACCAACACCAGGATTTGGGGTTTTCCTATGTTTTGTGGTTTGGGCTCATTGACGGAAATCTTCCCCCACACACCCCCAGTCAGTGACACAGTAGAGAAAGGATGAATCCCTAATTCCCACCAACAGATTCCACTTAATCATCTGAAGTGCCTAAATACTTTTGATGGCTGCACTGCTACCCATAGAAATGCAACTAGAACCTTCTCCAGTAGCCATGGAAGCCACATCTAAGCTTACAGGGTCCTCAGACACATCAGTGAGGCTGGAGTCTTCCTCTCTGGCCCATCACACCAAGCCCCTCCCAAAAGATCAGCACAGTGACTGAGAGACTTGCTTTGGGACATAAAAAAGGAGTTCCCAACTATTGCATAATTTCCTAAGGCTTTTGTCAATACCAGTGCTAATATCCACAGGGCCCTTTATCACCTTGAATAAACAAGTAATATTTAATGCATACCAGAGCAGAGGTTATGGCTAGACAGGGTAACATACACCTGTGTAAAGAAATTGGGACCTGTCTGCCTGCCGAGTTCTTCTGGTCACGAGACTTGTACTGGCTTTCAGGTGAATTCCACCTCCTACAACTCATTTCTCACACACACTTTTCTGGATCAGGTTTGGAACAGACTGGTTAACAAGCAAGTATATGCAATGCTTCTGTCACAACAGGTTCTCTTTAGAGAACAAACCTCCCAGACCAAGCTGCCACAAGGGTAGTCTGCAAAACCCCTAAGAAAAGGGGAAAAAATAGGAACCCCAGCTAGTGTTGTTGGGGTTGAGTTTCTTACGAAAGGATAGGCTGGCTGTACATCCCTAAAAGACACAGAAATTCATCTTCTGGAAGAGGCTGATTGCTAAGGGTGCAGACACAGCAGCAGGGTTCCCATGGGCAACAGTGGGTGAGAGCACTGACACTGCTCACCAGAGCTGGATGGAATATCCCCATCCCCATAACAGAGACAAACAGTGCTGCCAGCCTTCCAGCAAGGCTATGGCTATGGATAACGTTACGGCAAAATAAGGATTACAAAAAGCCTTGTCAAGATTGCACCAGCTCAGCTTCTGGAATTCTTTCCTCTGACCTTTCTGGAGTAACCCTGACATCCAGCTTTGCAGCAGGTAAAACCTGGCTTACAGTGCCTCCATCTCCCAGAATGGAGCAGTTTCCACCCTCCCCTAGACTGTCCAGAGAAGTGCAGCAACCACACAGGTGCCTTACAGAGCACAGCCAGGACCTCACCGTGCCAGCATCATTTCAGCCACCCAGGCTTCTCTGCAGCCACCAGCCTCTAAAGCTGTACAGAACTGCCTGTGGCCCTACTGCTGATACAGAGGGCACTGGCCAGATTAAAAACCCCACAGTTCCACAGGGAATATCTGTTCTCTGTTGGCTCAGTAGGTACAAAATAGAGAAAACCAAAATGTCTTCTGTGTGTCTTTGTGATTGCAGCCAACAGTAACTTCTGAACCACCAGCTGAAATTCCTTTCCACATTGAATTGTTTTAAAAAAACATTATGGGGTGTGCTGAAAACCAGCAAAGTGCAGGAGAAAAAGAGTTTGGACTATCTCCATGACAGCACTAAAAATACACACAGACAAATCACAGACATGCATTAAAGCAGCAGAAAAAAGAAATAAACGGGAAAAAACTACCTCAAAAACCTCAGAATTACTACAAGTTCTAGAAAAAGACCTTTTTAGGCCATAAAAGTTAAACCGTGCTGCCCTTCTGTACAGCCAGAAACATCTCTTGCATGCACTGAGAGCCCCTCCCCGGCTGGAATGGCTCTGTCTAACCCAGAGGTGACCCCGGCTGGAGAACGAGAAAATTGCAGCTCCTTTCCAAGGAGCTCAGAAGACTCAGACCAGAGGGGGAACTGAGGAAGTAATGGGCTACAACTGCCAATGGCTATTTTACCTTTTTTCTAACATCATGCTAATAACATTATGCTTAATACAGCAGAAAAGAGGCAGTCCAGGAAATTTTTAGAGTGTATGGAGGACAATTTTTTGTCGCAGCTGGTGAGTGAACCCACCAGGGGAGGGACTATGTTAGATCTGCTGTTTGCAAATAGAGAAAGGCTGGAGGGAGATGTGATGGTTGGAGTCTGCTTGGGACACAGTGATAATGAAATTATAGAGTTCTCGATATTTGGCGAAATCAGGAGCACCAGTAAGATTCTTGCACTGAACTTCCAGAGGGCAGACTTTGGCCTCAGAGAGTTCCTTGGGAAGCAGCCCTTAAAAACAAAGGAGTCCAGGAAAGCTGGGCATGCCTCAAAACAGAGATCTTGAGGGTGCAGGAACAGACTGTCCCTGTGTGCTGAAAGATAAGTCAACGAGGTAAATGTGCAGCCTGGATGGGCAAGGAGATTTTGGAGGAACTTAGGAATTAAAAAAAGAGGATGTATCATCTTTGGAAGGAGGGTCAAGTCTCTCAGGAAGTATTTAAGGGGGCTGCTAGAGCATGTAGGGAAAAAAAATAGGGAGGCCAAAGCTCAGTTTGAACTTAGAATGGTGTCTCCTGTAAAGGATAATAAAAATCTTTTTACAAATATATTAATGGTAAAAGGAAGGGTAAGACCAACCTTTGTTCTTTATTGGATGAGGGAGGGAACTTAGTATCTGCAGATGAGAAGGCAGAAATGCTCAAGGCCTACTTTGCCTCAGTTTTTAGTGGGAAGACTTGCCTTCAAGACAACTGTCCTCTTGGCTTGGTTGAAGGTGCCAGGGAACAGCATGGTCCTCCCATTATCCAGGAGGAGGCAGTCAGAGAACTACTGAAATGCTTGGATATTCATAAATCTATGGGCCCAGATAGGGCCCATCAAAGGGTGATGAGGGAGCTGGCAGATGAGCTTGCAAAGCCACTCTCCATCATTTACCAACAGTCCTGGCTCCCTGGTGAGGTTCCAGATGACTGGAAGCTGGCCAATGTGACACCCATTCACAAAAAGGGTGGAAAGGAGGATCCTGGTAATTATAGGCCAGTTAGTCTGACCTCAGTACCTGGTAAGATAATGGAACAGTTTATATTGAGTGCTGTTGTGCAGCACTTACAGCCAGGGTATCAGACCCAGCCAGCACGGGTTTAGGAGGGGTAGGTCACATTTGACCAACCTGATCTCCTTTTATGACTAGGTGAGCTGCCTGGTGGAGGCAGGAAGGCTGTGGATGTTGCCTATTTGGACTTCAGCAAGGCCTTTGACACTGTCTCCCTCAGCACACTCCTGGAAAAGCTGGCAGCCTGTGGCTTGAACAGGAACACTCTGTGCTGGGTTAGGAACTGGCTGCATGGCCGGGCCCAGAGAGTGGTGGGGAACAGTGCTGCATCCAGCTGGGGACAGGCACCAGTGGTGTTCCTCAGGGCTCTGTGCTGGGGCCAGCTCTGCTCAATATCTTTACTGGCAACACAGATGAGGGTATTGAGTCTTTCATTAGTAAATTTGCAGATGGCACTAAGCTGGGAGCATGTGTTGATCTGTTGGAAGGTAGGAGGGCTCTGCAGAGAGACCTGGAATGATTGGATGGATGGGAGGAATCCAATAGGATGCAGTTTAATAAGTCCAAGTGCCAAGTCCTGCACTTTGGCCACAATAACCTGCTGCAACGTTATAGGCTGGGCATGGTGTGGCTGGACAGTGCCCAGGCAGAAAGGGACCTGGGGGGACTGGTGACAGCAGCTGAACATGAGCCAGGGTGTGCCCTAGGGGCCAAGAAGGCCAAGGGCATCCTGGCCTGGATCAGGAATGGTGTGGCCAGCAGGAGCAGGGAGGTCATTCTGCCCCTACACTTGGCATTGGTGAGGCCACACCTTGAGTGCTGTGTCCAGCTCTGGCCCCTCAGTTTAGGATGGACACTCAGTGCTGTGTCCAGCTCTGGGCCCTCAGTTTAGGAAGGACACCAAGTGCTGTGTCCAGCTCTGGGCCCTCAGTTTAGGAAGGACACTGAGTGCTGTGTCCAGGTGTGTCCCCTCAGTTTAGGAAGGACACTGAGTGCTGTGTCCAGTTGTGTCCCCTCAGTTTAGGAAGGACACTGAGTGCTGTGTCCAGCTCTGGTCCCTCAGTTTAGGAAGGACACTGAGTGCTGTGTCCAGCTCTGGCCCCTCAATTTAGGATGGACACTGAGTGCTGTGTCCAGCTCTGGGCCCTCAGTTTAGGAAGGACACCGAGTGCTGTGTCCAGCTCTGGGCCCTCAGTTTAGGAAGGACACTGAGTGCTGTGCCCAGCTCTGGCCCCTCAGTTTAGGAAGGACATTGAAACACTTGAGCACGTCCAGGGGAAGGCAACAAGGCTGGTGAGGGGCTTGGAACACAAGCCCTGTGAGGAACAGCTGAGGGAGCTGGGGTTGTTTAGCCTGGAGAGAAGGAGACTCAGAGGTGACCTTATCACTCTCTACAACTCCCTGAAAGGTGGTTGTGGTCAGCTGGGGGTTGGTCTCTTTCTCCAGGCAGCACGGACAGAACGAGAGGACACAGCCTCAAGCTGTGTCAAGGGAAATATAGGCTGGATATTAGGAAAAGGTTTTTCATGGAGTGATAAAGTACTGGAACTGCCTGCCCGGGAAGGTGGTGGAGTCACCATCCCTGGATGTGTTTAAAAAAAGACTGGATGAGGCACCTGGTGCCATGATTTAGTTGAGGTGTTAGGGCATGGGTTGTACTCGATGATCTTGAAGGCCTCTTCCAACCTAGAAATTCTGTGATTCTGTGTTAAATAAGCCAAAGAGTGCTTTCATTTTCAAGGCTAAACCACCACAGCACAGTTCCATCCTCTCTCAGTTCAGGTAGAGATTTAACCTCTTGTGTTGCATTTCTCCCTGAATATCTCAAGTCAAAGAGTTCCCAAGACATTTGCCAGGCAGCAAAAACCATGACCCATTTGAAGTCCATGCAAAACCTTCCTCACATATGCTGTAGAACCACACTTAAGGCAGCATTTCCTCTGCTAATTAGCCAACCATAACAGAATAAAAAATGACCCCGTAAAAATGGAAGGGATGGAGGGGAATAACACTTCTATTTCAAGCAGAAGTTATATTAAAAAACCCAACATCAACATCTTTCTTGCTTTCAAGAAATCTCTCATCAGAAAATCTTTCTCACATGTTCCACCTGAGGTTTTCCTTGAAAATAACATGTTTTGCTTTTCAGATTAATTTTGAGACTGTCAAGTTTATCATCTCACAGGTACTCACAAAGTTCTTCCAATATAATTTGCTGCTTCTCTCCCTGCTAGGGCCTGCAAGAAGTTATCACTCAGTTCTTGTCTCACGCTTCCCAGTTACCTTGAGGAAAAAAAAAAAGTACAACTCTTACTTAGAACGGTTTTACACAGGTTTTGTGTTCACTGTTGGGTTGAGGGTTCTACAAGTATAAAGAGACAGTCCTCAGCCTATTGGAGCCCACTTGTCTATTCCCTGTTATGCTTTTACAAACCTTAAGCCACTCTTCGAGACTCAGCACTCCTGCAAATCTACAATAAATCTTCTGCAAATCTACAATTCTTACTCCAAAAGTAACTTTTACTACTGTGTGTTTTCTATTATGTATCCGGAGGGCTTATTTTACATCTCCACAGGCAGGGGCAGAATTCTCCCACACGCAAGAACATCAAGTTTTCAGTACACCAATAGAAATATAATACAAACATATTGAACAAATATAATACATTATTTTTCAGACAACACCTGAACAAATTAACTCCTACGCATTGCTAGACCCGCCCAGGGAAGTCCAGCCGCCATCAGGCCCAGAGACCAACAGCTTGCGGGTCCTACCGCAGCTTCACCGCGCTTACCTTGCACCTGCTCCCGCGCTGGCCTGGAACACAGACGCATTAAAAAGCGCCATTTCCACCCAAAACCGGCCGGAGTGCGGCCGCGCAGCCGCTCAGGCGACCCGGAAGGAGCGCGTACCTTCTGGCACCGACGCGCAAGTTTGCCGCCCTGCCTCGCCATTGGCCGTTCCCGTGCGCCGCTGGCAGCGCTGATTGGACAACGGCACCAGGCCCCGCCCCTCCCAGAGCAGCGCGCGGCGGGCCGCGGCCACGAGGGGCGGGGCCGCAGGAGAGGCGAGGCCGGGCCGGGGCCGCCCGCGGGGAAAGGCCTCGGGCTGGGCTCATGAGCGCAACCCCGCGGCGAATCCCGGCCCGCGCCGCCGGGCCTGCCACAGCCGGGCCCGCCCGGTGCTGCTGTCACCCCTCAGTCCCCGCCCACTCCCATGACAGACCGGGCCCACCCCGCCTCCTGCCGCTGTCACTCAGCCATCACCCCCATCCCGCCCCCTCCGTTCAGAGGCCCGCCCAGCCCCGCTCTGGGATTCTATGCTTCTATTAGGTCACTCTTAGCACGTAGAAAAAAGTATTTTCTTAAGTCAGTTTGTGCCTTAACTCGCAGCTTGGAACAGGATTGTACCTGAGTTATGGCAATAGCAGAACGAGGCCCACAGGCGCTACTGCTCACAAACCACATTAACAAAGTAACTCTTAAAAAGTAGTTTTTGACTCCTTAGAGCAAGCCGAGCCCTCCACTCTCCCGAAAAAGTCTCCAGTTCCCATATTTATTATTTGTTTTTATTAAGAGACTAGAAAAGCACACAGCTAAAATTGTGAAGATGTCCAGAGCAGTGGAACAGTGGGGAAAAGGGTAAGAATAAAAAAACAGGGGGAAACACAAATGAAATACAATAAAGTGTGACTACAGAGCATAGAATTGTCGGGGCAAAGTGACTGTTCATGAGAAGCGCAGGCTGCGACAAGTATGAAAAGGCAGAGCTCAAAACAACAGCCTAAAGCTGAAACCTGCAAACCTGACTTTTGGGAGGGGAGTGCATCAGTGCTGACCTCACAGGAGTGGGGGGAAGGCAGGAGGCTGAGGAGTCAGACCATGGGGAAGCCTCAGTGTGAGACTGAGCAGTTGGCTTGCTGGGGGGCCATCGCCCTTATGTCTGTCATAAGTGATAACAAAAGGTTTAACTGAATTAGGTGGAAGCCTCAAAAATACCTGACCTCAGCTTTTGAAGTAAGCCTCTGTTTGTCTCACATACACGGACTCATTTAAAGCTCATGAGTGAGCTTGCTCCCATCTGCTGTGGAACCACACTTCAGGCAGCAATTCCTCTGCCCATTAGCCAGCCATAACAGGATAAATAATGACCCCGGAATCATGGAAGGGACAGAGCAGAATGGCACTTTTATTTCAAGCAGGAGAGCCAAAGGAGATCAAATAAATCAGCAGGGTACACCTGCTCAATGTCCCAACCAAAACCAGGATATAAAAGTCACAACCACTCCTGACTTCCAGAGCACCCAGTCGTACCTTTGCAGGCCCCTTTAGTACTTTTCTTTAGCACAAAGGCCACGTAAGAGAAATACAAGCTCTGGCTTCTCCTTCCAAAAGGGGCCAGAGGCACTATTCTGGCTGAACACAACACCAAGACTACACAGCTCTTTCTTATGCAAAACCAAAGTTCCTAAAAAGCCAACAACACAGCACAATCATTCCTTTGACCTGAAGAATATTGATGCAGCTCTGCAGAAAGTGGCAATTTTAACTTCAGCCAAACCATCCTGAGACAACCAGCTGCGAATGCAGGAGCAGCAGATGAGGCAGCAGCAAACCCAAGTGTGTCCTCAGCTCCTCACTAACCTCTTGTAACCTTCCTGGACTGTTTTCAGATGCTTTACTTATGTAAAAAAACCTAACATCAACATATTTCTAGCTTCAAAGAAATCTCTCATCAAATAATCTTTCTCACGTGTTCCACCTGAGGTTTTCATTCAAAATAATGTGGTTTCCTTTCCAGATTAATTTTAAAACTGTAGATCATCATCTCATAGGTACTCATGGATATTCTTCCACCACAATTTGCTGCTTCTCTGCCAGGCTGACAAGAAGTTACCGTTCAGTTCTTGTCCCACGCTTCCCAGTGACCTTGAGAAAAAAAAGTACAACTCTTACTTAGAATCATTGCCACAAATTTGGTTCACTATTGGTTTAAGTGTTCTGTAAATAACAGGGGATGGTCCTCAGCCTGTTGGAGCTGATTTGTCTATTCTGTGTTCTGCTTTTTCAAACTCTCAAAGCACTCTTCAATACTCAGCACTTCTGCAGATCTACAACACAACAGTAGTTTCTCCAAAGGTGACATGCCCTGGCTCTGCACAGCTCCCACCTTTTGGCAGGGGGATGGCAAAGGGAGCTGTGGTGACACCGACAGGGGGTCACACGAACACTGAGGAACCTCAGGGCTGAGCTCTGCTGTTTGCAGGGAGCAAACATCCAAGCACAGACTCTTTTCCTCTGCAAGGAGACAAACAGTGACAAAGAATTACAAAGCTGGGATACTCCAGGCCCCAAAACTGCCCAGTCTGCACCTGCTGCACAAACCCGAGGCCAAACAGGATACGAATCCATACCCAGCACAGCCTCAGAGAAGGCCCAGCTGCTCATTTCCAGCAATGACCCAAACACCTAGTGCCAGTGTCCATCAGGCCCTGCTCCCCTCTGCCCTGAATCAGCAACACCCGAGACATATTGGCAACCCTGGATTGACCAAATATCCACAAACCCATACTGCCAATATCAGATTTCTCTGCCCACCCAGGACACACCAAGGAGGGGTGTCTCTGTCACCCACTCTCCTGACAGAGATCTCTTCACACCCCATTCAGCAAACATCAACTTAACCCTGAGCTGGGAAAGCAAATACAAGAGATATTATAAAAACATCCCTGCCTTGATGCTGTCCAAACATGGAACAAAGCCCTTTCCACCACCCTCTTGGCCTTTTCCTTGTCTGAGTAACTCTGGAAACACACATCCAAATCCAGGTCAGACAGACAGCAATGTTTTCTACCTGCCAAACGCCACAGCCCCAAGCACCAGGAGGCTGAGGATGGTCTAAGTTGCAATTCACAGCCTCAGTGAACCCTGCATGGAAAAGCCAAGCAGTTTGTGTGCAGAGAAAATAAAAGTCACCAGTTAAAATGTCAATGGAAGTTACCGGCTGCTTACAGCAGCAAGCTTCATATACTTACAGTTTTACCAGAAGCAGCAATTTCAGGTTCCTTCTTTTTGGAGCCCAGCTCCAAACGGTACACTTCGCATAACTGCTCCTGAGAGAGACAAGTGGAGCTTCAGAAGTTCAGGAAAGCGACTCCCTCTCCTGAGTCCTGGTTCACCTGCCCGAGCGCCCGCTTCCGTCCCACCTCACTCCCTGCTTTGCACCTTCATGCTAATAAAAGAAACACCCCAGCTCTGCCTCCAGCCCCAGCCACCTCTTCCCTGAGCCCCCACACTGCTCCTCCTGCTCCCCCCCTCTGCTGCGGGGCCGGGCTGGGACAAATTCCAGTGTTTGTTTCCTAATGAAAGCTCTGCCGGGCGGCCCCGCCGTGCAGGCCGCAAGCCCCGGCCGCGGCCCCGCGGCTACTTCCCAGTTCCGTGCCCGCGCTGGGACAGCCTTCATTTGCCCCGCGCCCCCGGCGAAGTCCCCGCTGCCTGTTCCGGAGCCGCCACTGCCGGCGCCGTCCCCCTCTCCAGGGCTTCTCCCAGGCCCCGCCGGGTCGCCAGCCCCCGCTCACCTTCAAGGCGGCTGCAGCCACAGCAACCGCTCGGCTCCTCCATTGTCACGCCACGCCCCTCGATAGCCGCTACCGCGGCCGGGACCCGCGCTACTTCCACGCTGCTCCCGGGCACGGCGGCAGCGGCGCCGCAGCTCCGCGCTCCGGGCACCGCGAACCCACACGGGCGGGACCGGCGCGGCCGCCCGGCAACCGTCATAGCAGCTCCTGCCCTGCAGTTCCGGCTGCTCCCCAGAGGATGGCAGCACTCCGCGTAGGAGCGCCACAGCGCATGCGCGTCACCGGAGCGCTGTTCCGCCCTTAGGTGGTACCACGTGATGCGGGGTGCCTGTCCTCCACTCTTGCATGCTCGCTGCTGTTTCCGCGTCGCCCTCGAGGGCCACGTGACACGCGCGCCCTGCCCGCTGCAGTACCGTCCTCAGGTGTCCCCGCCGAGCCGCTCGGGTCAGTGCGCATGCGCCGCGTCCTGCTGCAGTACCGCTCCTCGGCCAGCAGGTGCCAGCAGCGAGCCGCTCCGAAGTGTCCGCGCGCCGCTCCCGTCCCGCGCGGACACGGGCGGGCGGCGCGCGCCGGGCCCCTCAGCGGCCGCCGGCAGAGCGGGGAGCGGGGCAGAGGGGTGGCAAAGGACATAGAGAAGGAAAACACCAGGCCGCAGCAAACATACCCACGCCCGTGACTGTCTCGGAAACTGCTGGAAAGAAGTTAAAATATTCCGCATCTTTTCAGTGCTCCCAGTCCAGTCGGAGCGCTTGAAAAATAAATATTTGTTCCCTGTCTCTCAGAAAGGGCTTTTCTAGGTGAATGCACTGGAAAATACGACTTTGCATAGCGTATTTTTCCCTGCTGTACGAGCAAGAGCACAGGCAGACGCAGCTCACAGCATTCTGTTCTCACAGCACAAGTCTGGGCTCCTTTGCAAACTGTCTCTGCTATGTGGCTTTCTCCAGGAAAAATTAAAGAGTTGTTCATAGCAATTTGGAGAATAAATTATCACAAAGAGAAGTTAAGAATAAAATTCTCTTGCTGTAAGAGCCTTTGGGATCCGTTGGACTGAATTTGGAAGGGGGCGTAATTCGCTGCAGTGCAAATACAGAACAACCTCCAACACAAAGGACAGACTGTCAAGTGGGGTCTGACAGCACCCCTCTGACAAACTTCACTGTCATTTTTTGTTTCAGTGACTTTTCCAATCAAACTCTGAAGCTGACAAGCCTGGAGTGTCCCCAACACTGCATCTGGCTGCTATGGAACAAGAGGATACTCCTGGAGGTAACTGCAATCCCAGGGATGACCTCCCACACAGCACAGACTGGAGCTCGTGTGTGGGGCTGGCAAGGGCTGCCAGGAGAACGCAGCCCCCAGGTGGGGTGGCAGTGACAACAGCAAATTCCCACGGTCTAATGGCACAACAGAGAGACAAAGACCAGCAATGACCACAGGAGGTACAGGTTTACCATCAGCTCACTGTGAGGCAGCATCACCTTCCACCGCAGCCACATCCAGGGGGGAAGTCTCAAGGGAACGTATAAAATCTCAGGATGCAACAAAATGCGATGTCTGTCACCCTGATCCTGTTGTGGCTCAGTGCTGGGGCCCAAACCCCACAACTATGGGTAAACATTGACCTGACCTGGGTCAATCCTAAACACAGCCCTAACTCTGACCATCAACACAGTCCCAGAGGTTTCCTGCACAGGCCTGAGAGGAATCTGACATGATTTTAGTAAAGAACCTTTGCTGAGAGTAGTCATCACCCCAGTCCTTCAGGCTTCACAAGATTTTGTAGTGAGCAGTCCTAAATTCTAATCCTTACCCTAAATTTCGAACAGGTTTTGTTAGAAAAGTAGCAAACAGTACATCATACAACAGAATTAGAAGACTCCACAAGGAATAATAGACTATCTTCCATGAATAACAGAAGTTTCTTTTTCCTCTCATCTGTCTTGGACTGTAGGACCAAATCTTTGCAATCGAGACACAATGGAGTAGTTATTAAGGCTTAAACCTCTCACACGTTGTTTCTTGGAGAACTGTGCCAGCACTGAGCTACTCCCATGTGCCCAGATGGAAAAATTCAGAATAATAAAAAGCGATTTATCTTCTCCCTCTCTGACCCATAACCAAAGCAGCTGTGTAAAACAACACAGACCACTCAAGCCCCACTCTGAATTTCAAGCTGCAATCACACTGCTTCCTTAACAAGAGCACACAAAACTCCTTTAAGCCAGAGAGGAGGTTACAGACCAGAAAAAGAACCAAAAGATGTGCTCTGCTTCAATACACTCTCTGATTGATAATTCCAAAGGAAATTCCCCACTGATCATAAGCAATCACCTATAACTTCCTCTGGCATCATTACTGCCTTTCTGTGGAAGTGTTTCAAACATCCGTGGAGGGTGCAGGGGCTCAGTTGGGTTGTTTATGGCTCATCCTGACAGGCCCAGGCCAACTCCAACCACCCTCATCACTGCTGCACCCCCAGTTTCAGGGAACTATTGATACAGTTTATAAATACTCCCCTTGCCTGCAACTCAGTCCTTCACTGCACATTCCCAGAGCAAATTTACTCCATCCTTTCTTCCCAACAGCACCTCTCCAGCACAAATCACACTTCTCATAGACACAAACCAAACAGAAATCTACTACAGGTGTTTGCTTAGAAAGTAATAGTCCTAGTACATCAGGCTACATGATTAAAACACATATATGCATTGATGGTCAGCGAGGGAAAGCTTTTCAGTGGAGAAAATAGCCATTTAGGTAGCACACTTTTATACACCTTCAGAAAAAGCAGAATTAGCACCAATTCCTAAGACCCTTTGTGAGGAATCCAGCCCTCCTTGGGACATGTAACACAGCAGATACTGAAAAAGGAAGGAAAAACTCAAGCTTTTAGCAGGAAAAATTAGACAATTCTCTCCAGCTTCTGGTAAAACCTCTTTAATCTTTCATGTGCTAAACTCACTGTTTTGATTTTATCTAGGAAAACAAAGCCAAAACAAAAAAGACCCCACAACCTAACACAGGTCACAAGTTATGAAAGATACTCCAAGTCAAGTGAGGAAACCTAGCAAACACGAAGTTTTAAGGAAATGCCAAGTATCCCAGTGTGCTGTCCGTGCCACCTGTGCTGCTCCCTGGATGTGACCCAGTGGCAGCCACCACTGCTGCCCTCCCCAGCAGCAGCTGCCAGCCGTGCCCCATCTCTGTTCTGAGCAGCACAGCTGTACATTTTCCTGGTAATAGAGGCCAGACATGGCAGCTGAACAATGTCACCTGCCTGATACCTCTCAGCCCAGACTCCTCTTGGAAAACAGGAGCTCAGCAGGCAACACCTGACTTGTCAGACACCTGTTTAGCTGAAGTAGTCAATAGACTCTGAAACACTTCCTTAGGTCTGTGGGAGCACTTAGAAGGCTTGCAGCATAATGTTGTGACATGGCACTCAGCATACAGGATCTCACTCGGTGTCTACAGAAACCATCCTGCTGCTCCAGAATGTTTGCTCCTCGAAAAGCCACCCATGACATGAGAGAAACATCTGACCAAAAGGCAGCAAGTGGCCTCAGATTCCATTTATTATCTGCTCGCTCTCACCACATCCTCACCCTGAGAAGGGAGGAGGAAGGCTACAGCTGGTTCCGGTGCCCAGGTGGAACAAACCAGCTTGAGAGCAGCTGGCATCTTTCTGAGGTGACTGACAAAGTGACAGGATGTGTGTCCACAAGCCCTTGCAGGAGTGGTACTGGGGTGGATTAAAAGTTCTTGCTGAATGATGTTATTCTGGGTAGCCCCAGCTATTCACAGCTCCAGAAAAAGGTTAAATCAAACAGTGTGCAGGGAAAACCAAATGAAGAGGCCTCTCAGTGGTGAGGTGTTATCAGGGGGAAAAAAAAAAAAAAAAAAAAAAAAAAAAGGAAATTTCAGCCCTGCTTCTTTGCATAGGCAGGAATCCAACCTTGTGTCCCCGCACAGAGACATGTAACATGACAAAGAACATGGAAAAGTTCAAGGGGAAAGCTACACACTGCCTTTCAATATTCTACAACAGCACACTATTTCTGCCAAGCGCTTTTTTTGTTTTCCTATTTTCCTATCCAGACTAAGTGCATGGACTGAATTTAAGGATATTTGAGCATGCTTGAAAGGCCTTCACAGAAAATAAAATACATCAGGAGAGATGTTAATAACCCAGACCCTGAGCCCCATGCATCCTGTCACTGTCCTGCAAGGGCTTTCCTTTTGATAGCTTGGGTCCCAAACACAAAACAAGAGAGTTCTGTGATCAGAGCAAGCAATCTGGACAGCAGTTCTCCAACCATATGCAACTCAAAGTGGGGTGAGAAAGGAGCCCCGAGAGCGGGCACATGCTTCCATCCCTGTGCACAAAGAAAACACTTTCCATCCCTGACACCATGGCCAAAACACAGTGGCCAAAGGAAAAAAAAAAACCTACCAAAGAGAAGGCTGCGGGATTCATAGTGTGCTGCACAAGAGCAAGCCTGAAGTTAGCAGCTAGAAAAGCACAGTGAAAATGAGCACCAAGTTTCTTGGCAGCAACAGAAGCAAAACTGTGGGGAAGTGGCAGATGAAAAAGGAAAAGGCTACAGGAACAAACTAGCAGAGGAAAATAATACATAATCCAGCTGCCAAGTCAAAGCAAATGCATTTATTCCCACCTCTTGTACTCAACCAACAATTATGAAAGACACTTGAGCATCAGTTTCTCAGAAGCATCTTTTTTAACTACTTCCACAGTGAGATGGCAATTTGGATAGGGGGAAAAAAAAAAACCCTCTTGCAGGCTGGCAGCCTGCTTTGGGGCAGAAAAACCCCAATTTGGGAGGGAGTGGAACTATGTATTCATACCTTTGGGTATGTCTAGTGGTGCTGAAGGAACTGAGCAACACTGACTACAACAACTTTGCAAAGATGTGGCCTGGCTGGGTGCCAGATCCCTCAAGACAAGGGTGCCAACACACCATGCAGCCCTCTCAATACAGAACGCTGAGGGCCCTGCTGGCCTCGAGCACATCTGCACCCAAACCCAGTCAGGATCTGTACAGTCAAACCATGGGAACGCTTCAGGGGTAGCCTTGGCAGACATTTGTGAAAACCACATGCTCATGACAGAGCCCTGCTGAGGCTTCCTTCACTGCCTGCCACTCATCACTGTGCAGGGGCCCAGGCTCGTACCTCATGGGGCCAGCACTTCTCCCTTGGCTTCGGCACAGGAAAGTGTTTTGGCTCAGAACAACCGTTCTGCACAAGACTTGAGCTGCTTCCGTTTTCCCTTCATACACAACACCCCAAATATGGTGCTTTCCAAGTGTGAGTTTGTGTGGCACCTTTGGTGGAAGGAGCTGGAAGATGGCAGAGTTATTGGAGCATCCCTGCCTGAGGCGCAACTACCCAAAAAGAAAAAAAATCCAATTCTTTTGAAACCATTTCTCTTTTGTAAGTATTTAGCTCATCTTAGCTAGAGTTTGCACTTTCTTCACAGCTATCTTGTCCAAAAGAACCCTGATCCATGAGACCATGAACTGCGGGAATCCACAGGCAAATCCATTTCCCAGATTCCAGTTTCATTTGCTTGAGGATTCATAAGCAAATGACAAACCACCCCTCTAGAAAGGAAATACTTAAATACATTTGATTCATTTATGCCAAATATTTTCCCCAAACTATAAAGAAAAAAAGGTAAAAAATGACAACAGATTAATCCCTATGTTGATTATTGTAACACACCTCCAGGTGAGAAAACATTTCTGCCAGCCTAACAAATCCCCTGCCTAGAGTACAAAGGTAACTAAACACACCTAAGCCTCTTTAAAAGATCCTTTACGTTGTATTAGGAATGTTAAGGGCATAACACTTGGAAATATGAAAAATTGCTTAGGTTCTCTACTTCAGGGATGACTGTCAGGCCCAGTGAACTGAGCGGTCCCCAGATACAAACACATGCCCCTCCAGATTTGATACCAATACCTATGGGCAGCTGCTATGCTTTTTCAGAAGCCTGTGTCATAGCCTGTGTAGCCAAGGCTGGAAATGCGCACAGGCTTTCCATGTCACATCTAGATTTGCCTGGAAGCACATGCACACACACACCCCCATTTCTGTGCCAGCCAGAAAATGGTGTCACCCAGCAACTTGCCCCTCACTGCACCACTTTGAAATACATTAAAAATCCAGGGGAAAAAACAAACCACAAAATAAAGGGCTTAGTACAGCATCGTCTTAGAATTCTGCCCAGTGATGGAGAGAAAGGAGAAAAGCTGTTGTTCTAGTTCTCCCAGTTCTGGACCAAGCAGTTTGAAACAGCCAATATCATCCTCAGCTGCAGCCCTGGCAGGCTCCCTCCTTTCTTCAGCCTTGCCCTGACTTCTGAGGGGCCAGGAACACCAACAACCCGAAAGCATCGGCACTCACACCCACGACTAGTATGGACACCTTCACGTTCTATCTTTGGCCAAACAAACCTCAGGGATGTTTTTGCTTTCCTGACAGACTTGGTCAGTTTAATTCCCGTTTATCAGAGCAACGGACACCCTGCATGGCCCTGGAGTCAGAGCCCCTCTGGCACAAGAGCCCAAGAGAAGACTGCAGGGAAGAATCCAACAGCAAATTAAAATCCCAGATATGCAATGAAGGCCTGCTTTTGGCAGGTTTCTTTTTGCTTTTGGGACACAAGAAAGGCCTTTAGACCATAAACACATACGTGAAAACCCCACACTGATGACTTGGCTTTAAAGATGTTGCAGATGTAGAAATGCTTTGGGATTTGGTGTTTCTTGCAACTCCAGTCACTGAAATACATTAAAAGAATGAATTGCAGAGTCCTGAAGCTC
Organism: Acrocephalus scirpaceus scirpaceus; assembly: GCA_910950805.1. Classification (NCBI taxonomy): domain Eukaryota; kingdom Metazoa; phylum Chordata; class Aves; order Passeriformes; family Sylviidae; genus Acrocephalus; species Acrocephalus scirpaceus. The sequence goes on along the minus strand of OU383778.1, from coordinate 64,406,198 downwards.
AAATACTCAGATTATATTTTGGTGGTATCGCTTAACATAAAATCCAATGCAATACTTAAAAAATGAAAAGCAACATTTTCTCCTTCACCTTTAGCTTTCCAGTTAAGGGGTCTTCCTAAAAAGAGGATAAGAAAAAAATAGAAAAAACAAAGTGCAAGACCTACTATTAACAAGTGTGCTGAAACACCTGCTTTCTGTGTGTTTTGTAAACAGAACATGTTTTCCTTAGACCTGATTACTTTCCTAAGAATCTAAATTTATATGTGTAAAAATGCATCCAGTAGGAGCAGGTGTTTCTGAGCCCACATCTCCCAGGTAAAGGATCAGAGGAGTGGCACAGAAGGATCCAGAAGTACCAGCGAGAGGTTCAAGCTGACTGTGTTTGGTAGGAATATTTGAAACCAAAGTGCTCTGCAGCTGCCTCAAGCCTGGAGCTCACGGAAACAAAGCAAGCTGCACCTCGTGCTTCATTTTCTGCCCTCTCTGATCAAGGGAGAATCACATAACACAAAAGACAATACAGAAGATGGTAACACCAGTCCAGTGCACCCAGGATGGCTGGCACCAGGGTCCATTCCCTTCTCTGGCTGATGGAAATTAAATCCAGGTGTTCTAGGATTTAAGGAACAAAGCCCAGCTTTGCCACCTGTTGTTCTACTCCCAGCCACATTTGCACAGCAGGAATAGCACTGGGTTCCTGTCCCCCCGGTGTATTAACCAAAGCAGCAACCCTCTCTATCTCTTTTCAGGCACCAACCTGACCAGTCAGCCTCAAACTCCTCCTAGTTCAAAAAAACCCCCAGGCCATCTAAAAATTGAGTATTTTACACCTAAAATAGGCCCCTATCAGAGGTCAAATACCCCACTCTGCATTCCCAAGCATCTTGTGACTGGACATGACTCTTTTGTTTTGGGGACATGGCTGTAACACCCCCGCACAGAGACAGGCAGCAGCACCTCTAACACTGGCCCTATGCTCTGCATGGAAACAACAGGCTCTCATCCAGGGAAAAGCCTTATCAAGGCCAGTTCCAGGTCTGCTTGGGGGGGTTCTGCCCCCATCACACCCTGCTTATCCCACTCAGGAGAGGCGACCTGGGATGCAGATCCTGGGTAGAGGGTAACCAGAGCGCTGGCTACACCAGGGGATGCACCAGACCCTGAGGCACAGAGATCCAGGTTCCCTAAATCCTAAACATCCTCCCTGTTCCACCCACTGCCCCTTACCCTGCGGGTGGCGCTGAGCAGAGACTTCTCAGCATGGAGTCATGGCACAGTTGGGGTTGTAAGGGCCCTCAAGAAATGCCCCCTCACAGCTACAGAAACCATGACAGGGAGCAGGGCAGTACCACACATCTGTTCGAGGTGCACAGCAGGGGAGCAGGACTTGGCACAGAATGGGCAACAGAAGCCAAACAGAAAGAGAAAACAACCCTGAGCTCATGTAGAGATGTAAAAAAGTTAAAATGTTATTTCCAATTTACCTCTGCCAAGGAAAATAAAACAGAAGCCTGTCTTCAAATCCCTTCATTTCAGATCCCGAAGAAACACACATACTGTCACAATAGATGGATGTTAAGCTTCTGTCTCTCAAAGTCAGCATTTCACTGGGGGTTTATTACCTTGTTTCCTAGTTCTCACCCAAAAAAAAAAGCCTCAGACAAGATATCTGATGGTGCCTCCCTTTTCTTGGCATGCAGAAAGCAGAAAGTATTTTGAGGAAATTACTCTTACTTCCATCTGTTTTCCCCATCAACCTTCCCTTGACTTCACACGTGATGCTTAGACCTGAAGAGTTTCATCCTTCTTCATCAAGAATGCCAAAGGTCAAATAAGAGCACTGCCTCCAGCCCTCCTGAATGCATTTCCTGCTACAGGTACTAATTTTGGCCATTTGCAAAGGAAGTGTGACCATTGCTTCCCAGCCTGGGCCTTACCTGTCAATACTCTGTAACTAGGCCAGAGACATTCAGAAGGTGGAGGAAAGGACACAGAGAGACCCACAGCACCAGCTGAGAGAAAATAGTGACCCTCTGATCCTAAGCAGCTTTGCAAGATGTGTAATTCAGAGCTACTCTGCAGCTAGCTTTTCAAATATCCATCAGGATGAGCCTTCCTGCGCACAGGAGAGGAGGCTGAGCTCCCGAGAAAACCCTGTTACATTTAAACCACAACTACAAAAGGTCTTCTCTGGTGAAGACCTTGAGATCAATCCCCACCCTCTGCTCACCTTCACTCTGCCGTAACTCACCTACTGAATTCTGCCTTGCTGCTGATGTGTTCCTACACGGCAACCCTACAAATAACATGGGAATTATGGAAGCCTACAGCGAAAACAGCAGCTGCACAGCAGCCACAGGCTCACACAGGAGCAGAAAGGCAGCCCAAGCACTCTCTGTTGTGATTGTTGGGTTCTTTTAGCCCTTCCTGGGAAACGGAGCTGGAAGCTGCTGTTGTGCAAGACCAAAGGTGAACACAATTCCTCAGGAGAATGAGGTCTGGCTGGAGCCTCAATGGACCCTCACTGTGATGAATTCTGGCCACTTGCAGGTATTTCCAAAACCATTTAACACAAATTTGTTTACCAAAGAAGACACAAGATGTCACTTACCAGCCAACCCCTCTCTGTTTGCACCCAAGCAATCCCTTCCTGGACGAGAGACCCAAGTTCCTGTGTTCCAGCTGTGGACTAAAAGGCTCCCATTATTTTCCTTGCATATGTTCAAGGCCAGATTAGATGGCACTTGGAGGAACCTAGTCTAGTGGAAGTTATTCCTGCTCATGGCAGGGGGGTGCAATGAGATGGTCTTTAAGGTCCTTTTCCAGCAAAATCATTCTATGATTCTATGCAGAGTCAATTTTGCATATTAAAAAAAAAAGGCATTAAAAAAAGTCAGGTTTTGCCTGAACTAGGAGCTTGAAACGGGATAGCACATGAGGTATGGCAATAGCTGAACTATGCAGCACATGTGTTCCTGGCCCACAAATGCTACCAAAGAGGTTTGACACATGCTATTAAATTATTCCATAATCATCTCACTATGCCAAAAAAAGGGAAAAATTCCACAGGACAACGAAGCTGCTCAGTGGCTCTACCGTTCACTAACTATGGTGATAAAGTAAGTGCTATAAAAATGTTTTTTAGCTCCTCATAGCAAGGTCCCCCCCCAACTACTACTTATGATAGTTGTTAATTTATTTTCCTCAAGAGGCCAGAAAAGCACGCAAGTAAGTGTCTGAAGATGTACACAGCAGGGAAACAGAGTGGAGAAAGGGCAAGAACAAAATATCAGAGGGAACCAGACACGATAGATGATAATACGTGACTGCAAAGCCCAGAATTCCCTAGGCAGACTCAGTTTTCACAGCAAGCACAAGCTGCGACAAGTGTGAGAACGCAGAGCTCAAAATAAAAGCCTAAACCCAAAATATGCATAAGCTCTGCCTGAACTGCCCTTGCCAGAGACTTGGGGAGTGCATCAATATAAAGTTCAAAGGTGTTTTCCAGGCAAATTAAACATCCCGCCTAGAGGAGCAGGGACACATCGTAACAATATCCACAGTAAAACATCCCAGGCAAAGGATCGTTTACCTCGTAACCGCAGCCAGGGTAACACACTCCGCAGGAGCATCACATCCCTTCTGACAATATCCACAGTGAAACAGACGCTTGGCCTGCTCATGAGCCACCCCCATTAGTCCTCCGGAGCCTGAAGCATTGGAAAATACACATTTCGGGGCCGCAGCTTCGAAAGGATGACGCAGGTAATCCCCGTACCTCTGGGGAGCCGCCCCCGCCGCAACACGTGCCCGGAGCGGCGGATGCCCACTCCTCCCTCTGTCGTCCCACGGCCGCGCTGTGCCAGGAGGGACACACGCCGGGGACGCCGAGACACCGGGGACGCCTGCCCAGGCAGCGGCAGCCGCGGGCGAGCGATAAGGGATTCCCTCCAGGCGGCACACGGCGAGCAGCCCAGCCGCCGCTCCTGGCTCCCAGCTGGGCACTGGTGGCCGCTCTCTGGGAGCACACCTGCCAGCGATCAGGCCTGTCTCCCGAATGTGGGACAGAACGCCTGCGGGCATCCCTCTTCCCAAAGAGTTTCCTCGCAGCAGTGTGCGCTGGCACTTCAAAGGTCCAAATTCCAGCATTTGGGACTCTTTGTCGCGATGATGCAGCTTGTTCCAGCAGATGCTTCGCTGCGAACGATTCAGCACCAAATTCGTACTCCGTAAGCACTGCACAGGATCTCCTTCGCATTTCTGATTAAAAACCGGGCCAGTAGAGCCAAAGGCTGCCTTTGCCCGCCCGAGTCAGCCCCACTGTCAGGTCACCTCACACCTCCGGACAGATGTTTGCGCCAAACTATTTGAACTCTCGGCGGGGGGGCACACATCAGCAGCAAACACCCCAAAAGGCCGACCTGAGCACGGGACAGGCTGGCCGGGAGAGCCGCTCCCTGGTTCCGGGTGATCCCCGGCTCGGCGGCGCTTCTGGTGCCTACCCAGAAACGCCCAGCATCGCCGTGCCCGCCCGGGTGTCCCTCAGTGCTTCCCGGCTACCCGCTGGCGACGGACTCCAGCCCTGCTTGGGGGTGTCGAGGTCTGCGCCTCCTCCCTCCCTCCCGGGGGCAGGCGGAGCCGCCGGGCAGATCGTTCCCCAGGGAAGCGGGGAGATGCCGACGAGCCCCCGCACGGAACGGGCACCGAACGCTGCTCGGCGAGCCCGGTCACGCCCGGGAGCCCAGCCCCAGCCCAGCCCGGCAGCCCCCGGAGCCGTCCCAGCGGAACCACGCTCACCTGCGGGTACGGCCGCGCCCGCCGCTCCTCTGCGAAGGCCGGGCCGCCCCGATGGGCGGGGGCTGCGAGAGGGATCCGTGGGGTTCCTTCTGGGGGGCTGCACACACCCTGCCCTGGTCACAGCCCCACCCCAACTCTCCCAGAGACCCCCGAGGCACCGTGAGGGACCCTTCAACTCTTATATTTGTTAATTTCTCTTTTCTCACCTGCCCAAGCTCACCAGCTCCATACAAAACCCCCTTCCTCTAGGCTCCTGCTAAAGGATGCTCCTTCAAAGCCATGCGTTCAGGAGTACAGGACACACACAAATCCTTTTGGGGGATCTGGAACAAGACATACACCCCTGGCAAGGGTGATTGTAGGGTGGAAAAAGATGGGAAGGCTTTTTTTATTTCTCTCAGAATGTCAATGAATATCTCCAAAACCAGGGATCTGGGGGGACAGTGCCAGCTCGCTGCACTCTGCTGTACTCCCTGGATCATCTTCCTCAGGTTCACGTGGATTTGTGCCCCCTCTGAAGGTGGCAATTGTCTGGAAAGGAACTTGGGAATCTTCTTTAGCTTCTTTGGTTTCTGGTTTGTTTTCTCCAGCACTGCAGCAGTACCTTTGAGGTGGCTGAAAAGAAAAACAGAAAAAACACCCCCAAAAAATCAATTTAAATTTTAAATTTAAAAGAAATATTAGCCATATTCTCGGGCCCTTAGTCCCCTGCTGCTAAGCAAGCCCAGTGAATTCCCTCAAAGAAGGGTGTCCGACAGGAACAGAGAGTGTCTGCTGGATTCCCTGACCCTGCTCTCCCTGCTGGGCCTGCTCACTCCCTGGCACAGACCTCTTGGTTTCAAATAGCATAACTATGTTTTAATTATTACCACAACAGCAAAACATCAGGTTTTGGGGTTTTTTTCCCTGTAAGAGTTTTCTGTAAAAAATGATTAAACCAATACCTTTTTTTTCCTCTGAGGCGATGCGGTGGCAGCAAGACCAGCACATTCCCTTCTCCCTTACCTGCCCAGGGAGCTCCACACACCTACCTGGGCTGGGGCAGCACCTGTAAAGGTTCTGATTCCATTAGCTCACTGAGGTGAACTGAGCACTCATGACTTGGATTTTGTCCATGCACAGTCAGACAGTCCAGCTGGAAGCAGCGGGGAGTGCAGGACACCTCTGTTCACCTGACCTTGCCATGACCCAGGTCCAAACAACTGCCCCAGAAGAGCCATAGGGAGGGAAACCCCGGGACACAATTTGGGGGGCACAGCACAGGGAGCACACACATCCCTTCAGCTCCACTCCACCCCATCACCAACACCGTGATGGCCAACCCCAATCCAACAGAAACACGTGGAGCAGCTAATTTTGCAGCACTCTTTTTTTTTCTTCAGGGGAAGAAAAGAAGGCAGAGACAAGGCAAGAAATCACACAAACAGGTTATAAAATGAATCACAACTATTTTATTCCAGCGTCCCCATCCATCCTCATATGTGGAGCATGCGTGTCTGGCCAGGGGCTGCCAGAAGGATGACAAAGGCAAAGATCCACAAACCCAATGGAAACAGCCATTTTTACCATAATCAGATGAGGAAAGAAGGCTAATTATTTCTGCTGGACGCTGGTAGGGCTCAGGTCCTGAAGTGTTCTCCCAACCTGAGCCAACTTGGGCTCCTATTAAGGCTTCACCGGTGAGGTTCAATGCTACTAGTGCCTGTACATAGAGCAACACTGCTAAACACTGCTTACAAACTCCATATGCACAACTGTTCCACAGATCACACCACGACAGAGAAACAATTCAACATCAGGGCCATCAGGCAACCTGAGTGGGAAAAACACTCCCAAAGGGACAAGCAGCTGTAACAGCATTTATTGCCACATCGTCACACTCACTGTAAAATAAAAAACTTGCTCCCTGCCTCTGCAAATGTATTGAGAGCGATAAAATAAATCAGCAGCAAAAACTGTAGGATTAAACTGGTGGGCACCTGGGGGCTACAGGCATCCCTATCCTGTGGGGATACCAGTGGAGGCACTCCTCCAGGGAGCAGGAGTGCCCCGGCACCACGGCAGAGGTATTTTAAAGCAGGCATCAAACCTGTACTTGGATGGACAGGGAGAGACTCACTCCTCCAGCTGTCCAGGGAAGAATGGGAAGAGACCACCAGCAGCAGGCTGCAAACAGCCTCCCTCCCCACGTCTGCAACCCTCACAAAATATATACACATTTCTATTATTGCCAACAAAGAGTTTGAAGACCACCTCGCACCACAGATAAGGTGACTGAATTTGCAGGGCTTGGTCTCTCTGTTTTATTTGTGGAAGAGAAGAGCTGGCTTCTAAGAGAAGGGAACGGGACAGACCTGGGTATAAGGTGCCTGAGGTATGGTCAGAGGAAAAAGTGCAGCAAGAAGGAGATGCAAGAAAAACAAACAAAACTGCTTGGCTCTGAACATCTCTCTCATGTGAAAATGATTGTCAAAGGAGTCACTAGTGAAAATAAGGTAAGAAAATATGTTCACTATAGAGGTACATTTCTACTTCTTTCAACAACAGAACGCTAACCCGAGATCCATCCGGTGCTTTCAGTTCACCACAGGAAATTCTCTTTGGCAAACCCGAGCTGCTCATCCCGCCACATGCCTCGGGGGATGACACCCAGCTTGCGCGGTTAAGAGAAGACCTCGAGCCCAGCACGGCCACCTGGGAGCTTCCCTGTGTCCATCTGCGGAGGGAGACACGGGTCTCCCGTGGGGTGAGCCCCGAAAGCTCCCCAGTGCCTGGTCTTTCCAGCACCAGCATCCTCACCGTGGCACTACCCAAAGCGGAACTTCAGCCGGTACTTGACAGGGCTGGGGTTCTTCCGAGGCGGGGACGGGGCCACCTTGGCCTTCGGCGGCGGGGGCTTCTTCTCGGGGAGAGCAACGGTGAAGGCGAGCTCGGGGGGCTGCGGCTGCCAGAAGCGGGGCAGGAAGTGCGTGGAGACGTGCTGGGGCCGGGCGCGGGGGCTGCAGCCCCGCTTGGCTTTGCCCCGCTTGTTGAGGGCCACGTACCACTGGCGGCCCGAGCGAGGGCTGCGGTGCACGGCCGAGGCGTAGGTGTTGTAGCTGTTCTCCTGGAAGCGCTCCCGGAAATGGCAGTCCACCGTGAAGCGGGCCTGCAGGAACAGAGGGGACACCGCTCACAAAGGCCAGGTGCTACCTGACCCCTACCCCCAAGGCTTGCTGGTTTGGCTGTCTCCCAAAACCGGGCCTTAAGGAGTGGGTGGAAACACAGGGAACCAAAACTGAAGGTGCCAAGCACCTCACTGTTGGGAAAACCCCTAGTGCAGGTAGTTCAGTAGCTGATTGCCACCCGGGTTGGGCTTTCTTGGGAATAAAAAGGCTTGTGCTGCCCTAGTAGTGCCCTTCTCTCCTGTCCCCTCCCTTCCCTTCTCTCCAAAAAAAAGCACTCCAAAACAAAAGAGCAGAGCCCAGCACTCCACCTATGTGCCCACGACCCTGAGATCCCTGGCTGTAGCTTCCAGCAGCCACCCCCAAATCCTCTGCCACGCTTTAACCTGATGGTGGGCATAGTACCCGGTGCCCTAAAAACTTCCCCAGCTCAATTTCACAGCAACACCTCCAAACTACTGACATGGAGGATGCACTGAGCTCTCCAACTTCAGAACCAGCGACTGGGAACAAGACCCAATCCTCAGCAGGGCTTTGTAATCACAAGAAAAGTGTTTGAAAGCCCAAATTTAACCAAAGAAGTTGTAAGCCTTACAGCACAAAAGTGACAGAGCCCACAACCTGCCACGCACATTTTGCCTCATAGCACTTGGAATTAGGTCTTCTTTAGCTTGCTGCTTCTGAGGGACGTGACTCATTTTTGCTCTCCCTGTCTTTCATACACCCTCCCTGCTGTTTCCCCCCCCCAGGCCTTCACTTTCCCCAGCAAGGCTTTGCTGACCCTTGGTGCTCCCTGAAGCCCCAGTGTGCACAGCAGTGCTTGGGCAGGATGTCCTATGTGCTGAGGGAAGCCCCTGCCCTGCCCTGGGAAGGGCATCAACAGCTGCCTCACCATGATTCTGTCAGACTTCCCCACATCCCAGCCTCTCAGCTCATCACTGCACTGCTCCAGTCTGAAAAGACATTTCTTCCCGCATAGGGCAGGCAGGCCAGCCACAGCACATGGCTGGCATTGGATTTGCTCTGCAGAGCTCCAGAGACAATCACCAAGAGCAGTCCTGAAGTCAATTACATTTCAAAATCCAGTTGAGCAGAGATTTGCCCCAGCGAGGAATGCAGCTTTGCTGCACCTCCTGGAAAAGGAGAATTACCTGGGCAAATCTGTCCCCTGGGGTCCGTGCTGGACAAGCACAAAACCCCTCCCACCCGCTCCATGCTAAAAATGGACAAACAGGAGAGCAAGGATTTATCAATGAGGAAAAAGCCATCTGTGCACACAACTGATAATTGCCAGGATAACTGTCATTTTCTGAAGCTGGTGCCTCTAAAAATGAACCACTCAGTAATTTAATTAAGCTGGCATAAAAAGAAGAAAAGAAAGAGGAGGAGAGTGTCTGTAAAACACCAAGCTGGGATGGAGCTGAGCCCAAGAGTGAGTTTTGAAGGAGCCCAAATTCCTGCAGGAATGACTTCTGTCTGTGGTTCAGCACGAAGTCCCCGGCCTGACTCCCATATCAAAGTGCTGCCCTGAGTGACGGGCACAGGACATGCTTTGTACTGCTCAGAATTCATTAGGCCATGAAATAACTTCAATCCTGCCAGCACAGGAAAGAACAACAGATGCTGGGTTTGCATTATTGGCATTGTTTAGTCCAGCAATCTTTAGACATTTGGGTCAAGTTTCTACAAATTTGAGGCTTTCACCCGAACAGGACATCATGTGTCCTCACCCCTGCCCTGACCCTCCTGACTGAGGTCCCTCTCTGGCCCTGCCCTTTGTGTGTCAACAATTAACCATGCACCAACAAGGCTTGATTTAATTTCTGCCTGTGCCAGGGCATAAATCAAGGCTTCGGCTCAGATAAGAGGCCCATTGTACGCCAGAAGGGAAGGCTCTGGAGCGTCCGGCAATCGCGCTCGGCCTGTTTTCCTCTCTGTCTTTTCCCTCTCCTCCTGCTCTGCCCTTCTGCTCTCACCTCATGTTTTCCTTCATGGAACCATTCCCCTTTTCCCCTAGGTACCATTCGTGCTCCTACTTTATTTTTTAAAAGAAGCAAGCACAGGCTCATCCTTTAAACATCAATAGGCTTCAGGAGCAACAATCCAAAAAGACTTAAAGGGAGAGAGAAGTGAGTTCATAAATCTCTCTGGCAGTGATGTGCGGTCTTGGGCAGTGCAAGCACATCCGTGACATCTGCTCTGGGACCAGAATGTTTTTCTTAGAACTGCAGAGTGGGCAACTGCCTTTTCCCTTTCCCCAGCCATCAGCCCTGACCGGGCTTCTCTGGGAACCACCCTCAGGGACAAGATGCTGCCTTAAAATTGCCCTTCCTGGGGTGGCATATGTCACCTTTCAAAGGCACTGACTTTCGTGTAAGCACAGGAGTTCACCGTGTTTGTTTAAATGATCTCTGGAACTGACAACAAGAAACGGGGAAGCAACATCCTGCGGTTGAAACAAGCAGTGAAATCAACTTATGGATTCATTCGATACAAAAATCTGGAAAAAAACATTCTGAGACCTGAAGGAAACCTCAGCCTTCAGGAAAACATCCTGCAAAGAGAAGTTACCAGGATTTTTCCACTCTAGCTGCAACATACTCACACAGTCTAGACCTCACCTGCCCAAGCCCCTCCAGGGTTCTCTGTCTCCAAGGACAAAGCCAGCCCGAGCTCCGGGGCTGCCGGCGCCACACGTGCTGCTTGCTAGGAGACATTTGGCTAAACCCTTCTGTGGGATCTGCTGCAGAAGTGGCTAAAAATAACCCAGCCGTGCTCAAAGAACAGGCTCTGCTGATGCAAGTACCCAACTGCACACAAAAAGGCCCACTTTGCACGGTTAAATGCGCTAAGTAGGAAGGTGGGCTTGGGGGGCTTCAGCTCCACCTGTCCCCTCTCTCTCTGTGTGCCGCCGGCACCGAGCCATCCCGGCAGCCCAGGGGGGCTGTCATGCCAGGGCCCGGCCTGGGACTGTCGCTGTGCCGACATGTGGAGGTGTCACAAAGCCTTTAATAAACAACACATACTGATAGGGGGTGGGGTGGTTACTTACACTTGCATGGAGTTTTCCTTTTTTTGACATCGCTAAAAATTTGTTGCTGAAAACTCCTCGTATTCCTACAATCCCCTGAGACACAGCAAATATTTCCAAAATACCTAGGATGACAGAAATCCCAAAATAAATCACAGTTCTTTTTACATCAGTGTGACAGAGAAAAAATAAATACAACTCAGTCTGATAGATTTGCATTTCCTCTCCCACGTCCCTGCTCTTCATCTGCCTGGCTCTACCCAGCTCCTGCTCCATCCCTCTGCCTCTCAGAGCAGCCTCCATCCAACTCTGGGATGGATACAGGGTGGTGGCTGAGACTTGGGTTGGTTTTTTTTTAAGTTCTGTTTTGGGGCACAATTCCTGGCTGGGCTGTGGTAGAACAAGTTAACCCCTGGGAAAATCGTTCCCAAGGGTGGGAAAAGTTCCCTCTAGCTACACTAGCCTGCTGGGATCAGAGTTGCCCATCCTCATCCCACAGACGCTGAACTTGGAAAGTCTGTGTCACACAAGCCAGCTGGGACTGGAGGTACTGCTGATGCACCCTCACACCCCGTCCTCTCGGCAGGACTTGGAGGACACGGCACTGTGCAACCCAGCCATAGAACAAAATTGGAAGTTTTTCTGAGCGTGATGGGGGTTCTGGCCCCAGACAAGGCACATAGGACGTGCAACTCATCTGACAGAAGAACCTCAACCTCCAAGCATCCCTCAGCAACAGCATTGACACATCACCTCCCCACGTGGGGTGGGGTAACTCGAGCAGAGGGCCAGGCGTCCCCCCAACCCCTGCCAGCTCTGGGGCAGCACCATGTCCCCAGCACACCCTTTGCACCCTGGGGAACTGGCATTGCTGCCCAGCCACTGCCCCAGGGGCTCTGCAGCCCCATGGGCTCTGTGGCCCCGGCCCCAGAGGAAGGAGCCGGCAGCGCATCTCGCCTGGCCCCCAAAGGGCTGTGGGATTAACATGCCAGGAGCAAACACCAAGCCATGTTAAATTCCCCAAGGCTGGGTATCAGATCACCACTTCCCATGTTTATTTTAAGGAGGAAGCACATCCCACTGAGGCACCCAAGTCCCAGCACCAAGGGCCTGGAGGGCACTTTGGGGGGGGGTTCTGGGCTGCCACACCCCTCACTCACCCCATGTGCCACAGGCCACAAGCCCTGAGGATCTGCAGCCCCACTGCAGTAAGGTGACTTCCTTGTCAAACACCCAGCTGCTCTCAAGGGCACCTCAAAAGCTCCTGCCTTTTGCAGAGTGGCCCTGCTGCAGCGGCAGACATACTCCTCTTTATTGTGGTTGCCCAGGGTGAAGCCCTCTTTCCCAGGAGCCAAAGCTGGGGTTTCCCTGCCAAAAGCCAACTTCTTCCTCCTGAGGGCCTCCTCACCACGACATCCTGGCACAGCCCCCCCTCACCAGCACATATCCCCAGGCAGGGCTGGCTCTGCTCTGACATCCGACATGTGGAGCTGCTGTCACTGTGGCCTTTCCAGGGGGATATCTCAGGTTAAGGAGGAAGGAACTGCACATAACTCAGGTCTCTGCAGGACAGCCCTTCTGCCAGCCCTTCCAAACCTGTGTCTTGCCAAACAGCCATGGTGTGGGTGCCCCTTTTTCCTATCCATCCCCTAAAGCCCTCCAGGCCACGTGCCTACTGTGCCCATGAAGCCTCGAGCAGAGCTCCTGGGCTCCCAGCATTCCTGCCCAGGGGTTGTTCTCCCTCGTGGGGTCAAGGCACAGTCTGGGCCCCAAATTCTTTGGTCCTGGGCAGATGTGGCGGCTGCTCCCTGAGCGCTCCCAACAGCTGAGCCGTGCATGCTGCCAGGGTCACCTCGGGCCTGAGCCCTTGGGCTCTTGAAGTGATTTTTCATCCCCACCTGCCATTTCATTCCCTCTAGCAGGATATCATGGCAACTCTGACCAGAGGATAAGCCATGAGTTAGCACAGCTTTCTCTCAGGGGAACGTCAGCCTCAGTCCTATTTTTAAACCGAATATATCCTATCACTGTGCCGGGAGAATGAGAATGCAGAGAGAGGGATGGAAAAGCCCCACAGGGAAAGGACCAAAAAGGGGCAGCATCTTCTCCCCCAGATGCCTGGCAAGGGGCTATGGTGGGAGTCCAGACCTCGTGCTCTCACACCATCCCCAGGGACTCACTTCCTTGGGCCAGGCAAACGCCCAGGTGGCACTTCCCAGAGGACGACAGGCAGCCCTCACGGAGCCCGCGGAGCACAGCCCCTCCAGCGCCCCAAATGCCCCTTTCCGGGCCCTCCAGGGCCGCAGCTCACCCCAGGTGAGGGCGACAGGAGCGAGGGGCTCTGTCACCCCCCGCTGGGGTGGGAAGACGGCAAGGATAGGGATGGTCAGCCCCACTGCCCCGGGCCCGGGCGCAGCAGCCCCCCAGACCTCCCATTCCCCACTCACTGAGCGGACTCGCGTCGTGGGCGCCGTCCACGCGGCCGTCGGGGTGCAGCTGGAGGTGGAAGCCGATGCCCACCCGGCAGTACAGCCGGCCCCGCCGCCGATCCGGGCGGCTCCGCGGAAAGCGGCTCGGCCCCGCCGCCGCCGCCGGGGAGGAGGAAGAGGAGGAGGAAGACGCGGGGGCGTTGCGGCCCCGCTGCGCCCCGCCGGGCACCTGCTCTCGCCGGGCGCGGGCGGGCAGGGCGAGGAGGAGGAGGAGGAGAAGGAAGGACGGGCTCATGCTACCGGCGGGCGGGAGGAGGGAGGGAGGGAGGGCGCCGCATCCCGCTCCGCTCCGAGCCCTGGAGCGGGGGACCGAGCACGGGGGGGAGCCGGGCCGCCCCTCCCCGCTATTTATAACCGGGTGGCGGCGGCCCCGCACCTGTGCCCGGCCCCACGCCCCCCACGCCGCCCCCGTGCCCGCGGCAGATGCGGAGCTCGGGGCGCATCTATCTGGGAATTAACTTGTCCTCCTCCCCGGGACGAGGCCACGGGGCTGCGGGACCCTGGGGACAGGCTCGGGTTGCAGCCCCCTGCCTGGGGTTCGGGGGGTGACACGGCAGCTGCACTCCCAGCCCAGCCTCGGGCAGGGGGCTCGGGACAAGCCCCCAGACCGCAAAGCTGCTCTCCTTCACTCACGGACGGGGCCAGGCTTGGCCCCGAGAGCAGCTCTAGGCGATAACGCGGGGGCCCTGTCACGAACCCCCGACGGTATCTCAACAGCCTGCAGGAAAGCGGTGGCCCTCGTCGGACCACAATATCCTCCTTGCTTCCCGGTCGGGGGGTGCATGGCCCCCAGCCTCCCGCCACTGTCAGGGTGACCCGCACACCTGCAAGGTGCCCCCCGGCACCAGCGGCAGTGTTACTGCCCGAACGCAAAGACAAGCACCAAAGAGCACCGCGGTGTAGGAGGAGACGCCACAGAAACAGCTCATCCATCCCCCCGGCACAACTCCACATGGATTATACTTCTCTCAGCTCCTAGGGCCACTCTAGGCCCTCAGAGCCACTGGGGAAACCTCACTTCCACAAAAGCCAACGGGGCCGAGCAGCGGGCAGCCCTAACACTGCCCCTCTGTGCCCTCAGCACTCCTGCCAACCGGTGTTGTCCCCTAAATCCCACCTAAGAGCCGCCCCTGAGCCATCCCAGGGGTGCTTCTGGCTGGCGGGCTCATCCCGGCCACGCGCCCAAGGATCGGGTTCGGCAGGAAGGAGGCAGAGCCGGTGGCACGTCGGAGGGTGACCTTTGCCTTCCAAGGAAGCTGAAGGTCAGGGGCACCGAGAGGGACGCGCACTTCAGGAGCCGTATCCAGCCTGGTTGACACCTGGCACAGCCTGGTGTAAGCAGATGATCTCACAGCGTTGCTGCAATTTCAAACCGTTTCTCACATATATATATCCACAGAGCTATATGTGCACGCATTATATATAGACACGTATACATAGACAGCCTTATATATAGATGCACATACCTACCCCGAAGGAAGGTCAGGGCACTCAAACCTTGTTTACTTCTCACAGCTGTAGTGGTTAGCCTGGCAAAATCCATGACTTCCACTTACCCACCTCCTCTTGAATTACACACACATGCTGATTCCAAATCCAGATCCATGAGGAGGATGAGGACCTGCAGGGCTTCTTAACCTCTCGAGTGGTGTTTTCACAAGACTTTCTGTATCAGCACAGTTGAGGGAGGCATGGCCACCTTGCTCCAGGAGGATTTCCTCTTGAGCATCTTGGTGTAAAGGCTGCAGCTGGTACAGGACCGTGGCAGCAAAATCGCTGTTCTCCATCCGGATCAGCAGACCAGAAATCACTTCTGCCACTGAGAGTTAAAGGTGAATGCAAAAAGTTTACTGTTGCCATCCTGGGGGTGACTGGGCACAGCGGCAGCCCAGGAGCAGAAAGGAGGCACCCACTTGCCCGGGCCAGGGATACTCACCATTAGAAAAGATTCTGTGCCCAGAGGTTTGCCATCAAGTCCAGCCACCCTAACTTTGACCCTACTGTCCACCCTCACTGTTTCCAGCAGCAGTTCTGGTGCCACCCTGGCTACCAGGCATCCTCTGCTCACTCACACTTCTGTTTTTCTCCTCCAGTGAAGAATTCCCAGAAAACTCAAACTCCTGAGGAGTGTGGCCACCAAGAAGGCAACACCAGACAGGTGGGCTTGCCCAGGCTGGTGTGCAAGACCTGCTTTTGGAGGCAACCCCACTGCAGTGGGAGTTCCTGACCCTTTCTGGGGGGCAGAGCGAGGCAGCAGAGCTGGTGGGTCACTCATTCCCCATACTCCTCTTTTCTGTGTTGTGGAATGGGGCAGCTGCAGGATAGCATCCCCTTTCTCTGGGGGCTCCCTTGTCCCCATCAGAGCAATACCCAACCACCTTCACTGTGGAGGAATGACTCACACAAGTCCCTGTGGCACACGGTGCATTTTCATCTTCACCATGAAACTCTGAGAACCTACAAGCAGTACTTTGGGCGTGACCTGAATGGTTTTGGGGTGCTTTCTAGTTGTTCACCTGCATAACACATCGATTTTAAATACTACAAGGTACTCCTGAAGCACAACTCAAAAAAAGTCCGCCAAAATACCAACATAAAAACAAACCAAACGCAAGGTTTAAATCTAAATAAATAAGTAGACATAATAGTGAACTTTCTGGAACAATTGTGTGTAATTGCCCTTGGCAATTGCAACCCTCACACACACACACCAGCAGCTATGGAAGCCTAATGCTGATGTTATGTTATTTAAATTATTCAGGGTTCAGCTACAGAGAAAACTCAGCAAATGGAGAGGATAAGCTGGGTTTCAAGCGTAAAATTCCCCATTTGAGGATGAGAATGACTCTTCTGAGCCTGTTTGATCTGCTGCAGAGCACTAGGCTTGCAAGTTGCATGACAGGAGCACTCCCCTCTCCCAATGTCAACCTGGTGCTATTTAATTGCCACTTAAAAATATGTGAGGCAAAGCATGAGGAGACATGAGACCAGCGACCACAGCTTGAGAAAAAAACCTTTGCAATGAGGATGTACCTGAAGGAGACTCACCACAGTTGAATGGAGGTGGCTGGTCCTCAGGTCACCCTGTAAGTCCCTCTAGAAGTGCCCCCACTCCTAAAAGAATGACAACTGTGGCTGCTTGAGGAGCTATGCAAAACCAAATGTGTTACCAGGAGAACGTGCATTAGAACAGGTTAATTTAATTAAGATGATTGTCCTCATCTTATTTAATTAAGATGATTATCACCTTCAGATGCTGTGGGGAGCACAGGTGCAAGTGGTTAACATGCCCCCATGGGCATGAATGTCGCCGAGATCACTCGGAAGCCACCTCACAAGCCTGAATAAGGAAATAAATTCTAACAAGTGAAAAGCAGTATCTCTTTGAATAAAGCTCAGAGTATGCCAGGCATTTTCTAGCATTCTGCAGGACAACACTGTATCTCACAGAAACTTCCCCTCTGTGTTTTGGGGTTTGTGTGTATTTGTTTTAAAGCCACTATCAACACATTCTGTACTGGGTCAGTTTTTTCCCCACTCCAAATCAGACCTTAGCAGCAGGGAAAGTAGAGAAGAAATACTGTGCAGCTGGTATGATTTTCAAAACAAGGGGACTATTTCAGCCATTCCTAGACATCCACAGCTGAACAATGCATTTTCAAGAGCTGGGTATTGCAATGAAATCCTAATAGCTGATTTTCTAATTTTAACCAGTTAGAGGTTAACTAGAGATAGACACCATACAAAGGGGAGCTCAGCCTCCTCGCAACAATGGCAGCAGACAGTGCCAGCGGCTGTGCAGCAGATCTCCATCTGTCCAGCATGCTGCTCAGCATCTTCATGCACAGCAGAAAACCCAGCACAAAGATTTTGGGACGGCCTCTGCAGGGTCACTGTGAAGATGCTCAGAGGTTGCATCGCAAAAGCCTTGCTCGTACGCCTCTCTCCAGACCTAAGGAAAAGTACCCGTGTGAAATTCTGTGCCCACACTGACGAGGAGTTCAGGTGCCTGTGTCCAACTGCCTGCTACTAATCCGTTCCCAAACCTGCTGCCGTGTGGAGCCAGAGGCACAGCTCCTGCTGGCTTCAGCAGGATGGGATCAGGCCCCGAGACAGGCAGCTGCCCCCAGCTCCAGCCCAAAGGTGCACAGGCTGTGGGTCTTGCTGCCCACGGCTGCCCAACTACTGCACCTTCAAACAGAAACCTCTGTGGGTGCAAAGCTGCCTTCTGCTCCCCAGGAACAGCATTAATACCAGGATTTGTTGGAATTAGTGTCATTGTTATAATTGGCAGAGTGGCCTGGTTACAGGTAAGGTGGAGCAGTCTTACTGTAAGTGCTGCAGGGCACAGGGAAGGGGCTCCCCAAATCTGAATGCTGCTTGTCCTTATCCCCAGATCCTACTTACTGTTCCTCTGCAGCACACTGAGGATGCCGCTTGTGGGTAGGTTCCAGAGGCAGGTGAGTCTGTGGGCTCTGGCACAGGCTTACAGGGGCAGCTCTGCCCCAGAGAAATGCCCATGCGATGCCCCAGTACTGAATTTTCTGGGCTGTGATGCCGGGTGAGGAACCTGCACAGGGCAAAGCCAGCTGCTGCCACAGCGCAGCCGATTTCTGTGCTGTGCAGAGACGCAGCACAGCATCAACCACTGACAAGGAAAGACATTTTAAAAAAGAAAAAAAAAGAAAAAAGAGAAAAGACAAGAGAAGAGGAAGAAGGAGCTTGTCTTCCTGTTTCCCATGCAGCAGCAGCTATGTTGAGAAAGGAGCAGTATGTGGCAATGGTAGTCATGCTGACCTTGAGAAGAGCCAGCATGGCTCTGGGGAGTGAGGGACCTGCTGTGGCCAAACCCTGAGCCCAAATGGCCCAAGGGGAACTCCTGTGAACCCCTCCATACAACACACAATTCCACAGGATCGTGGGCACTGCCTGCCCTTATTATGGCATGTTCTGCTTGTGCAGGAAGCGTGAGTTGGAGTTTGATTTATCACTTTGGAGTTTGATATCCGATTTTACCAAAGCAAAGTCTTGGATTAAATTTCCTGACCGCTAGTCTGTAGATTTTTGTACTTATAGAGAGAAATAGTGTGAGCTTTGTGTGGCAGCAACAATGCAGGCACCTGCTGCACCACACGTGCCCTGTCTAACTGTTTGTAGAGGGCTGACTGCAAACTGATCCAAATCCAATGGGAGAAGTCCTGGGTCTTAGCACTGTGCCTTCTGAGAGAGTCACTAGGAACACACAGAAAATAAGGTGCTGCAGGATGCTGCCAGGGCAGGGCAGGGGCACAGCACACTACACGGCTGTGAAAGGCCATAAAATATTTGGGGCAGATGGAAGAGATTCTGAAGCCCGCAGGTGTGTGCCGGGTTCCCGAGTGCACCCTCGTGCAGGGAGAGCACCATCCGTCCAGCAGCACCAGGACAAGCTCAGGGAGAGCATAATTAACACCGCCGCTATGAGCCTTCCCGGCTGCGGGAAGGAGCCAGTCCCGGAGCCAGTCCCGGAGCCAGTCCCAAAGCCAACCCGGGGCTGCTGGAGAAGCGAAGCTGCCGCGGTAGAAGGGTCCGGAGCATCATCCCCAGAGAAGGAGCCCGCCGGGGCCCGAGCATACCCACTAGCCCCGCGGCGGCCCCACTAGATGGCGGTGCCCACCCGCCTCTGCCGCCCCCGGCATTCCCGCAGCCCGCCCGCATCCCCCGGAGCCCCGTCTCGGCATCCCGGGGATCCCTTATAAAACAGGACGCGCAGGGGTGGCACCGATTTTAAGGAAAATCCACAGGATAATCCGTGTCTCGCCCCCGCAGTTAACGGCAGCGGGTGAAGCTACGCGTATTCTTGTGGCAGTGAGTGAGAGCAGGGGAGCCGCTTTGGCTGCCTCGCCGGGGTCAGTGCGCCGAGAGAGCGAGCAACATCGGCGGGAAGCTGGACTGTCCGTAGCAGGGACTTTTCTAGGCTGTCCTACGTGAAGGCCCAGGCACTTCCCCAGGAACCGTAAGGGCTTTGGAGCACGTCCGGGTACTCCGCGCAAACCTCAAACCCCATGGCAGCAGATGCCGGTGGCACCTGGACCCCATTTACACGACACTGTGGGGCTCTCACGCTCTGCCGTGGGCTCCGGCCTTGCACGGCTCCGGCTTTGGGATATTTTCCCTGCCAGGGACCTTCTGAGCCGCGCACAGCCTCGGTGCCAGGGTGACGGCAGCCTGTATGTGGAAATGGGTTTCCATTTCCCGGCAGATCCCCGGGCTGCTGCGTCCCCCAGTGCCTCCCGTGCCCCCCAAAGCACGCGGGGCTGGCACTAAACGCACCCGCTGCAGGCGGTGCCCTTCGGACCAGGCTGCGCATCCGTGTCCGGGAGTATCCCCCTCATCTCGGTCCTCCCGTGTGTTCCCGGCCGCGATGCCATCACCCCGGCAATGCACCAGGACAGAGAGACCCACCCCGGCCCCTTCAAGCGCTCCCTACCCTAAGACGGTGCAGGCTGGGGGCTCCCCCGGGTCCCATCACCTCAGACAAGCTCCGGGCAACCCCTGTGGCTGTGCCCATCCTGCAACCCGGGCATCCCCAATAGCCCGGCAAGGGTGGAGGGCAATATGGGCCTCTGGAAGAGGTGAGGTGGGAAAATACCAAAGCAGAAAGACAGAAAAAAGAAAGACGGGCCAAAAGAAAAAGAAAGGCAAAATGAAAGAAATTAAAGACAACCCAAACACGAAGCGAAGAGGAAAGGAAGGGAAAGACAGGATGAGAAGAAGAGAGATAAAGGCTGAAATAAAACGCCAGACAAAAGCAAAGATGCACAGAGGAAAGACGGACAGGTGTCGGAGGGGCCGAAGGAAGGCAGGGGAAGGAGAACGCGGAGCAGAGGCGGCGCGGTCGGGTTTTTCTGCCCTTCCCCGCGGCCCGGGCGCGGCCGGGGGCCCCGTTGCCACCGCGTAGCCGAGGGCCCACCCCTTCGTCGCCGCCCTTTCCCCCGCATCGATTAACGTCCAGGGGCTTTGAAGAAAATAAAGTCATTTATTGTCAAAGCATCCAACATACCTGGATAAACTATAAAGTTTAATAAATCTTTTTTTTTTTTTTCCAGAGGGGCGAGGAAAAAAAAAAAAAAAAGCAACCAAACCAAACCCAAACGGGAAAGGGAAGGTAACACGGAACTACCGAGACTCCATTCCACGGGTACCAGTGACACTCGGGGGGAAGGGGCGCGGGCGGCTGGGCCGGACGGGGGTAGTGCCCAGTGCATGCAGGACCCCGGCCCGCCGCCCGCCGGCCCCCGCCACGCTCCCTTCGCCCTTAGCTTCATATCCAAAATAAAAATTTACCCTGACATAGAATTATTATTACAGCTAAACCATAAGTGCTTAATAATTTAAGTAGAAACGTATGACAAATGCATCAATATGTTGCAATATATGACATTTTAAAAATGTATTTTTTAAGTAATTTGATTTTTTTTTTCTTTCCCGATGCTTCTCTCACTTTTTTTTTTTTTTTTTCCTTTTACTTTAATTTTTCTGCTTCTTCCTCTTCACCTCCTTCTCCTCACCCGCTGCCCTCCCCCGCCCCTCCCCGGACAGTGGAAACGCGTGCGTCGAATCGGAAAGGTGGGAGAGGCGGGCGGCGCGGAGGTTCCCCGCGCGGGGGTCCCGGGCGGGTTCCCGGGGCCGGGGCCGGTGTCCCCGCTAGTTGTGGGAGGTCATGTGGCGGGAGAGGTGGTGGCGCTCGCGGAAGGACTCGTTGCAGATGGGGCACTTGAGCTTCTCCTCGCGGCGGCGCTTGACGAGGGGCTCCAGCGCGTATTCCTTCTTGTGGTGGGAGCGCATGTGGTAGACCAGGTCCGAGGTCATGCGGAAAGACGCGTTGCACTTGGCGCACCAGTTTCTGAGCCGGCAGGCACAGCGAGGTGAACGACGGCGGCAGCAGCGTCAGCGCCGACGGCAGCTGCAGCTGCAGCGGCCCCGCCGCCGCCGCCGCCACCGCCGCCGCCGCCGAGCTCTTGGGCCAGAAGGCCGTGGTGTAGAGGAAGGGGCTCTGCTTGGGCAGCCCGCCGCCGCCGCCGCCGCCGCCCGCCGCCTCCCCGCCGCCCGGCAGCTTGGCGGCCAGCGCGTCGGCGGCGTACAGGCGGGCGGGGGCGGCGGCGCCGTCGGGGCAGGACTCGCCCAGGCCGCCGAGCTTGGGACCCAGCACCAGCGGCGGGACGTGCGGGAAGGAGCGGGCAGGCTGCGAGAAGGCGCTTTTTCGCTCCTCGGCCCCGCCGCCGCCGGGTCCCCCGGGGCCGGCCCCGAGCTGCGGCACCGTGCTGAAGGCGCTGCCCCGCGCCGGGCTGCCACCGTCCAGGCGGGCGGCCAGCGGGCCCCCCGCGCCGCCGCGGGGGCACAGGCCTGGCTCCGCGCCGCCCGCGCCCGGGGAGCTGCGCTCCGGGCCCTCTTCGGGGCCGCCGTCGGGCTCGGGGCCGCGGGCCGCCTTCTTCACCTCCACGAAGGCGCTGCGCTTGGCCTCTCCGGTCTCCGGGCTGGGAGGCGCGAAGAGGCGTCCGCCTTCCTCGAGCCCGCAGTAGGAGCCGGCGGCGCGGTACTGCTGCTGCGGGGCGCAGCCCGGCTCCTCCTTGGGCGCCGCCGGCAGCCCCGGCCGCTCCGCCGGGAAGCGGCCCCGCGCAGCGCTGGCTCCGCGCTCTTCCTCCTCGGGGAAGCGCCGCTTCGCCTTCCCGGCCGCCGCCTCAGGGCCACCCTCGGGGGGCGCCGGCCGCCCCGGGGACCCGGCGCGCCCGCCGCGGGAGTTCTCCAGCTCCCGCGCCAGGTTGTGGAAGTCCGTGGAGGGCTTGGTGCTGGCGGCGGGGCCGCCGTCGGGCCCGGGGAAGGGGTGGTGCGGCGGCCCGCTGGGCTTCCCGAACTTGCCGGGCTCCTGCTCCTTGCTGGCGCCGTCCTTGACGCCGGCGGCCTCGGCGGCGGGGCCGGTGTCGGGGCCGTGCAGCCTCTTGGGGCAGCGGAACCGGAGGTGTGCGGCGAAGGGCAGTTCGAACTGGAAGCGCTGGCTGCACTCGGGGCAGGCGAAGGGCGGCGAACCTGCGTCGGGCGGGCACGACAGACAGAGAGAGAAAGAGAGCACCGTCAGCCGGGGCCGCCGACGGGATATCTGCCCAGAGTTTGGGGCTCGGGAGCGGGGGATCCCGAAGCCGACCGCCGCCTCCCGATTCCCCCCGGCTGCGGGGATCCTCCTCCTTCCCCCCGACCCGGGATGGCGGGCGGACGGCCGCGCGGGGCACCCACCGTTGGTGCGGGCGGGGGCCCGGGCCGGGCCGAGCAGCAGCAGCTCGGTGAGCTCCTTCCCGTACCACACCAGCAGCTCCTCGTCCTTGGCGATGCGGCGTAGGGAGCGATAAAAGAGCTGCCCGCTCTTGATGTAGGCCTCCAGGTTCTGCTCCTCCCGTTCCCGCGCCGACTGCACCAGCCGCAGCCACATCAGCCCCTCCGACGAGCCGTTGGCCGCCGATGTGTCCACCTGAAACCCCGCGTTAATCCACCGCACCGAAAGACCGACCGACCGACCGACAGCACGGGGCCAGGCGACAGCAGGAGCGGCGGCGCGGCTCTGCCCTCGGGGACAGCCTCCCGGCGGCGGGGGCTCCCCGGGCCGAGCTGCGCTCCGCGGCGGAGACGCGTTCGGGCACCGACCGATGTGGCGAGCGGCTGGGCCCGGGGACGAGCGGCTCTTACCCGGAAAATGTAGGGGACGGTGCGCTTGTCGGTGGACTTGAGGGCGATAAAGGCGATGCTGTCATACAGGGACGTGTGGCTCAGGACGCAGGGGCCGAAAATGGCATTTTCCGGGATGTCGCAGGTGGTGTAAACGCTGGTAAAAATGTCAGTCAAGCACTGCTGGACCGTCTTGGCATCCCCGTCCCATATTCCCCGCTGGACGCCGGCGTCCTCCATCCCTGCGGACGAAGAGGGGCAGAGAGGGGCCCTTATCACTCTGGTGATAACCGCTCAGCGGTACACCGGGGTGCCCCGGAAAACAAAATAAAATCGACTCGAATTATTAAATAAACATTAAGAAAAAACTCCAAAAATAAGAGGAAAGAAAGAGAGAGAAAGAGAGAGAAAGAGAGAGAAAGAGAGAGAGAGAGAGAGAGAGAAAGAAAGAAAGAAAGAAAGAAAGAAAGAAAGAAAGAAAGAAAGAAAGAAAGAAAGAAAGAAAAGCAAGAAAGCAAGAAAGCAAGAAAGCAAGAAAGAAAGAAAGAAAAGAAAGAAAAGAAAGAAAGGAAAGAAAGGAAAGAAAGAAAGAAAGAAGCAGGCCAGCAGTTTCTCCGGTCTGAAAAAAATTTAAAGCAGGCTAGGAACTGGGAGCAGAGGAGAGGTGCCGGGACTCTGCCGCGCTGATTTTTTTTTTTTTTTTTTTAGATATCGCGGCGGAGCTGGCTCTGGGCAGGGACACTGTAATCCCACCGGCCACGTCCTGTCCCGAGCAGGCGCCGGGTCTCCCTCTGGCAACCCCCGGAGCCGGGCCGGGCTGCGGGCTATGCCGGGGGAGCGGGTGGGTTCCAGCGGCTTGTCATTGACGCCGATTGCGTGTCAGCTCACCTCCCGCTCTGCGTGACAAGGGGAACGTATGGCTGCTCATTATCATAATCCAGCACTTTCCCTCCGAGATTTTAATTAAAAGCAGCAAGCAGAGGTAATTATTTTTACCTCGACACGCTTATTTATGGAGCATGGTGAGCCCCGGCTGCCGCGCGTTACGAGGGGAGGGATGCGGGCGGCGGGCAGCTGGCGGGGCGCGGGCAGCGGGCAGGGTGCGGGGCCGGCGGCGCCGAGGCCGGGGAGGGAGCATCGCTGCCCTCGCCCTTCCCGACCAGATTAGAGCACGGCTGCCTCCCCCCGCCCCATCTGCCATCGAAATCCGTCATTTGGGGCTGGCTCGGGAAAAGACCTGTGCTCCTCCTGGTGCGCCTGCTGACGGCTGCCGCCGCTCGCACCGGGCACGGCTCCGCCGAGCCGCCGCTCGCCCCCGATTTCGGGGTACGACCGGGTCCCCGCACTGCCGGGGACTTCACACCTCCGGAGCGGCGGCGGGGGTCCCGGCCCCTCCCCGGGAACGAAGGCCGGGGGGGAAAGCGCTCCGGCGCCCTCCCCGTTCCGCCGCTGCCCGACGCGTCCCTTCCCCGAAGGGATGATTTCGCTAAACGAAACCACCGACAGCGAGCGGCTCCCGCCGAACTTTGGCCCCGGCGGCGGCGGGCCCCGTACGGTTCCCCACGGCGCCGCATCCCCTCGGCTCCCCGGGCCGCCCCCGGCCCCGCGGCGCTGCCTCCCGCCGGCCGCCCTTTGTCCGGGCCGGGCGGCGCCGGGGCCGCTCCCGGAGGCTCCCCCACCGCTCCCCGCAGCCCGGGCAGGGCCGCCGGCAGCACGGCCATCCCCGGCATTGTTTCCTCGCCGGGGCGGCGGGGGCCGGCGGGGGGCGGCGGGGCCCCTCCGCCGGTACTCACCAGGGACGGTGGGGATAATCCTCGCCCCGACAGTGGCACAAAGGCGGCTTCGGGCTGGCTGCCTCGGGCTCTCAGCGCCGCTCCATGCCGGGCCGGGCCGTGCGGGCGGCGGAGCGGGAGGCGCGCGGTGCAGACAGACCCGGTGCAGTGAGGGGCTGGCACGCAGACACACACTTTTTGTTTGCTGCACATAATCTGCCCAATGACGCGTGACAGCCCACGTCCCTCCCGTTAACCCCTTCGGGGCTGCCCGCTCGCCGCCCGCCCGCCCCTCACCTGGACCCGGCGCCACCGGGCACCAACGGGGAAGGGGGTGGGAAACGCGGGGCGCGTTCCCCCACCGACCCTCTGCTGGACCAGCGGGCGTGTTTGGGGCCACGGCTCCGCTTCGGCCCTGCGGGGGTGCGGAGCAGGGAGCGGGGGTGCCCGACGGCCACTCCGCCCGGCACCGGCATCCCGGCGGCGGCTTTCCGCCCTGTCCCCGCACCTGCCAGGTAGGGGTAATCGGACACGCAGAAAAAAACCTCCTCGGGGAGACGGAGCCGAGTGGGAGTGCCCGCGCCCGGCTCCGCGGAGCGGCCCTCCCGCGCTGCCGGGGCCCGGCGAAGGCCCGGCGTGCGGAGAAGCGGC
Source organism: Acrocephalus scirpaceus scirpaceus (assembly GCA_910950805.1). Classification (NCBI taxonomy): domain Eukaryota; kingdom Metazoa; phylum Chordata; class Aves; order Passeriformes; family Sylviidae; genus Acrocephalus; species Acrocephalus scirpaceus. The sequence continues at coordinate 64,380,598 of OU383778.1, read as the reverse complement.
ATCAGGCAGCCCCGCGCTCCCCGCCGGAGCCTGGTCCCCGCCGGAGCGGGGTAGGGGGCAACCCCGGCCGGAGCCTCCCATCCATTCCTGCCCGTTCCGAGGCGGGGGCGGCCACGGGTTCTCCCCTGCGCACGGGGGGCTCCCGCATTCACCGACACGCGCGCAGCTTCAGGGAACAGAGACGCGCGGATGCTCTGTGCCGAAACGAGGAGTTTACCGCGTGGAAAAGCGCTTACCAGTCCCTCCCTGATCGTCGTCATTTCAGATACAAAACAGATTTTAAAAAATTAAAAATAGAATTTGAAACCCCTTAAACTAAACTAAAAAAAAAAAAAAAAAAAAAAAAGAGAGAGAGAGAGAGAGAGACAAAGCGTTTTCCAGGGGCGAAGGGAGCGGGGTTTGCAGAGAGTGGGCTGATGTTTGGCTTTCAAATTCACTTATCCCCCACACAATTACGATTTTCCTTGCATTAGGATTAAAGGCTGCCTATAATATGCTTTCAACGTTTATCTTATTAATTCGACAAAATGCAGTGTCTCCTACAACGGAGATTCTCATAACATTAAAAATATGTGAGGCTGTAAAAATTTGGATGTCAATTCCTGCTTCAGATGTGGTGGGGGTTTTTTTTCCTATTCCTGTTTCTTTTCTTGTCTTTTTTTTTTCTTTTTTTTTTTTTCTTTTTTTTTCCCCAGTGCTGCAGCTCTCGCTGCAAGATATAAATTGTCCGAATGACTGTCATTAGCGGGGGAAAAGAAAACCTACGCGCTAATTTTATTGCCGAAAATTTTAAGGGACACCACGGCTTATATACGATATTGAAATCGCTTCGGCATGATCTAAGCTACCGAAATTCCCTGGGACTGGAAAGGACCGCGGCGGAATTTCTGAGCTTTTATCCAGCCTCTGATGCCACTCTAAAAGTGGATCCCAGGGAACAGCGTGCCTCGATCCGCAGAACGGCACCGTGACTGACGGACGCGGGCTCTCTCTTTTGGAGTTTCTGCTGGGGCGTGCCCCCACCAGCAGCGCCCATCGCAAACCCGCAGAGCCAGGCGCCCCGCAGAGCCCGGTGCCGGCGGCGCTCTCCCAGCCTTGTGGAAATGCCTCACCGGGAATTTTGGGGACACGGGGCAGGTGCGCCGGGCCTGATCCAGCCCCCGCCGCGCTGCCAGCGAGCGCGGTGTCACCCTAGGCGCCCGTGCGATCGCTGCCCGCCGCCTCCCGGCTGCCGCACGCTCCTATCTTGGTACATTCATGTATTTTCTATCCGTTTATTTTTCCAGAAAATTTCTTGCCGAGAGCAAGGGACAATCCGGGCTGAGGAGTGACGGCCGTTTTCCCAGAGACCCCCGCAGCCGGCAAACCCCCGCCACTCCCCGCCTTCCAAAAGCACAGCCCTTGCTCTGCCGAGCCCCTCTCGACGGCACCAGCGCGGCACAGCCAACAACTCCCGGGCAAGGGGAAGCCCCGGGAGCAGCGGACAAGCCTGGGATCTGAGCTCAGAAGGGGCTGGGCTGGCGAGCCAAATTCCCACAGAAGCCAGCCCTGACAGGCATCAAGGCCCGGGGGGCGGGGCGGCCCGGCGTCCGCTGCTCCCTGACCGGGACCTGGCAGGGATTCATTCAGGCGGCTGCAGGGGCCAAAGGGGCAGGGTGGGGATGCCTGGATGCTTGGACACCGTTATAACTAACCACCTTGATAATCGCCTTCTGCCCGCGATGAGTTATTGTGGGCATGGCTGCAAGGGACAGAGCACCTGCTCCCGGGGGTGTCAGTCTTCTCTTTCCTCCCTGACCTTCACGCGGGAAGGGGAGAGGAGAGGGACCAGGAGAGGCTGCTCAGCCTGTGCTCAGAAACGCTCTTGTATCCTTTGGGAAACACTGCCTGAGTCGTGTCATGTGCCAGGCCTATGGGTGTGTGGTTACTCCTATGAGAAAACACATACACAGCTGAGAGTCAGCTCCCAGGCGGCTGCAATAAAGTCACTCATAAAATAAAATCACCGAGCTAACGCATGAGTTCCCAAAAGCACACGAGCCCAGACACACTCACTCCTGTGGGGCCAGGGTATCATGGGGAGGGGGCACAAAGGGATGCTCAAAACTGCCTTGCTACCCTCTCTGCCTGCTGCTGCCAGGGGCAGGGCCAGCAGTGGTCCCTGGGAGGTGCACACCACTCAAAACGAAATGTGGAGCCACAAGCTTTCCTGGTGCCTGGAGAAATGCAGACAGAGACAGGAGTCAGGCAGGCCTCTGTAGTGGAAATAAATCGGGGTCTCAGCTGAATGACTGAAACCGTCCTTTCTGCTTGTCACCAGGCTCGTGGATGGCGCTTTTCCTGGGGAAGCCCTGTGCTGGGGTGCCAGAGACATCCCATCACGCCACAGACACAGTGCACAGTGGAGCAGTGCTTCTCCCACTGCTAATTCTGCTGAGCAGCATGGGGAACCCACTGGGAGTCCTCAGAACCACAAGCACAGGAATGTCCTTGCCAGGGCCGAGGCACACCAGCAATGTTTTGTCTTGTTCCCAGCCCAGCTCTCAAACACCCCTGGGGCGCCTGACCCTCCCTATTACCTTTGACTCTGCAGCCCCACCTCACCAATGCTGGACTCCCAGGTCAGGTCACCACCATGCCACAAAACCACAAATCCCTAAAAGGGCCAGATAGCAGCTTTAGCTGTGCTTCACCCCGAGGAGCAAATGCTCCTGCCCCCTAGGAACCCGACATACCTTCCCTACCTTCTCTTTCATGGTTCAGCCACACCATGGGCAACTTGGCTCTTTCCTCATCCCTGATGGTGCCCCAACTTCCCCTCCACTTTCTTCTGAGCAAACGCAGAGTCTGGTTGGAAATATTAATTTGCCTATTCACCAAAGGGCCAAAAGTTTTTTTATTATTGACCAAAATCTAGACCACCAAACATAATACAGGTGGCTGGTTAAATGGTTCATGTGTAGCCCACTATCACTGCTGACTTTCTATCTCTAAATTATTTTTCTCAGGCTTTCTGCTTCTCTTCCTTACTTGGCCTGACAGCAGCATCAAGGCTTAAAACCTGGAAAGCTTTCACCTAGCTTCACCTTCCTTCAAACGTTTAACAGCCTGACAGAAGACATGATTGGCTGCGAAGGACAGAAAAGGGAGAGAAATGGAAGAAGGGGAATCCCTGCAGGACTGAAATCTGCCTCTGCCTCCTGTACACCCTCGGGCCTTTCTGTCCCTGTGTGCCATCCTCAGTGTCCCACCCTGGGGGAGAGCCCGCCATACCGCACGGCCCTGGCCGTGCCTCAGTGTAAGGCCAGGCAGAAGCCACACTGCAGCTGGAGGACAGGGCAGAGGACAGGCCCCGGAGGGACAGTCCCACAATCCTTGGCCCAGTGCTGCCCAGCATGGGGTGCGTGGGGTCAGGCAGTGCTGGACTCCATCTCCTCAGGAGACTGAGCTCAGAGCAATGGGCCAGACGTGTCTTTGGTGGCCACACGGCCTCTCTGCTGTCAGGTCCGTCAGGACATCACTCACAACTCCTCACTGGGCCCTGGGTGGCCACTGAGTTACGCGTGGCCAAGCTTTGGCAGGAGCTGACTGCCTAGCATATTCCCATCAGGTGGATAATCCTCATGCAGGGATGGCCTCTCCCTTCCTGGTGCTGCCTGGGGGCTCTGAAGGCCCTGGCTTCTCCAGTGAGTGACAGTCCCTAAAGTTAGCAAAGATTTGCTAAACCCTGGAGAAGAGGGGGGTGGGGAGAGCAGTGAAAGGACAGACAGACAGGGCAGGGGGTAGGGAAAAAAATAAAGATGCAGAGGATTTCAGATCCAGCTCTGCTGCAGCAACTTGACGTGGGGTCTGTGAAGGATCTTGAAACTTAAAAAGATTTATTTTCTCTAGTCATAAATCTCATCCCGTTGTTCCTCTGACCAACCAAGCATGATAAAGTCCTTTTCCATAAAGTATTCAGTATTAAAGCCACAAAGCTCACCCAATCAGTGGCCATCTGCTTCTCCCATAACTGCTGCTCCAGAAGCAGGGAAAAGCAGCCAGAAGAGAAAGGGCACCACTGTTACGGCCCTGGGACAAATGAAGAGGCACTGAATAGCAGCCGAAACCTTTGGTTTGCCTTGTATATCTGTATCTATAGAGACAGAGGAAGAAAGGAAGCATTATATTGATACAACAATTGTAAAACAAAAAAAGGAAGAGGCATCTAAAGGGCAATACAGCGGGCATCAGAGGGCCCCGCGGGGAGGGATGCTCGCAGATTCATACAGATCTTTAATTGCTTTGCAATTGAAAGATAAAGAGGCCGAGCAAAAAAAATAGAGAGCGGAAAAGCGACCTGCGTTACACAGTGCATCGGCGCCGGAGCTCTCGCAGCCAGCGAGCCGGAGCGTTGACGATTGGGGTACAATATTCCCAGGACCGACCCCCCATTACGCTCTCCCCGGCTGCATCTCGGCCCGGCCACCCCGCACTGACCTTGGCTTCCAGCCGGCTGGGAGGGAACAACCCCCAAACGCCCCCCTGGAGCTCCCCGTGGTGTAGGACACGTCCCGCAGCCACCCCGGCCTTTCAGGCTGCCCCCCCGGAGGGTGTTTGAGGGGACCCCTCTTCGCTGCACCGCCGGCCGCGCTGCTCCCGGGCGCACAGAAAAAGCCGGCAACGATGTCACCCAAAAAAAGACGGGAGGAGGCGGGAGGGTGGCGGAGCGGAGAGTGGGTGCAGAAGCCTGAGGGGGCTGCAAGAGCACCGGGCGGGCAGCGGCCACCCGAGAGCGGCCCCCGCCCCTTCCTGCGCCGCCGCCCGCCGGGCAAACAGCGGGTTAATGACCGAGTTAGGTCATTAACCGATTTACGTCTCCGGAGAGCCGAGGGTTCGACCCGGGACCGCAGTGCACGCTCTGGGGAGGGGACAACGGCCCCAGGTCGCGGGGACACGGGCAGGGACCCACGGACACGGGCCGGGATTAGCGGCGGCGGGCCGGGATTAGCGGCCGCCCGCTCTGCTGCCGCTCTCCTGGATTACGCTGGGATTAGGAGGCGGCCCCGTCCCCGCTCCCGCGCCGGGCGGGGTGAGGGGGAGTCCCGGAAACCCGGAGGGGTTCGGGGCACCCGGGGGGGCCGGTCTCCCCCTGGCCGCCCGCTGTGCCCGGCGAATGCTGCTTCCCTCCGATGGAGGGCAGGAGAGGAAAGTCGAAGCCCGGGATGCTGCCGGCGGCGAGATGCAGGTGCCAGGAACCTGCCCGCAGCCATCCCAGCTCCCGGGGGGGCACTGAGCCCCCTGCTCGGTTCCCCATCCTGGGGCCCGGCGGGAGGCTGGAGGGCCCAGCAGGAGCCGGAGCTGGAAGCACAGGGGACCAAAAAAAAAAAAAAAAAAGGTGGTGGCTTTTCCTTTTAAGATTCCCTGGCACATGAGTGAAAGCAACACAAATAGGATTTACGCACCGATAAAACCAGGGTCGAGGACCGGGAGACGTGGGTGTGCTTCTCTCCCCGCCGCAGGTTTCGTTTCTCTTGCAGAGCCCGAGCAGGACCAAACACCACGTTGAAGGCACGAATCGCTCCCTGGCTTCTCCCGAGCACTGTCGTGTCCAGCAGCCCTGTATTATGTCAAAAATCTGGCGTGGCAGGCAGTGGCACATCTGCTAGGTGTGGATGACATTCATTAGCCAAGGTTCTCTGCTAAACGGCCTGCCAGAGTCTCAGCAGCACTGCCCAATGCCAATCACTCGTCTGCTGCCAGCTCAAGGCAATCCTGCTTCAGGGATGGCTCCTTTCCATGCTGGCAGGAGAAACAGAGGAAACAATGCATTTAGATGTTTGGGATGTGAGCGGGGTTGCACATGGGAGCAGCAAGCAGATGTAGCAGGAGAGGAGATGAAGTTGTGAAGTGTCATTCAATAATTGCAGCACAAGGGAGATGTGCTGGTAAGCTGAGGTTTGGGAGGGGAAAGCGTTAACCCCTTTCTAAACCACAAGGCAGACACTGGTGGACGCTTTTTGGAAAGGAAACATAATGAGGCTAATGCAGCAAATGGCCTGCTTGTGCTTATGGAGGGCACATGGAACAACACAGGGAGATTCATGCCAGGATAGCTGGGAAAACCGTCCAGGCCAGGGGAGGGAGCTGCACTGACCGGCTCAGGGAGCAGCCGGGCTCAGATGTCCTTCCCCTCTGGGGGTCTACCTGCTGCAGCCTGGATACCGCCCTGCTCGTGACATAGTGGGCTCAGTGCTGGCCCTGACAGCTTGGTTCACAGCCCAAAGGGGCAGCTGCACACCCAGGGCAGCCTGGGCACTCACCGTCCTGCCCTACAAGAGATGTGGAGACCAGAGGTGGAAGGCAGGAGCATCTGCTTGGCACTGCTACAAACATCATTCTCTGGGAAGAGAGGCTCCATTTTCCTGTGCTCAAAGCTCTGGGAAGGTACTTGTTCCTACAAAGGAATTAAAACACTTCAATTGGAGATAGATGGATAAGGATATTAACCTTCCCCTCTTATTAATTTAATAAATTTACAACCACAGAATGAAGTTTGAATTTGAGCCACTATGTGCTTACCAGGGAGCCTGCGGAGGCAACCTAAAATAGATGCTCAGTGAAAGCTCCCCTCAGCCCTGTTTTCCCTTAGCTTCCATTCTGACTTCTATTTCTGTTTATGTCCATTCAGGTAGTGGTTCATAAAATGTGCGAAATACTACCTACCTACACACACAGATACACACACACACACACACACCCCCGCAGCTCTTGCCTCACAGATAATTCCTATGACAGCCTCAGTTTCTTAAATGTTCCATTATTTTTGCTTGCACCATGAAAGACCACTGGCAGCTGGCAGTGCCTTTCATGCTTCTTTCAGCCAGGCAGGGAATCACAGGCTTCTCCCCCAGGACTGGCCTCTCTGCAATTACCTGTGCTATTAAATCCCCATGTACATCAAGAGCCCCCCTGGGTCAGCACAACTGTTCCGTGGTGGAGCCCATCTCTGACACCACACGTGCTCTTCCCACAGGCAGTGGCTTCTCTGACATCCTCTGCCCGGCCATCTGCGGCACAGCTCAGCTGTGAGCCCTTTCCTTCTGCTCTCACCTCCCCAGGATGTCGTTCTGCTCCGACTGCATTCTGGACTGAGCCTTACCCACCTTCTGTTTCTCTGCTGGGTTTGTCTCTGTTCTGGTTAGTTGGTCAGCCTCAACCAACGAATATCTGCACATTATAAGAGATTTTCCCAATTTTCTACTTTCTGTGGTTTAATGCTCACTGTACCACATACACCCCAACCTCTTCTGGCAGAGGCTATGTGAACCCCATAACCTCCCATCCTCAGACACTAGAATTGGGTGGCTTTAAGAGCAGGATGTTTCTCCTGCCTCTCCAAACATTATACCTTCATTTAAATATGTGAGTAATCCTACTGGATCTACTCCAGTGCTTAAAGTTAAGCCTATTAAGTGTTCATGGAGCAGTGGTCTGCACATAGAGGAGCCAGAAGAAAAGGGAAAGGGGAGAGTGGGGCACTGCTCCGGCTGGGAGCCATGGTGGCAAGAAACACTTCCCTGCTCTCCTTCACCTCAGGGTCACCTTCTCCTCTGGCTACTCCTGACAGCCCCAACACCAGGCTCCCCTCAGCGTTCAGTGCTGTCACTGACATCAGCAATGTGAGCGCAGTAACAGTGAGGCAAGATGAAGCGGTGGGGGGGTGGGGAGAAGTGCTTTTAAAAACTTGTCAAAACAAAAGCCTGGATTAATTTTTTAATGCCAGGTTGGGCTTTGCAGTTGCTGTGTTGGAAACTATATTTGGTTTTGTTTTCAAGATGCTTTTTCTAAAACTCATTGTGTTCATCATCATTATTTTCAGACAATGATATGGGAGAGAGAAATTATCCCTGCTCCTACAAGGAGGGCTCTAGGAAAGCACTCATGCACGTGGCTTCCTTTGCTCTCCACGGATTTCAAGCACATACTTAGATTTAAGCCTTAGTGCTACTTTTTGTAACAGGCAGCATCTCTCAGAAACAGGACTTCATTCAAAACCTGCACATCCATGGAGCTCTGGCTCTTGACTCTGCTTCAAGTACTGGAAAACCTCCTGCCTTGGCTGCACAAAGCCGTGTCCCACCCTTTGATGCATTTCTTGGCACGTGCACATTCTAATTCCTGACACCACCCTTTCTTCCCCTTTTCTTAGCTGGCTTTTCTCTGGGCACAATGCATTATGCTTTCCTGTATGTACTACTCCATACTGCTTGCACAATGTTTTGCATGATCTAATATTCTTTGTTCAAAACTGCAAGAAAATCTAAATAAAGACTATAGCGTGTCGCATCAGTATAGGCATCAGCTAACGTTTTCCATGGCATATGGTACTTCAGAAGCCATATGTACCACTGTTTAGTGATTCTGGCAAAGAGGCACAGAATGGTGAAATCCAACTGCCAGGATTTCTGAAAACAAATATGTAAATGCTCCAGTGCTTTTGTTATTCATAACATACCTCTAACACAGCACATACAATATGCTGTTCATTCTGTAATGAGTATACTACTAAACTGTATTTGCTTCCATCCTCATTTTAAAAGATTATTTTCTTCTGTATATGATTCTGCCATCCTCTCTATCAAAATCAATCTAAATTACAATTCAGAAAAGGCATTTTATCTATTTTAAAGCATACACCATGGGGAAGATTATATACCTACGCAAGGGTCTCACATCAGAACAAAGACAGACGTTTGCTCTGCAGCCTGACTAGTGGAATCAAAGCAAGCAAGGGAAGTGCACTTAAGCAGATCAGTTGCACGGAGCAAAGCTTGTTCAGCCAGGAATAACCTCCCAGTGAACACGGGTGGGTTGCCCCTGCTCACGGGCTATTGCAAAGCAAGCAGGTAGAAAAAGCTTTTGCGAATAGGCCCTCAGAAACAATAGCTGGGAAGGAAAGAGAGGATTCCAGACACGTGGTCCAAGGTGGATGGTGGCTGCCAAACTCTGACCTGGGCTGGGATTGCTCCTGGTGAGCCAAGGCTCAGCCAGCAGCTGCGGACAAAGGGGATGGTCTGTGGCTGGGGGCTTGTTCCCAGAAGGGCTGGCAGGTGTCACTGAGGTGTCAGGGCAGTGCACAGGGCTCACTGGAGCACTGCTGCATCACTAAAGGCTTCAGACCCCATCAGCCATAGCAGAAGCCCTCCTTCCAGAGCCAGCACCAGCAGTTAAACAGGAATCAACACCCAATTCCATTAACCACCTGTGACAGCGCTACTCCAGGTGCTCCTCTCATCTGCAGAGAGCTTGTCATCTCTGCCTGGGATCTTGCTGTGCTGAAGGATTCCAAAATACTGTTTTTTAGCATTACGCGTCCCCATTTACAACAAAGATTTTAACATTATCTGTCACCACCATTGCCTCTGTGGTTTATCAGTGTCCACAGAGACTGCAATTGCAGGAGTGGCCAAGCCCATTCACAGGTCACTCTGCAGCTTGCTCCTGCCTCAGGAGCAGGGCTCCTGTACCCTCCAGAGCTGGTGCTCAGCATCCTGCAGCTCCTGGTGACACCGGGGGACCAGGCAAATCTCAGGAGAAGGGCACAGATACCAGTGCCTTCAAGAAACGTGTGGGTTTTCCAGTCTATTGCTTAACTAATGTTAAAACAACAATGAACCCATGACTCCCTGCACACAGTCACAGAAAATACTGTCACCCTACAGGGTCCTGAAAAAATTCAGCCATCTCCAGATATGACAGTGTTATTCAAGACACACAGATGCTTTTTTTCCCAAGAGATTGAAGACTGCTGCTCCTTTCTTTGCCAGTCTTGCACTGTAGCATCCCATTTCAGCAAGCACAACCTCCCTCACCAGGGTTTCGTGCCCACCACCATCTCTGCTTCACTTCCCTTGCATATCAGACCTGCTCATTACCTCCTATCTCCTGCCAGCCCCCAATGCATTATCCTGAGCTGCAAACCATCTGGGTGCCCAAGAAATTCCTTTTTGGTAGGTTTTTTCCCCTGCGACATAAACTGGGATCCCACTTTCCTCCTCTCAAGTTACAGAGATACTCTGTCTTAAGCCAGACCTCTGCATGCAGCCAGGCCTTTCACCTCTAAACAGTTTTTTTCTATTCTATCACAGAAGAAATCCCTAAAATAAGCCTTTATGTTTTCCTACTTTTGTAGGTCCTTCAGCCAGAATTTGGGGTTTTTTTTCTGTTCTGTTCTAGCCAGCAGGTGATAAAAAATTGCCATAAGAAATGTTTGAGCATAAGTGCCTGGATTAGGAAAAGAGACAATTAGAAAGTGCAAAGTGGCAAAAAGCTCTAAGAAGCCAAAAAAGAACAAACATGCAATCTGTCCATCAAAAAACCACGTTTTCCCTTGCTGCAGTAAAAATCAACATCATCAAATTACAAAGTATTTTGAAAGACAGGAAGTCATGGGAGAAGGAAAAACAGTCCACACAGGGTCAAAAAGGGGAGGTCTGGGAAAAGGCACTGAAGCTGACAAAGGAGGAGATAGGGAAAGGCAAGCACCTCTCACCGTGCTGCCAGGATGCTGTAGTGATCCTGCAGCTGCCGGGTGAGACAAACTACCCCGAGTGAAGGGAGCCAAAAAAGAGCCTGCTGATTGAGCTGGTTCACATGCACCTGCGTTTATGGCAGAGCAAAGGTCAGTCTTGTATTACCTCTTGTGAATCCCTCTTGAATGAGCAGGCTGGGGGTTTGATGAGTACAGGACAAAGATTTATCGACATGCCAGGGGTTGCTGGCCCTAACTCTTAACCTGCTGGCAGAGGTTGGGGCTTTTCATTAAGAGGAGGCTATGCATGCAATACTTCAGCTAAGAGTAAATGTGATCTCAGCCCACACAATTTGCCACTGCCTAAGAGACACCAGATTATTTTCTCTGAGCACAGAAGTCAGCAGTCCCCTGGAACTCTCTGAGCAGCAGACAGCACAGAGGGGATAAGGGAAAGGTGAAACGGGTCTCATGGTACATTGTTCGTCATATCCATGAGCTCTAGGTCAGCAGAGAAAACCCAACTGCCCCATCAAGCTGTACTCCCGTGCTCTGGAGGCACCCCCTTTCTGGAACCAGGCAAGTACCCACTGCCACTGCCAGGACAGGCCCCTCTCCAGGGCCATTTCCAGCTCCCATCAGCAGTCTCCCTTTGCCACCACAAAATCTCAAGGCCACTTTTAAGGGAGAACAGTCTTTATGTGGACAGGCTTGCTCCCTCTCCTAAATCCTTGATTGCACAAGCAACTATGGTTCCAGGAAGAAAGAATAACCTGAGCAATTGGGTATTTACAACAACACATCCTTCTGCCTCTCCTATTACTCGCTTTCACTGAGGCCCATGTCCCTGCACCCTAGTCCTTCCACTTGGACCACATCAACTCTGACTTCCTGTACATGAGCTGCTGGGTTATTTCCCCCTGCTATTCCTGGGGTGTTTCTGTGAATGCTGCTGAATCCATCATTATACGAGATCCAGCTCCACTTTGAGACTCTTGAGCTTTCCCCAGCAACTAAAATAAAAACAACCCCAAAACACGGACTATGGGGTTTTACACTTGGGTGTTCTTGCACACTTCACACTTGTTCCCACCCTTTTCTTTTCCTGTTGCAACCTGAAAATCCCATGGTGCTGGATGAGGGGCAGTAAATTCACTCCCTCCTTCCCTTCCTGCAGCCTCCGGCAAAGCTCTCAGCTGCCCTCTGCTTCCCTCTTCATTCAGTTGAGAGATGCAAAGATTTCTCACCCGAGAGACACCACCCCAAGGAGCTTCCCAGCCCCTTTGGGACACACTCCCCCTCCAAGTCCCTTCAAGCACCTGGGCTGCAGCAGGCACAGCTGGAAGAGCCAGGCAAGGACTAGAAGAGGGATTCCCAATACATGCTCCTGCAGAGTGAGTGAATAATTTCTCTCCTGCAGTTAGTGCCAGCACTTGCTCTTTGCCAATTGGCAGAGGGTACCGCTTCCTTTTCTGAGGAATGCTTAACATCCACCTTTCCCCCACTTCAAGGGGAAACCACAGAGGCTGGGAGAGTCTTCCCAGGCAGCCGGGCATCTGAAGGAGCTGCAGGCTTGGGGAAGGAGGAGGAACCCAGCAAAAAAGCCAGGTTTTACTTCACAAACATCTTTTAGCTGAAGGGGAGCAGGAAGCACATCTCTCCCTCACCTGAGAGTTCCCATGGGAACACAGAAGGGTGGTGTAACAGCAAATTTTGGAACAGGCACGTCTGCAAACAACTTCTGATATATATTTGAGTCCTCAGATGTTCAGCCACTTGCACATACTGAGTGAGTGCCTGATTTGCATGGGATTTGTATTTGTTGGTATTCACATTCGTAGGAGAACGCATACATTAGATTAATGTCATCACAGTTTATGGAGATCATCTGTGCCACAGCACCAGCTCAGGGCTCTGACTGCATTCTGTGCCCTGTGGCACATGGCAGCCCCTCCTGCCCTGCCAGGGCCACCGAGAGGCTGAGCCCTGAGGTGGTCCTTCTGAGCTCTCCTCTTTTAACACAAAAGTTTAAAGATCATTTGGAGTAATGGTCTAAAATTGCTTAGCCCATATTCCAAAGGTAAATTTAATCCAACTATTTGGACTTATTCTCTTATATCTGCTTGTATGAACATACAGCATGCTCCACACCCTCATTTTTAGTGTCCTGCCTAAGGACATTCAGCTGTCGAACAGACCGACTAGTAGTCCCTTTTTGTCTTGCAAGAGCATCCCTCTCTCAGAAAAATGGGATGGTTATAATTCCCTCCCTGTTTGCCATGACACCTGGGTGTTCTCATCTGCTAGACCTGGAAGCTGTCACTAGAGATGCTGTTCTCACAGAAGTGTTGCTGGGCTCAGTCAGACACTCTTTGTAAAGCAGATGGAACACCTCAGAAGAACAGCACTGCAGCAACAAAAGCTCATTTTCTGTTAGAGGATTTCTGTTATTGGGCATGCTTCCTTCAGGTGACTTCACATCCCAGTGAGCCCACATGCCAGCAGAGTCCAATGATGATTCTATTAACCTACTTTCACTACTGAGGCCCTGCAGTTCCACTTCTCAAGGCTGGCCACCAGCCCCCTTTCCACTTCTGCTTTCCAAATCACACAGGAGCAATAGCAGTGAGGGCTCAACCCTCACTGTGGCCCTGCTGCCCAGGATTTGTGACAGACCGGGATTTCTGCACTGTCCCCATGGCACTGCGCACGCATGAGCCTCTCACGCTGGCACCCACATCCGAGTCACTCCTCCAGTATAAGGATCTGCAGAATCTGTCTCAATCTGATGGTGCAACCCAGAGGAAGTGGGTGGCACAAAGGAAGAGTGCACATCTCCAAATCTGGTGATGATTTCATGCTTACCTCAGTAACAGGCCAAGTAACACCTTTTGCCTGCCCTTAAAAGCCTTTTTCTCTGCAGCATGCCACCGCCCATGCCACCAGCCCATGCTCCAACTACCTGCAGAATTCAGCTGCTTCCATTGCTCCTTACCCAGGCACAGCTCTCCCACCTCATAGCACAGCTCCCACCCTTGACACTTGGAGATGCTGTGGTATGCACTGTTCACCCAAGAGAAGGGCATGCCCTGCTCCAACTTGTTAGCAGACACAATTTCAATTTATGGCTCTTACAAGCAAAGTCTTGAAAAGGTCTTTCGATATTTGAGTGCTTCATCTTACTTTCAAAGCATTTTATACACTAAGAAACCTGGATGGAAACCTCCAAGTGATAATCAAATCCCTTAGATATCTCAGAAAATGTTGCCCCCATATGATCTAGTACCCTCATGACAACAGCTCTCTATTTTAATTTGTGATGGTTCCTACTTCCCACCAACATCTGTCACTGTGATTATAATCTCTAATGAGCTTCTAAATTATATCACAGCATTCTGCCTTGATGAGCTACATTCAGTAACTTTCACTCTGCAAGACATGAAACACTGCCTACAAGATACTGAATGAAAATTCCCTTAGCACAACAGCTGAAAAACTAGTTTGGAAGGTGCTTTTTTGCCTGTTTTGCTTGAGGTTTTTGGGTTTTTTTTAGCATCCTGTTTGGTGTTTCTTATTATGCATCTTATTCCAGGATGCCCAGGAACTTTATAAATGAGGCACAGAAGTTGAGCCTTCCTATTGCACACCCCTAAAAATCTCCACCCAAAGATGGAATTGTCTCACCACACAGCAACAGAGGTACACAATATTTCTGTAAGGCAGGAAGTGGGGAAGAACCCAAGCCAAGGCCCCAGAGAAAATTGCCGTTATTTTTATGTTGGCTTCTAGTTACAGGTGAGGGTTAGTTTGGGTGATGCATCCAGACCCTTGGGATGTTGTACAGACTCAGTTTCCCTGTGCTGCCAGGATGCAGCATTACGCTCCACACCTCTCCCCCACGTACTCCTTTCCCCCAATGACCACAAACCGGAGACTCCAGTATAATGAAAACTGGAAAAGTGAATATTAACCCCCAAGGTTTGCTGGCCTGAGTGGCCACTCAGCCTTGCTAACACATGCCCACACTGCCTAGCAATCTCTAGGGGACTTGGATCTCTCAGATCCATGTTCCTGTTGATTCCTCAGACAACACCAGCCCCCCCTCAGCATTCTCCCTTAAACTTGTTATTAATGTGCACATCCAGTGTCAACCTGCCCGTTTGGGAGAGTGTGCACGGTGTGTCTGAGACAAGGACAGAGTAGGCTGATTGCGTGTACAAACAGTTCCCCTGAAGCAGCAAGGTGCTGACTCCCTGCTGGTGACTCAGCTGCACCTTTCCCAGCTATTCATCCAGGATCTGTGATGTGGCCTCATCAGAGCTGAGCTCAGAGGGTTTAATTTATAGACAGGATTTATGGGGGTTATTCCTTACATCCTGCAGATAAGGACAGACAACACTGACAAAGAGTTGTCATGTTTCTAGCTCAGAGTAGCTGTGCTCTCTCCATAACTCCTGCTTGTGGCCAACCTTGCACTTGGTGCCCGCAAAGCAGCTCCAAAACTCATGGGACAGAATATGCTGAGCACAGCAAACTCAGGGGTGCACATTGTTCACCTCTCCCAGCCAAACTGCAGAGAACCGACTGCCATTTCCCATGCTTCCAGCCTGAGCAAGCACTCAGGTGGCAGGCAGGTAACAGGGAAGGTGCTGACAACACAGGCTGAGATTGCAATACAGTCCTGAAACAGACAAACATTGCTGGCACACTGATCCTCGCTGATGAGTTCCCAAGTAAACTTTATTTCTAAGGGCATAACTCTAATTGCAGAGCACTAGACTGGTTCCAAAAAATCTTGTCTACCTAGAACATCTGCCCACTCACTGCAGCTAACACCATCCCCATTTCTTTTGCTCTCTGTGTACTCAGTACCTTTCCAAGCCCACAGTGACTCTGGCTCATTCTCTGAAGTGCAGCTGTTTCCAATGGTTCTTGCGAGGGCAGGAGCACAAAATCCTGGAACAGCAAGCAAAACAGGTAAATGCTCCTGAGGAACAGGGAGAGCATAAGACTGGAGGGAGCTACTGGGGAGCTTATGCACCATGGCTTGTCTGTGCCACAAGATGAGCTGCCCAGGTGAACGCACACCAACTCAACACTGTCTCCGACTCATGAGTTCTTCAAGCAACTAAACCAGGTCTTTGCATATCCTCAGCAGGGACTGAAGGCCCTTCCTTCTCAACATGCTTCACTACAGGTGTCTTGGGCTATGGTGCCATGGTACCGTTGTACCATGAGCTATCTTGCTTCTTGGTTAGCTTTGCTGTGCAAAATATTTCCTTTAAAAGGCCTTCTAACAGGCACAAGAGTTTAGTATGAAGATGAAAATACCGCCCCATGGCAGATGACAGTTTAGTACCCCAGATCTCTTCCTGTGGCTATTACCGTGTGGCATGTCTAACTATTCCCCAAAACCAGTGCCAAGCACACCACCTTCTACACCTCGCTAAGCTGATCCATGAAAACATACTAAGTCCTTGCTAAGCTGCTTCACCAGCTTGTCCCTGGGGGAAAGGGCACGACCCTTCCTGCCCCATTTCTTGCTTTGCCAATAGCACTGCAGAAAATGATGCCTGCAATCCAGTCAACACTGCTCCACCTCTACCCATCTTAACTGCCCAGACACAGGAAGAAGAAAAAAGGATAAAAACCTTGGATGACAGGCAACAGGACATGAGTGTATATAAATTAAACTTTTTATATGTGAAGAAATTGAGAAGAAGGTAATTCAGAGTCACACAGATTAAATACCAGTCAGATAAAACACATCCCAGCTGCTTCACTCCTGTTTTAAGGCCAGCACAGTCACACTGATGATCAGAAACTCGTCATCCAGGCAGCCAGAGGAGTAGCTCACACGAACAGGGCAAGGCTGATGTATGCCAAGTCACCGGCGCAATTTGGTTGGTGAATAACCAGGACAGGGCTGTGAGTCAGCCAGCAAACACTTCCACACATGCACCCTTCCTGCCCTGCAGTCTGAGAGCAGCAGAACCAGGAGCTGACTGCAATAAAAATACCATCCTACCTTTTGAAAGTGGTGTTTCCCCAAGTACATCCTCTAGACCGCCTAGGCAGAGTTGTACAAATCTTCACTAACCTGACATTACACAGGCCAGTGGAATGATGTTGTTCTCTGCAAAGTGCAGGGGCTGTAGGCAAGAAGGAAAATCACCCAATCAGGCTGGAAAGCACCTTGGATAGTTTTACCTCCTGCTCAAAGCATGGCCAACACCAAGACCAGATCAAAAAACTAGTCAGGCCTAAAAACCCCAAAGTGAGCTGACCCCAAATTAGCTCAGTTCTTGAGAGCCTGATGCTTAAAATGCCAGCAGTTGTGGGTTCCATTCCCATATGGGCCATTTACTGAAGAACTGGACTCAGTGATCCTTATGGATCCCTTCCAACTCAGAATATTCTGTGGTTGTGATCCTCAACCACACCACTCTGGCTGTCCTGTCCCAGAGCTCAGCTGTAGCTGTGTGGTGACAAAGTTCCCCTACACACTGCTGCACGCCTCTCCCAGCCTCAGGCACACAGCCAGCCTGCCCCGATGAGCTTTGCACCCACAGAGGGCAATCCTTCTCGCAGTAATCCCAGATCCATCCAGGTGTCCACATGGCATCCTGGACCAGCAGGGACTGCTTGAAGTTCTGCTCTTGCCACACTGGCCATGCCACAAGGACCTGCTCAAGCACTCCTTGGAGCTGTCTGACCCCTCCAAAGGGCTCTCCATTCCTTCCCACTCTGCATGCCCAGAACCTAGAGCCTCACTCCACAGTGTTCCTTCCCTCACTTGCTACAAAAAACAGGGTCAGAGCCCTTCTCCAGCTTCCAGGTGGCACAAGCTGCCACCCAGCCCCACTGTGGAGCCTCCATCCCCTTTCATGGCAGCACCACCTCCAGCCAGCCCTCCTCCCATCTGCCCTGGCTCTTATCTGCAGGCAGGTCACTGCAGAAGCTCCATCAAGTCTGGCATCTCTCCACCTGCTCCTCTTGGTGCTACACTGCCCCAAACCCTCCTTCTCCAGCTCTTTCCTCCACCAGGCTCCCACAGGCCAGACCCTAGTCTGGGTGCCTGTGCCTGGCACCACATCTTCCTCAGGACAGCACCTGCTCCACCAGACACAGGAAGAAGCAGATACTGTGTGACCACCAAGCCCCCGCTGCACATCCCTGATGTCCTGGGAGCAGTGTCTTCATCTCCCACTGCCCTGCAAACCTCCATGTCACCTCTGTGCCAAATGCCCAAGCACCATACTCTCCAGCAGCAGCAGCAGCAGCAGCAGCAGCAGCAGCAGCAGCAGCAAGCCCAGGTGATCCCCAGGCTTGGGGATCCCAGCGATGGCAGCTGCTGGTACAATAATCAGAGCCCCACAATCAGGAAACAACAAACAGTTCCTGGGGGGGTGCAGCTGGGCTGAGGAGCAATCAGGAGCAGTGACCCCACCCATGCAAAGCAGGATCAACCCGAAAAAACAAATGTCTAATTCCACAAAGAGCTCCTGGGGAAAAAGAAGGGAAGAAAAAATAAAAATAAAAATTCTGAACCCCAAGAAGCTTCCTCAAAATGTCACACAAGAAAAAAGCTGAAAAAAACACCACAATGCCATCCAAAAAGCCTCTCCCAAACTTATAAAAGCCTCTGTTTAAATACATAAAATAAATAAATGCTCTGCTGGCAAACTTCCAAATTGGCGGAC
Organism: Acrocephalus scirpaceus scirpaceus; assembly: GCA_910950805.1. NCBI lineage: Eukaryota > Metazoa > Chordata > Aves > Passeriformes > Sylviidae > Acrocephalus > Acrocephalus scirpaceus. The sequence goes on along the minus strand of OU383778.1, from coordinate 64,362,382 downwards.
TCCTCAAATTACGAGGGGAAAGAAAAAGAGGAAAAAAAGGAGAAAGAAAAAATCCAAATAAACTGGCAAAAACCATGGAAAGGAATGGTGAAAAGTTGAAAAAAGCAGCCAGCAGCAATACCAGGAAGGGAATTTTCCTGGTGAAAAAACAAAGGGGAGTGTTTTTCCCCCCCAACTCCAAAATTCATCCCCCTGCAAGTTAACAGCCTCTCTTAAGTGCTGGTCTCTGCTGAGTGCCTACACCTATCTTGGAATGTTCCCCCCAGCACACAGCTCCTTGTCAGCAGGCACAATAACTTGCAAGATGTAAAGAAAGCCAAGCAACTGACCCAAATCCCAGTTGTTCCCAGTTGAATATTTTTTGTTCAAAGCATGGGCCAGGTGTTTGGGCACACAGAGCACACGGCTCTTCGTGACTGTCACTCGCCCCGGCCTTGCAGCCGGAAGATCCTGGCACAAATGATTACATGAAACCAAATTAGGGGTCATACAGAAGAAAGGACATTGCCATAGCTCTGGCATAATTAGGGCCCATCATCATCAAGGACAGGAAATCGGTACATCTGCTTTCCGGGCTGCTGATGCCACGGTGGCTCAGGCATGATGTCCTGCTGCAGCCCGCTGGCCCTGCATAAATATTGCCCTGATTGCCCCCAAACAGTGGTACAAGCAGTTGTTTTATCACTCAGCCTCCCAGTTGCTCTTTACTCTTTCTCTCCTAGGCCTGGGAGGACAGAATTGACACAATGCTTTCTCTTGCTCTCCTTTGCAGCACTGAAGGGGCCAGGCCAGATGGATAAATGTCAGCCCCTTTTCCTCCCATGTGACTCCAAATTGAACACAAGTGATGTTTCTGTTTGGATGCACCCTTGGAAGGTTTGAGCCTGTCCCCCTGGAGTTAGTGATAAAACTGTCACAAGCTGGATGACTCCTGGATCACTACCTATGCTTTTTAAAATATTTTTTTTTCTCCATATACTACTGAGAATTGTGTCATCTTTTCCCTGGGTTGCACTGCTCTGCAGGGAGTTTCCTGACTGCTCCATTCTTCTGTCTCCTCTAGCCAGGCCGTTGTTTCCCAAGAATACCAAAGAGGGTCACTACAACTCTAGAGTTGTGCTAAACTCCCAGCCCCAGCGATCTCTGGGCGTTGCTCAGAGCCAGCAGCAGCTCTCAGGCCAGAGTGGGATTTCCATGTTTTCTGTCTGTTTTTTTTTCTCTCTCCCAGGCCAAGAGTGATTTATTTTTACGCTGTTGTGGTTTGCACCAGGACAGGCCATCTTTCCCTCTTTGTTTTCATTCTTTCTGCTTGTCCGAGCACTGTGGAAACAAACAGCTCTGGAAAATTGGAAACAAGCAGCTCTGCGCCTTGTCCAGGGTATCAGGCAGCAGAGACTCACAAGAACCTCAGCGGAGCCTGCTGAGACAGGAGTGTGCAGCAGGGATGATCCTGGCTCCTCAGGGATGAGTCGGTGTGCCCAGAGCAGGGACATTGCTCCATATTCCTGCATTTATACCATCCCTCATTCAACAGACTGCTAATATTTAGGTTTCCTGGCTGTTGGAATTGAAGGGTTTCTTTCCCCCCTGTGTTTCTGTGTGTATTTTCAGTGGGTACTGCAAATGTTTCATGATGTTGGAAAGGAAGAGCTATTCAAGAATTCTGAGCTTGCATAATTCTCAGATTTGTCTAGACAGATACTTTCCATCTGGATCATGCAGGCAATACCACATGGACACGAGAGTTCCTGTGTTACTTAATGCTGTCCTTTTTATTTATTCATTTCTACACTGCTTTACAGGATGCACACAGAACAAGGCTACAGCTGTAAAGGGAACAAGGATTTGTAGCTAATCCTTCAGGAGGCAGCTCTCAAACAGCTCCTGCATGTTGTATAACTGCAGAAATCCCTCTGGTTTCTCTTTCCTTGTACAAGCATGAGACTTCCATGCGTGCTTCATATCATGTGAGGTGAGAAGAAAATTATTTTCCTGTGAGCTGCCCTGGCTCGAGGCTTCCCATCATCATCACCTGTCCTTGGGTTTGCACAGCTCAGGAAGTGCTGGCTGGTGCCAGTGCTGTGGAGCTTTCCTGTTCCATGCTGCTCCTGGATGATTAGGCAGAAGGGCAATCCCAGGCCTGAGTCAGAAAGGAGAAGAAAGCAGGCTGGCTCACAGCTGTTGGGCAGAAGTATCCTGGACCTGAACTGGATTTATCAAGCGACAAAGCCCTCCTGACCCGCTGCAGTCTATGCAAAAGGCAGCTTGTGCGGCCACCAAGCTGCTGTTGGGACCTCCAGTCCTGAGGTCCTGAGGTCATCTCACCAGAGCACTGAAAGGTTTTCCCCCCAGGCACAGCCTTTCTGCTGCAAGCATTCCTGAGGACCCACAAGCAGGGACAGGCTCACAGCCAGGTTACACCAGGCGTGACTCTTCCTTCCAACTGCTCACTCCCCAAATATGATGAGTTCACTTTGGCACCGTTTGCCTGAGGTCTTCCCAACCAAAAAGAAGGTGGGAGTGGGTGGATGTTGAGGGACAACATGTGGGGAAATCATCTGCAAGTGCTGGAGATGAAGAAGGGAACGGTATAACCCCAAAGGCGCTGTGTAAGCTGTTCTGTTTACGACTTTCTCGGCACTAAACCTTGGCAGTGAACTTGTGTTCATTTGCACATCAGGCCAGTCCACGTGAAAACTTCTGCTTCTAGATGCTGGGTTACTTTGAAGCTGTATTTTTTTTAAGAGTTCTGTTTTAAATGACTGAGGGCAGTTTCTCCTTGGTTCCCCTGGTTTTCCCTGCTAGTCCCAGCCTCCAGGCACAAGAAACCAGTGTAAAGGAGGTCCTCAGCTGGGCTTGGGGCAGAGGTCTGCAGCTGGCCTGGGTCCCTTGGTGCAGCCAAGAGCCAAGATCTCCTCCTGCTGCTGCAACATGGTCTTTGTTTTGGCATTGGCAAGCCGCTGATGCCCCATCTGGCTTGCTCCTCGGATACAACTGAAGATACCAGCTCAGGAGGCTGCTTTTCTGAGGGTTTGTGTGCACACACGGAGAAATGCCCATCCTGATGGGGCTAGGCACCCCGTGCCAAGGTTTATGCAGCACTATGGTGCTGGAAGAGGGTGGGGAGATAGCCAAGCATCAGCAAATGAGTTCTGGGAACCAGGAAAGGAGGCTCCAGCCCTTGTGTGAATGAAGCCAAACAGCCATGAGCCACTGCCCTGTACTTCCTACATGCCTAGCTCCCTTTCATCCAGCCATTCCAGCAAAATAGCCATGATTTATCTGCTTCTTCAGCAGAAACCGCAGGCTAAAAGAGGAATTCAGCACACTTGAAACAAGTAAAGCATGAACTGGTAGTGGAGGCTTGTTCCAAACACACTGGGTCACATGTGCTTGAAGCAAAATTTCCAACATCTGGATAACATGATATGTACTCCCAGGCAAGGCAAGCTCCTGGGGCTTGGGGTGGACTCTTGCAGCTTGGAAAGCTGGAGTGCAGCTGGTTTTGGGAAGCTCAGCAAGCTTCCTCTGTCATCTCACACGCCTCTGCACGGCCTTTCTTTTGGCTGGGTCTTTGGCAAAGCCCAGGCTGCTCTGTCCTTGATCTCCCATGTTTTGTGAATCCATGGGGACTGTAAAACACCGCTTGCTTACCTCTTGACCTTGGAGCTTGAAGTAATTAAGAACTTCGTGAGCCAGATCTCTGGCTGACATTATTCACTGCTGGTCCACAGGCTTTGTTTAAGTTTCCAGCTTGCATCATAGGGAGGCTTGGCTTGGCGTTGGGATCGGCATGGAGAAGGCACTGTGACACAGATGTGTCAGGTCAGAGCACTGCGGCTACAGCGAACCATCCAGAGAAAGCAGGACCGCGGATGAAGTGAGATGAAAGGAAAACTCTCCAGGAGGGTGACTCTGACTTTCCATCTCCTCCTGCGGAGGGACGAGCAAGATCCTTTTTGCAGTCCCGATTCACCTCCACGAGTCTGCGGGAGACACATGATCACTGTTAGGACGGGGCTTTTTTTTGTTTCAAAATTACAATTCTGTGGTGTTCGTGCAATCCCCCAACCCCCTCAATATTAAATTTATTTGGGGCTTTACTCTTTGGCACACGTGCAACGGGGGCAGCAACACGAACCGGAGAGCGCCTGACGCGGATGATGGGACGCAAGACGGACGCACGGGCCGGGCGAACGGGGGCGGTGCGAGCCCGCCCGCCCTGTCCCCCGCCCCAGCCGTCGCTGCGGGGAGGGAGGGCCGGGGCCGGGCCGGGCGAGCCGCGGTGGCGGCGGCGAGGGGCGGCCACTCCGGCGAGAGGCAGAACGGCAGCGCCCGCCTGCGCTCTTCGCCGCCCGGAGGCTCCATGGCCGGGGCCGTGCCCTTGCTGCTGCTGCCGCTGCTGCCGCTGCTGCTGCCCGCCGGCGCCGCGCCGGCTGCGGGCGAGCCGTCGTGCCACGGAGCCTTCGATATGTACTTCGTGTTGGACAAGTAAGCGGGGAGGGAGACGCGGGCGGGGATGGGGGAATCGCCGCCATCGGGCATCGGGGCGGCGGCGCCGCTTTTTGTTCGGGAACCGCGTGGGGCTGAGGGGCCGCGCGCGCGAGGGGCGCTGAGGGGCCGCGCGCGCGGGCGGGGGCTCTGAGGGGACGCGGCGGGAAAGGAAACGCATCGAGAGGGGCTCGGCGGGAAGCGGGAATCCTCCCGAGGGGATCTGCAGAGGGGCCCTTGGAAGTTCTCCCGCCGGAGGTGCGTTTGCGGCCGGAGACGTTGGAAGGGCGAGCGGCGGCTGCATTTGCCGTCCGCCCCGCCGCGGCGGCCGGGCTTTTGTGGGGAAGTTCGGGCGGCTACGATCGCCCTCAGGGCGAGGGAGGAGCGGGCCCCGGGCGACAAACCTACCAGCGAGAGCTGGCGGGACCTTGAGATGTCTGGAACAGCGAATAGTGTCAGTTTCTCCCGAAGTGTCACCCCAGATCAGGCCGCTGATGTGCTCTGGTTTTCCCTTCTAGGTCTGGGAGCGTGGCGACGAACTGGCAAGAGATATTTAATTTTGTAAATCAGCTGACAGAAAGATTTGTGAGGTGCGTGGTGCTGCTTGTGACACCCGAGGTGATGCTGGAGTAATTCTGGGCTGTGTTAAACACCACCCCCCCACCCGCCCCAGTCTTTTGCAAGCTCAAGGGTTGTGTTCCACAAACACATTAAAAGTTTGGCTTCTAAGACACAAATTGCTAGAATGTATTGGAAACTTTTACTTTATTTTCTTGTGCTTGGAGCTCAGCAAAAGGGTGACAATATGTGTCTTTAAATACTTACTCTCTTAAATGACTCTCAGACGTGATTTGATGTTTTTTTAAACTTGTTTTTCAATATGCCATGTGCCTAATTTCTGAGGGAGTACTGCTCAAATTCTGTGTTTGGAGATCTGTGTAAAGAAGCAGTCTTGAACACATGTAAATATATGTGTAAATATATAGTGCAGGTCAAAAGGAAGAGAGCAATGTTAAAGCTCAAATGCAGAGGAAGCCCATGCCATGTAAGAGTGCATTTGTTGTACTTACATATAATCAACTTTGTTACTGTCAGCAGTGTTGTCGGGCAAGTCCAGCTCCTCTTGAAATAGCTGCCGTAAATCCTGGCTGACTGCTCTGTACAAACAGCTGAGGATTGCAGTGCTTTGGTTTAAAAAACCCTACAACAAAATCCAGAATAAACCGAATTAATCCCCCACCAGACAAAGGAAGAGATGGTGTGGTAGGTTTTGCTAAGGAAAACCAAGTGCAGAGTGTAATCCTGGCTTGCTAAGAAAAGATTACAATTAGGCTTTTATAATAAAATATTGCCTATTTTCATCTTGTCAAAAGCAAATCTTATGTAAACGTACGTAAATTTTTGTCCAGAGGGGCGACAGAAACTTCTGAAAGTTTTGTTTTGTAAGCTCTGGAATTACAGGGGAAAAAAAATAAAAGAAAAAGTAAAATAAAACCAAGCCTGATAGCAAAGTAGGACTTCTTTGGGTAAGTGGTAAAACATTTGCCCCCCCCAAGAGGGTGGAAAGATTTCAGTGGAAAGCTTTCAATTCAGCATCTTCTCCAGCCAAGTGACACTCCCTCTTGCAACAACTGTGTGGAGGTCTGGCTGCATTCCCATCCCAGTGTCTGAGTGCTCACAGAGAAGGCATGGACGGGCTGGCTTGTGGATAGAAAGGTTCCCTGGGGATCCTGAAGAGAAGTTGGCTAAAACATAACTTGGAGGGTATTGATTGTGGGGGTGCATCTCCAGCAGGGAAATCTCATGGTAATTGGCAGGCAGTGATGCAATTACTAGCGGCTGGGATTGCAAGTACTTGGTTTTGTTTGGTGGCTCAAAAGAGTGATAATACCTTGGTTTCAATTGTGATTTAATTTAGAACCTCTCAGATCTTGGTATGCAGAGCCATTATGGATAGACTGCAAGCTTGGATCTTAAATCCAAAGTCTGGGCCGTTCTGTGCAGACTTGCAGTACTTACATTCCCTTGATGCCAATAATTTTAAGTTGCATCATTGACATCAATGAACTGAAAAGTCATTCAGCTTTTCAAGGGTTAAGTCCTTACTAACCGTAACCTGATTAATTAATGCTGATACTCATATACAGTAAATTACAAAGTTAGTGAATATATTAAAATTGTGATGAATAAAATTTAAAATCATGAAGGAGAGATGTTACAACTTACCTTGGGAAAATTCCTGTTTTGAGCCTCCAGAGCATCAGGCAACTCCTAAGTGTTTTCCACTACTAAGTAGATATGATTCCTTGTAACCTTGTGCAAAGAGACACACCTTCTTAAAAATAAATTAAAAAAAAAGACTGAATTCCTTAATAAAATCAATTCATGCAGCATTGCTTTTTACCATGACATTTCCCTGGATGCTTTTAAAAGGGAAGAAGTTTTCAAGTCTCACAACTCTCTGGTCACAGAAACAAACCCAATCTCTCTCTGGAAAACCCTGCATGCTGCTTTCTTGGAGCTGAGGCAGTCAGTAGGCACTGCTTTTGTGACTGGGAGGATGCGATAAACAAAAAGCAGAGCTGGAAATAGACATTGTGTCATTCTGAAAGAAAAGGGGAAATTGATGGGGAAGTGTGTCTGGTTAGTACCCACATGAGCAGGAGGGAACTGAGTGGTATCCCTGCCTTGGTGTTATACCAGTGGCCCTGACAGTTCCAAAGGATGTGCGTTACCTTCCGTGCATGAGGTGGCCACATCACTGGAGACTAGTCATGTGAGTGAGTCATAATTCTGCTGCTTTGTTCCTCAGGTATCTGGGTAAGGAGAATATGGGCAAAAATGCTTTACCTCCTTTCATTTTGGGTTTCTAGTTCTAAAGTACATTCCTAGGAAGCTGGAGGATAAAGATCACATGAATGAGACTTGAATAAGTGAATGAAATGCTGTGCATCTCCATGTTTCTCTGAAATGTGTTTTTGCCTTCTTTCCCTTTTTTAAAGCCCCAAGATGAGATTGTCGTTTATCGTGTTTTCCACCCAGGCACATGTCATTATGCCGCTAACTGGAGACAGGTTAGTGCTCTGGTTTTTTAATTCTCTCTCTCCCTCCCTTCCTCTGCCCTTACTGAATCAGAGGAGCAGTAACAGGCATGGAACAACGTCTGATACCTCTAAGTGGTAGCCAGTCATGAAGCCTCCCCACAGAGCTGATTTAATTTTGTGACCATATCCCTGGATAGCCTCATAAAAAAGGAAGGAGAAGAATGATGGGAAACAAATCCCTGATGTTAACTCTGCCACTGCTTTGCAGAAAAACTAAGAGTAATGTTTTCATCTCTATGTGGCTCTGCATCTCCCTTGGGCACAGTGCGAGAGTGATTCTTCCATTTGCTTTTACAAAGCGGTGTCCACAGAATGGTTATCAGGATTTTTTCATGTCTAGGGAAAGTGTAAAATGGTTAATAAATGTTTCTTATATTCCCACATAAGGTAAGTGTTTTGTTTTGTATTTCATAATCTGGACTTCAGGGCCTGTTTTAGACAGTGGGGTTGGTACCACTTGAAGGGCGTGAGATCTTTCTGACACTGTGGCGATGTACAGGTGTGCCTGAACTTTTAGTGGATGGTTTTGAGGCATTGGAATTCAAGGTTACTCACTCTGATTTCTAAAGCAAGTGAGGATTTGCAGATAGGATAGCTTAAGGATGGGGGGGGGGCGGGGAACAGAAGGAGGAGAAACAGGTAGAGAAGAGAATATTGCAGGAATAATTACTGAACTCATGGAAATTGGGAAATGGTCATGTGGAATGACTGCTCTCAGCAGAGGACAGTGGCACTGCTGTCAGAGTCCTCCAGTGTCCTCTCAGCCTTTTCAAAACCAACACGACCTCTGCTCTCTCCCTTCTGTCCAGAGGCTATCGCAGTGCTCAACCTTCTGGGTTTTGAACGTGTGAATACCATTTAGGAATCACTCCATAGACCTCTGGCAGGGTGGAAGTGAGGTGATCCGTCCTTTCTGCTCCCAATAGTAGGGTCAGTGCAAATTGTGGTGTGCTGTAGTTCATTAGTTCTGCTGTGGGTTGTTTGTTTTAAACAATACATAACAGGAAGTACAAGACTTCCTGAAAAGACCTGCCACTGGCAACAGGCACGAGAGATGCTACAGAAATGTAGCTGACATCTGAGATGTCTAAAAACTCAGTTCTGATCCCCTCTTGTTCTAGCATTTAAAAAGTGGTCTGACTTGGAAACTACCACTTCCCCCCATCCAGACTGGGATATTGGATCTGCTGTCTGTGGGCAGAGACAATCTTATAAACCATTTTTCCAGATGGCTTGAGAGGAGTCAGGAGAGGACGCTTGAGCCTGTTGTGGAGCCTGCTGAAGTCAATGAAGTCCTTTCTCTCCATTTCAGTAGGCTATCAGTGGCCTGTTCCTTATCAGCACTGATAGCACACAGACCACTTGAAATGCTGGGCAGGATGCTGGAATCCTGCCACAGGGACACAAGCGCCTTTTTCATTGCCTGTCTGTGGCACATTTGGAGCCATAGAATTGTTTTTCTCAGAAGCCTCGTGTAAAGCACAGGAAGAACCTCTGCAGTTCTAGTGGGTTCCCCTGCGGAACTTGGCTCTAGTTCAGGATTGGCTGATGCTCTTGCAAGTGTGTCAGGGGAAGCAAAGTGCCACCCTACTTGTTCAGGGGAATTACAAGGAGAAGGAGACTTGTAACTGTGACCATATGTACATAGGTAAGGACGGATAGATACAGGTGGAGCAGTTGTCCTTTTACATATTAAGCCAACAGAGGAAAAATACTGAGACTGTCTGGCCCCCATTGTTCCCAACAGAAGATAAGGATGCTAAGCACACTGCAGTTCTGAGGATGGGTGTTTGTGAGGGTGGTTATGGGATATTATGACCTTGGTTTGTTACATCTGCTTTGGACTTGCAGGCATGTTTTTGCCCTGGCTTACTTGCTGATTCCCAGATGTCAGGAAACAACAATTTCTTTGCAGCAGTTAGATCAAAGTAGGGCAGAATTTTCTGTTTGGAAAGCCTTAGGCTTCTGATTGTTTGTACAAAGTTCTTGCTGGGTTTACTGCACAATAAAGCTGTGGATATCAAGAGGGCCATAGGATAGTGCTGAAGCCCCCAGATCCCCAAATATTTTGTGAGTGTGAGCAGTGCTATGACTAACTCTGTAAAGAGAAGTCATTGTTACTCACAGTACACACAGTGCTATAATAAATCCATAGAGTAACAACAACACTCAGGTGGAAAAGCCTTCTCATACTGGTTAAAGCCCATTTGAAACACACTCGTTTGTGAAGCTGAGCTGGAAACTGTGCAATAAGTGGGAAACAAAGATTGGTGCACTCACCTTTGGGGCTCACGGTTGCAAGTGGTTTGGGACAGTGGATACCCTCAGGAATACCATCCAGCTGGCACAGTTCTCTTTTGGCCAGCTGTGCTGGCCAGCAGCAGTCCAGGTTTCTGTGAGCCTGCTTTGGATGAGCCCTGCTGCCTCTGCCTGGGTGAAACTCCTGCTGGACATAAAGAGAGGTTGTGGAAAAGTAGGATGCTTGAGTACCTGTACATGACCAACCATACCGTCCTTGCCCCTAATCCAGTGGTGCACTGACTGCTCCTGGTTTCACAGGGATGTGTAAGACATGGATGTATTTGGGGCCTCAGTCATGTGAGCTGCCCCTGCGCTTGGGTCCAAGGCAGCTTGCCAAAACAGACTCATCTGCAGAGAGAGAGAGTGTGTTCTGCTGGGTGTATCAAATACAGGAGAGTTGGCCACTGATGTGGTTTTCATCTGGAGCCTGTGCAGGAGGCTTCAAGTTTGAAGCAGAGTAATTATTATAAGTAAAAAACCCCATTGTAGTATTTAAGAGGCCTAGAAGGCATAAGCCTCCTCCAAGTGATGCATCTGAGGAGGCTCATGCAGGGTTTCCTTTCACCAGTACGACAGCTTGCCTCATCAGAGATGGAGCAATCCTTCTTTTTGTCAAAGAACACTCCCCCTCTCAGTTTCACTGACATTTGTGTGTTTTCCTGTTTACTGTACATCCTTCTTAGCAGCAAACCCCAAGTACCTGTTTTATTTGCCTTCATGTTGTTAGGGATAAGCCCATTGCCTTGCAACACACAGCCTCATTTCTCACCATAAATACATGCTCAGTGAGAGCCACCATCTCCTGCCAGCACTTGTATGCTCATCAAATTGAGATAATTCAAGATTTCAGCATTCCGGTAAGTGGAATGCAACACAGAAAAGACATACAGAACACCGTCCCCCACTCAGAGGAGCTAAGAACACCCATTCTGGAATCTGCATGGTTATTAACAGCTGTGTTTGCCTGGCTGCTGCTGGAAGAGCTGTCTGAGGCAGTTACACAGCTTAGAGAGAGAACAGATGGGGTAGCTATTAGAAATTAGTTGTGCCTATGCTAAAACACAGCAATGGGCTACAGCGCATATGCTGAGTGGGTAAAAGATATTAAATTTGCACTTACTCAGCCCAAACACAGACAGGCTGCAAGTTGCTGATTCTGTTTTGCCTCTTCCACCTGCCTCCCTCTTCTGACTTGCACCACACAGCCAGTGTCCCTCAGCCTTTGTTAGTGTTCCCAAGCTGTGCTGTGGCATGTCCAGGCTGAGGGCTCTGCTGTCACAGTACAGATGAGTTACACAAGCAGTACTTCCCTGGAGATTTCCGTGGCTACCAAACAGCCTTACAGAAACTAGAGAAAGGGAAGTTGTGAGGGCACTGAGGAACAGGAATGGGGGTCCTGGAGTGCTGTGGTTGGCTGACTGCTGAGTCCTGTTATAAGGACAGTGCAGGCAGGCACCAGTTCCCCTGCCTGGCCTTCAAACCAGCCAGGGATGAGTTTTAGAGTGATGGTACCCGCCTCTCCTGCTGGTTCTGCGGCCCCGAGTCCTGCATCCACACTGGTCTTCTGACATCCAGACCAGGATCTGCTGGTGCTTGACCAGCTTGGAGAATGCAAGGAGCTAGTTCATATCTGGCTGGGTCTATCTAATACAGCTGTACTCTGAGGGCACAAGATGGTGCCTGATTAAATGCAGCTAAAAAAGCTCATGCTGCCAACGATTTTCCTGGAACCCCTTGTAGGCAGAGGCCTGACAACACCAGAGATTGCTGTGCGACCGGGTCACAAGACATTGCAGATAAATAAAATTGAACTGGTTGTACAAAAGCTATTTTTGCAAAATGAAATCTGGTTCAGAAAACTGGGACTTGAGTTGCTGCTTGTTTCTTGGCAGCAGAGCACTAACGCCTGTAATGTGCTGCCACTCATTTCTGGCAAGCACCAACTCTGTGGTTTATAATCTGCGTTCATACATAATCACTTGCAAGTTGTTTCTATAGATGTGGAATGTAAAATATTTGGATCAAACAGATTGTATTATCTTACATAACTTGTTGCCTTCCATACATTCAATGCCACATATCTCTTCTGCTCCCTCCCCTCTCTGATTGTATCAGTGGATCCTGTGATGGGGAGCTTATTCCAGCTATGGATTGTACTTTGGAACAGAGCTGCTAAACATAGAGGAAGCCCATCCGTGGAACAAATGACATGTGGGTGGCATTCAGGCAGTGTGGCATATGCATTCTTTCTCATTTGGTCTGGCCTAAGGAAAGCTTTCACGCATCCTGCGAGGTATTTTCCCTCCATCTCCTCACCCTTGCTGGGTTCCTCTTTCTCACCTAGATTTGTCACAGTGTTCTATATATTCTGGCCCAAATTTTGCCCCTTAGTTTTTGCTTATCTTTTCTTAGCATGACTTCCCATGGACTTGGCTGAAACTGTGTTTGCAGAAGAGTGAAGACCCTTTGGATTTGATTCTTTCAGTAGTCTCTCTTTGTTCCCCCCACTAGTGCTGATTTCACTGGAAATAATTCCTGTGGTACGGCCTGTCGACTTCTCCCCTTTCAGCCCATAATTAGTGAGCACCTTGCAGGTGGATCTGCTGTACTGCTTCTGAAAAATCATGGTGCAAATGTGTTCTCCTGTTAAATCTAAGTGACCTGTGTACCTCTGTGGGATGTCTTATGAAAGGTCGCACAAAAAGGTTGCAACAGTCAAAATTTAAAAACTATCCTCAATCTGCTCTTTTCCTGTGGGCACAAAAGGTGTCTTGCAAATGCTGCATTTCCTGTTGATATTTTCTTCAGGGCAAAGGTTTTAATTATTAAAGTTCATTTCTGTGTGATTAAATTCCTGCATATTGGTCTGGAAGATTTCTGCTGAAATAGAACTGCTGATTTTGGAGATTTCTGCTTTGATTGCAGTGTGATTGGAAGCCAAGTTGGTTTAAAATAGCAAAATAGATCTAATGCAACAGAATTTCCACTGGGCTATGTAATGAGGCTTTGCCACCTCTTTGCAATACCTGCTCTGCCTGAACATTTCCCCTGATTCCAGCTTTTTGACTCGCTGAAGCATATTGTGTTAGATAGGTCTGAAGTACCTGTTCCCACAGCACCACTTCTGTCATGAATGCACGGTCTGCCTCCACTTGGGATCCTAGCTAAAGGCTCTAATTTTCAGCTTTTCATTTCAGTTCTCCTTAAGGACAAATATTTTTTTTTCAATTGATAAATTACACACTTTCCACACTCCAGGTCACACAAACAGTCTCTTACCTCTTTTTTGTTCACAGAGAGAAAATCAAGAAAGGTCTAAAGGATCTGGAGGAGGTGATACCAGCAGGTGAGACTTACATACATGAAGGACTAAAACAGGTAGGTTTTACTCATCTTCTTGCAATCAACACATCCTCTGTTCTCACCCTTTGGATAACAACCTGTAACATAAAGAGATTGATGGTACACCTCAGTCTGTAATGCTCAAGTCTTTCTGGTTGCCTGAGTGATCCCAGGGTTGCCCAGACACTCTGCAAATCCCATGCAGAAGATGATTAGCTATCACAGCAGTTTGCCATATGGAATTTCTCTGACTTGCTCCTCACAGAGCTCGGGTCTGTGTTATGGATCTGAGAGTTCACCCAGCATCCCAATGACATGGTAAATAGTCTCACACAACTCAGTAGGGCTGCAGGGCTTGCGGTGCCTTTCAGACTGCTCTCCCTGGGAGAGTTTACTGCACAGAGCAGTGTTTGCAAGACAAATGCTCTTCATTTTGGACTGTCTTAATTGTGGAATTCCCAGCTGCTTATATTTTTCCTTGTTCAAATAATGCAGTTTTGATGAAAGCCCTGGCCCTGAAGGTGAGGATCTAAGCTTTCCCTGTTACAGACAAGTCAGTTCTTTCCCTGTGACTGTAGAGCCATGTTTGTAATCAGGATCTGTGCACTGAAAAGCCAGGCAAAAGGAATTCTGTTGCTATTTAAAAAAAAATATTTTTAAGCCATTATTTTTATATCTTGGAACCTACTGACTGCGTTTGAAATCTGGGGGGTAGCAAAGGAAATCCTAATAGTGGGTTTGAAGAGATCTGTCCTGGAAGAAGTGTGTGTTGGCAAGGGCTGACAGGTCAGTGACTTGAGTGCTTTGGAGATGGGCTCAGTGGTGGCTGGAAAGGACAGATAAGGGGTTTCCCTGCTGGTAGTGAGTTCAAGGGAAGCAGAGGATTGTCATGAGAGAGAGGTTTGAGGATGAGGCTGTTATTTCAGATGTTGTATTAGATGCCTAGAAGATGCATCATGGTTAAAAGTCTGGGTGTAGTTTTAAGGGATAATTAATTTTTTTGTTTTCAGGCCAATGTGCAAATTGCGAAGCAAGGAGCCTCACGGTTCTCTAGTATCATCATTGCACTGACTGATGGCAAGCTGGATGGTCAGATTCCCTTGTATGCAGAGAAAGAGGTGAGCATGAGCTGGCAATACATGTCATGCTCTGCAGAGTTTGGGTGCTTCCTGTTGAATTAAAAAAATGCTTATTTCTCTGTTCTATGATGCCACAGGCAAGGAAATCCAGAGAGTTGGGAGCGAGAGTTTACTGTGTTGGTGTCCAGGATTTTGAACAAGAACAGGTAAGAATAAGAACTTTACTATTTTAGCGCTATTAGGCAGTACCTCAACCCTGAGATTTACAGAGTTAATGTTAAGTAGTACAGAAATTTAATTTTACTTACATTAGGCAGTGTAATGTCATCTCTGGCTCAGGAAACACACTCAGATGTGTATGTAGACATAAACAGAACTGTGTGGGTGTTGCGCTCACTGCCAAAGAAACCTTTTGGAAATCCCCTTGTTAACTGGGAGCTGCCAATGAGAGGGTGCAGGCAAGCCCCTTCCATTGGAATGGCAACAAGGTCAGGCTACTGATCACATGAACAGAGGAGCCATAGACAAGATTCAAGTAGTGTATATGTAACAGTCTTGGGATAAGGAAAAAAACACAGGACTCATGTTCTTCATTGAAAAGCTTTACCAGAGGTGCTGTGGCCCAGTGAAGGCTGTAGCCACTCCTGCTCAGTCAAAGTGGCTTCAGTGGAGAGGTACATGAAAGGCTCCTTCCTGCAGAAGATGCAGAGAAAGGGTTTTTAGTGAAAGGCAGAGCAAACAGGACAGAGGTACAAAATCACTGACAAGGTACAGGCCCTGAAAGGTTTCTTCTGTGTGATGCTTGCCATGATGACTAGCCACCATTCTGTTAGCTGCAGTCGGCTAACAAAAGTCCTCCAGTTCAGAAAACTCCTAGCTGTGAGAGAGCTCTAAAGTTTCCTTCTCTTCGCCAAGTTGATGAGGGTTGCTTTTAGACATGCATTTAAATTTTAAGGGTGTAAAGCAGTGTGTGGAATTTAGTTTGCCAGATAATTTATTGTGTTTGCATGCATTTTCTCTCCAAAGCTGGAAAGAATTGCTGATGTGAAAGAGCAAGTCTTCCCTGTCACTGGAGGATTCCAAGCACTTAAGGGGATAATCAATTCTGTGAGTATCAGGCAATAAGTTTTATGTTTCCTCTAGATTAGAGCATACTCTCCAGTCCCACTTCCTCTTCTAGGCAGAACTGATTCCTAAGGCAGGAATTGCAGCACATGAAGTTCCCTCCCCATTACCTTAGAGATGCAGTTCTGTAAATCAACACTGCTTGGACCTCCTGCAGTTATTCATGCTCAGACCTCATGTTGAATTCGAGGACTCCTCACAAGGAGAGAGGATGTCATGTGGGAAGTTTGGGGGATGCTCTCATAAATGACTGCTTTGGTTTTAGTCTGGAAAAAATGGAGACCGTTACTCTGGGAGACTTGAGAACAACTGCTTAAAACCTGGGGAATAAGTGCAATTTAGGAATTACCCAAATCTTTACGTACAGAGAGAAGCGTTTTAAATCCATGACTTTAACCACTTGTTATCCCAATAAGTGGTAAGACTCAGTTCCAGTTTTCAGCATGGCATGAGAAACTCCCGTTGGTGAGATGATGAGGCCATTCAGTTGATTACTGGTTTGCAGGAAGGGATCAAAGAGAAACATTTTGGTTGTGATCAGTGGCTTGACACTGTTGCAGCTGTGTGTTAAGACACCTGTGGTTGTGGGCACAAAATTTATTTGTCTCATTTTAGACTGAAGGTGGTGTCTTTTATGCAAGGTTAACAGTGGTGTGGCTGCATGTGGGCAGCACAGTGCAAACAGGCTTACTGGCAGAAGTCAGAAGCAATAATGAAATCCTTTTTCTGAGAGAGAGCCCACTATCATTCATTTCCCTTTCCTTTTTTTAAATAACAAAAGGATACTACTCACATACAGGATACTCCACAGTCATGACTTTATCACTTCCCTTGAGCAGTGTGGTTTTTGTGAATGCCATAATGCAACAGCTTATTTTCCTTGTTACTTAAAATAAATGTAGTTCTAGAATCTTCCCTGATCTTTCTAAAGAAAGGTAATCATTTGATGCATTGGCATTTATTCTCCTGAAAAGACAGTGTAGCCCATGTGGTACTGCCTAAAACCTTTAGTATTTAAAATCTCATTCTGTGCCATTTGAAGGACTTAAAGGATTCAACTATGCTGCGGTGCAAATGATCCAAGTGCCAGTGCTGGGCTTTTTTATAAGAGCTGAATGTTTAACCCCAACTGATGATGGTATGTTTCCAAGGATACTGCTTTGCAAATAAGTATGTCAGGGATAGAGGTGTAAAGACATTCCCGTTTGGTGTTTCCCCTCCAGCAAGGGTCACTGACCTGCAGATCAGGGCACCTTCTGATGGGTCAGGTCTCTGCACTTTCTGGTCCTTTGAGGAAGCAGCAGAAGTATGGTAGCTTGATGCTTCTGAGGAGCTCAGCTGGAAGAGTCAATCATTCAAACACATGCAAGGTTTGCATAAGCCGTAGGGCGTCCCATTAGCTGCATTCTCAGCCAAGGTATTTTGGGGTGGTCTCTGGCTAGTAGCAGTGCCAGCCTGCTACGTCCATACCTCCCAGGAACTTAAAAGAACCTTCACTTCTGTGTAGCAGGGAGGGAAGCTTTTCTGGTAAGATAATACTAGATGGAGTTTGCACAAGCTTCGATCCAGCTTCTTATGATACTTACAAAAAACCTGGATGTAAAAATCCCAGATTTGGGCATACCATAGCTGTAGAACAGGACCAGACACACAGAATGGCAGCGCATTTTTCAAGGTAAGAGCTTAGCAGTGACTGGGAAAGTAAACTGATAGACACTGTTCTACATGCAAGGTCTGCTTCTGCAGACTGAGCTCCTGAGTTGGTTCAGGGTTTATTTACAGCCCAGCCACTAGACATATCAACACTTGGCTTTTATCACAGGGCATGGATGGAAGTATCCATAGTAGGGTTTCTGATTGGTTTGGATTTTGGGGGGGGGATTTTTTTGTAGTGCATGTGTGGTGGCGGTATTAATAGGATACTTTGGTATGTGGTAGTTAATACTAATTTTTCTTTGCAGGGGTTTAGAGTGATTATGACAATTCATTCTCAACATTATAGCAGTGATAAGTAGATCTAACTGAACATGAAATAGTTTTCCTTTTTAGTCACTATTATAAATTCATTTCAGTTTGCAAGTTAGCGAGAGAATACAGACTCAGAAACACTGATCTAAAGGGGAAAGCTAATTTCAAACCATATGAAAAGGAGACAGGTGACAAACATGTAGCAGTATTGCTCAAAGTACAGTCAAAGGTGCAGTTGTGAAACCCTCTGTGAATGCTGTTGAACAATTTCTGTTCAGAAAAAAACATTGTCTTCAGAAATGGTAGCAACCCAGGAATTAAAACCCCTGAGCAAAACTACAACCCAGAACTCCTGAATAGGTGATGCAGGAGCCTCTGCTACATTGATCTCCCCAGGTTTGAGGCTATTTAGCTGCTATCCTGTTATATTTGTACTGTATACTGAGAGCTGAGCAGTTAGTCTACGTTTGTTAGTGTTAAAAAAAAAGTGATGAGTTTTAGCACAGACTATCTGTAGTACCTGCTCCTGCAATTGCTTTCAGTATAAGCAACTATTCCAATTTATTTTCCCTGGTACACATTTTCTCAGATACACATTGTCTGTTTAATCATGACCAGGGATTAACATTCAAGACAGCTGAGATGAACATTTAGAGTAACCTTGGCTTAGATGCTGGAGAGCTTGCGCCATGTTTTGACATTAGTTCTGATAAAATCCTTGGGAAGTGAGATGGGCTGCAACACCTCCATGCCGTTGTGTTTCTGCTGAATAACATCCACTATCAATTCTAAAAGTCTGTGCAGACCTGTGAAGAGGGAGCTGCTTTGCGAAGTTTCCTGCTCTGCCAGCATTGCTCATAGGTAGCTTACAAGGTCATAACTAAACAGCATTGTCAGGGTGAATAAATGTGAGCAAAACTCTAAAGCTTAAAAGCAAAATGCTGAAGGCAAGTTACTGCACTCTCAGGAACAGTTACTGATGGGTTTGGCTGATTACAGGGAGTATAGCCTTGTGAGCAAGCCAGGACATGATGAAGGAGGGCACAGTTTCTGTCACCATGCAGCAGATCAGTACTAGGTAAAGAAATGAAACCCTTAATTAAACTCAAGTCCTGCTGATTTGTGAGTGAAAGTTGTCTGGTTGTCTCTGCAGGCAGAATTGGACAAGGCTGGTACTTTGAAAAGTTACATTAAAGGAACTCACTTAAGTAACATTATTAGAGTGTATGACAGCTCTAAGTAGACAAACACATTTTTATACTGAAGTAAGTTGACGGCACTTAATACAGGAAGTTAAAATATATTTTTTTTTCTTAGGAAACACCACAAAAACTTACCAGATAAGACTACAGGAACTGATACATGCAGAACCTTAAAGGAAGTAGTCAAAAAAGGGTCAGCTTGGAGTTTTATTTTTCAGTGTTACAAAATTTCTACCTGGAAATGATTAGAAATCGAATCGGTAAAATCTTCTTCTGCTTGTTAATTTTACATGTGCTCGGGTTTTTTTGTTCATTTTACATGGGAAACCCACTGTTAAACATAGTGGACAAAAAATCACAGATCAAGTCATGTGAACTGAGTAGTTGTACCACCCAGAGCATTGTAAATTGATGCAAAATTCTCTCCAAGTTGGCTGAGCCTCTTGGGGAAGAACCCTATGCCTCAGCATAAAGCTGTCAGTTTGTCCAGGAAAAGTTGAACGTTGGGATACTTGAGGATCTACCTCCTGGTGAAGGGGTGACCAGGGGAGAGGAGACCTCAGGGTTTGCAGGGTGCAAACTCCTAGGCTCACATGACTGACTTAGACCCATCCAAGGAGTGCACCGGGGACAAATGAGGCCAAACAAAGGATTAAATGCACACAAGGTCCTTAAAAAATCCTAGATTCACCGAGTGTCAGACTCTGGCTAAAGGGATATAAGCAGGGAGTGCTATAAAAATATATATTCTCTGCTGTAAAAGTATAAATTCTCTCCAGTAAAACTCTGTGGGTGATGGTGGGAAGTCTGCTCCTGTTGCAAAGAGCAGTCAGCAAAATCCCTCTGGCATTCTGATCCATTGGACACCAGTGAAGGGTATCTATTGAATATCCTGGGGGTTTCCATGTCGGCTGGATGGTTCCTGTGTCACTCGCTGTGCATGGCAGTTCATTGCTGCTTTGGAGTTACATGGCTTGGTGACAGCGAGTGCAGTGGGGCCCACAGGGAGCTGCTGCACAAACCGTGCATGGCAGCGGCACGCTCGGCGCTGCCGGTACCTCGTGGAGTCACCTCTCATCTGAAGCGTGGTGACACTCACTATCACCATGCCTGTGCCCTGGTGCTCAGCACAGAGAGGGGAGAGGGGCCCTGTAGGCTGCTGACAAGACTTCCTGATGAGCAGACCTGTCCCTGTTTGCTGTGTTAACGCAAAGTCAGCAGAGAGGAAAGCCCCCAAACCATGTTGGACAGCCAGTTGGTGCCCAAGCAGGGACAAAACCAAAGTCTAGTGCAAGGCAGTCAGTTTCACTGAGGCAAGCAAGAGGTATTCATGTGAGGAACAATTTTAGCCTTCATGTTTATAAAACTTAATGCCTTGGTTTCCCAAAGATGTGCTCCAGCCTCTCTATGAATCTGATACCTTCTTTTCCAGCTGTGCTTTCAGGAGCACTTCCTCAGGCTGACCTGGCTTTGGCACTGGGGGAGGGTGAATTACCAAACTCATAGGAGTCCAACAGCATCTCTCACTGGTACCTGCTGTAAGGCAACAGAATTTGTGTTTAGGGAGGGTGGGAAACTTCCTCACTGCCACAGTGGTGCTCCAGTGTTAGACATAGAATGCTACTGCCGTGTCTCTAACGTGACTGTTTACCAAGCTCTGCTGCCCAAACCCTGCTGTCTCAGGGGCCAGGTTGCAGCTTGGGTACTGAGTAGCAGTCACGGACTACACAATTTTCTAGTAATCCATACTGCTGTCAAGCCTGTGCAGCTCCCTTGAGCTAGGCTGCCTCCCTGCACTTCCTTGGGCAGTGTGCTCAGCCTGCTCCCTCCCTAAGTGCTGTCCCTCTACCGTGGATAAAAGGGGTTTAGCCAGCTGACTGGACACGGTTAAGATTTTTCAGGGCCAAAATCAGCTTAAATGGTTCATTATCAATTACACGTCAACTTAATTGGATCATTTCCTGTAGGAAGAAAATATGCTCGGTTTATGCACTGGGAATCCAGGAAGCAAACTATTAGACCTTTAAGGAGGGGGGGAGGAGAAGTGCAGCAAGTTATCATTAAAAGAATTATTCTGATTAAATCAGTCATCTTATTTAATCCCCTTGGATGGTCTAATCTTCAAGCTGCACTGGCTGCAAGGTTCAGAACTAACGCTACACTATGTTTTCCATGTGATTGAGACTGAGGAGATAGTTTTGGGAATTACTGCATGTAGTTGTTAAAAGGAATCAATGGCCTGGAATAGAATGCTTTCTGCTCTACCCTTCACTGCTGTGCAGCCCTCAATTTGACATTCTCTGACATATTACAAACCATATAATGTTCTGCTGGAGCACAGTGAGCTTGATAAGCCAGCACCGGCACTGACATGACTCCGGTTAGAGTGAGCATGCCTGTGCCTTGTGATTGGGATAGGACTTGTCAGCCAGCCCTGCACGGTTGGCAGCTCTCTTACATAAGGGATGCTTGCACAACTGGCTCCAAAGGAAGCAGTCACAGGTTCAAATGAGATCCAGCAACTCCTTAGTGAGAAGTTTCTTTGAGCCAGGTTTTTCTTACTAATTAGAAAAAAGTAAATAGTCCAAACAACTTTTTTCCTGTTCTGGAAAGTAGCAGTTTGTCTTGACTCCTAGTTACATTACTTGGTAATGGTTTTAGGGTTGTTTTTAGTAATTTGGGGGTAAAGGTTCCAATGCTGTTAGAATACTCATCTCATGACCTGCAGTTTTGTCATCTCCATTTGCTTTTCTCAGTGGCTGCCAATGAGGTGCTGCTCAGTCTTGGTGTAATTAGAATATTCTCACTAACTTAATGCTGCGCCAGGCTTCTCTTGGGTGGTGATTTTATGCAAGACCATATGTCTCAGGGATTTTTTTCATTTAGATAGGGGACAGGGTAGCAGCTTTCCCCTTCCCCTCACTCTTTGTTCACAGCACTGCTGAGCAGTGTCAGGGAGCAGGCCAGGCTTGGCAGCAAGGTGTAGTCATGAGCACAGATGTTTGGCAGCAGAGAAAGGTAGGACCCATTAGATATTAACTGTTGCAGTTCCTGCTCTGACTTTGTGGGAGAGAAGCACCAAAATGGTGTTTCCTTGAAAAGCATGTGTTTCATTCCAAGTCATCCTGAGTTGATTGCCTTCCGTCTAGTGTGAGGTGGTCCTGCTGCCTTGTGCCTCTCTGCACAGATCAGCACTGGGGAAATAAATCACAGAGCTTGGTTGAACACAGCAGAGGCACGTGATGTGAAGCCAACACTAGAAAGAATGAAAGGCTTCACTTTGAAGACAGTTAATTTCAGGGAGTTCTAACATTAATTGATATATGGATAGGCTAGCCTGTCCAGAGCCTAAGGTGGGCTGTGAAGGTGCTTCTGACTTTAAAAGCCTGATTAAGGTTTCTTGAGTGTAATCACAGAAATCAAGAGCTCTACTTAAATTTATTTCCTCTTGTAACCTACTTCAGACCTTTATTTGTTAAAACCTAATTCTGCCACACTATTAGAGAGCACAAGTCCTATTTATGTAAAAAAGCAACAGCTTATGAATGAGAAACCTGTAACAATGGCAGCCAACATACACCTTAAATTCTTCATCACCCTGATTTCACACAGGCTGACTTTACATGCCGTAACAGTCACTGAATTCAGCTCAAAAAATCCTGCTCAATGCACAGTCAGCATTTCATTCTCTAGAACAAAACCAGTGAGTCCAGCAAACCAATTTAAACACCTCCTGCTTTACTTCTCTTTCCTTTTTACTGTCTTAGCAGTAGTGGAAAAAAAAAGTTTTGAGTTAAAAAGAAAGAAAGGAAGCAAGCTGCCAGTAATACTTCTAGGTGACTCATAGGAAAACAAACCCACATGGAGACATGGAGTAAGCCTAGTCCTGGTTCAGCCAATTGGAAGGAATGAAGCAGAATAGTTTTAGGAACTAAACCAAGTACCTGGGTGAGCTCAGCTGGACACAGCTAACCCAGCACCAGCACAACGCTGCCTTCTTCATCCATTCCTCTGAGGAGTTCCACAGCCCTGAGCTAGGATGGGGCTCCTGAAGGCATTTACTCACCAGAGAATGAGCTCACTCAAGAGCAGCATTCTGTAGGCTGGGATAGCTTTTCACAGCTCTGATCGGGGCTTTTAGACTCTATCTGCATGCCCTGCTCCACGTGTGTATGCAGGAGCCCTGCTGTTGCCCACCATTTAAATAGCTGCCCCCAGCATCCAGCGGCATTTCAGAGCAGCTAAACCAGGAGCCCAAAGGTGCAGGCAGTTCCTCATCAAGAAAAGGCCCACAGCTGGCAGTCGTTGAGGCTTTGCCTGCATGCATAGATCCAGCTGAGGCACGGAATGCTCAAGGTAGATTTGAACACTCTTTATGTTATCAGGGCCCTCTCAGACATCACCTTCAATTACTGCCCCTCACTTGCCATAAATCTATCACACTGACAATCTATGTGCTGCAGTGACAAGTACATGAGTGTGCTTACCACTGTATCTTGAAATATGTATCCTGATGAGAGGATGCAGCTCTTGATGAGGCTGCTTTTGTGGTTACCTGGAGGGAGGAGCTTGGCACAGTACAAGAGGAAGGCACATCCTCATGGCGTGTCACACCATCAACAGTGTGTAGTTTCCAGCTCTGTTTTCCTTGAGGTTACAGTTTTGTGCACCAGCTGTTCTGTTTGTAGCATTCCTAGAGAAAATTACAGACCCCATGTTTGGGAGGGAGAGAGGAAAGAAAAGGAGTCTCCACAGAAAAGCCACTACTGCCTGCAGCTCTGAGGCTGCTGTGCAAGAGGGCTCTCTGGGCTGTGCTGTCGTCTCTGGCTTGTGCACACTCACTGGGCACAGTGTCCATGGACTGTGCTTCAGGAGATGAAACTGCAGGAACATTATCTGTGCATATACAAAGTGTGGAAGTGATCCTGTTGTGCTGTCAGTGGGTTTTGCACAAGCCTTGCCACACGGCAGTAGAACAAAGATGAGTTTTTAAAGGTGAACATTTTCTTTTCTTTAAAAAGAGATTCTGAAAATAGCAAGTTGGATGCATTTGTTCTGTTACAGGACATACACTTCTGTTCAGACTCATGCTACCTTTCCCCAAAAATCACAGCAGCCTGATTTGGGGTCAGCTTCTGGTGAGCACTGATGTAAACAGAGGTGTAGGTTTGAATGGATCCGTAGGGAGGAAAGGCCAGTGGTGTCCCTAGAAATCCTTAGTTGTTCAGAGTTATTAGTAGGCCAAGTCTGACCAAAACGTGTCAGCAGCTGTCTCCTTCCAGCAGTTCCTGGTTATTCTGACCTCTGTCCAAGGAAGCAAATGCTTTACACAGCCACAGAGCATTTTCAAGACTTGAAATCATTACGGTGGTTCAGTGAAGAATCCAACTGTGATGATGACCTACCGAAGCCCTGTACGCAGTGTACAGTTCTGGGCAAGAACAGATGCCATGCAAGTTATGATTTATGGTGCTGCCTGCTGCCAAAAACTTTTGAACTGCATACGGGGCTAAGCGAAACTGAGTGAGGTTGCAAGACAAATTGACACTTAGCGTATTTTGTTAATTGTCTCTGTATGGTTGGGCTGCTCATGGCTTGTTACTAGTGCATTGTTCTCACAATTTCACAGAACACAACCTTCATTAGAGTCCTGGAAGAGAAAGCTGTTGTTTGTGTAACACCGTGCCACCTGGTACAGCTCTGTTCCACAGCATGTGCTTAGGGTATGGCAGGCTAAATACTCAAAAAACTGCAGGAGCCATCCTGCTTCACTCTTAAACAGTGAGAACTTGTAAGAGGCAGCAGCAAGGGTGAAAGAAGTGTCCAGGCAGAGCCAGGCATGGTCTGTGACAGGTTAAAGAGGTCCTGGAAGATCCACAAAGCACTTTTCCACAAGAAGAAACACTGCATAAAGCAGGGGAAAGATCTCTGACAAGGCAAAGTTGATAAACAGAGGTGGAGTTTGCAAAGACCATGAGCACTGGGGAGCTTGATGTCAGCCTGTTAGTTGGCTGCCTTTGTGCAGCGTGGTGCAGGGACATCTGCCCTTTCAGTGCTGATGTCAGAATTAGTGTGTGGGGTGTTTCTGCAGCTCGGAGCTGACAAAACCCGAGTGTGTGGTCAATTCAGACACCTGCAGGTCAGAAACAGGCAGTGTTTCTCAAACAACTCTAGTGGGAGGAAGTGTGTTAGTAATGGCAAAAATCCTTCAGAAATGGTGAACAGAAGTTTGTGTGAGCCTTCAGAAACCTGGTGGGAAGTGCATAGAAAGCCATGAGAACAGAAATGGATTTTAAATACTCATTAACAATCAGATTGCTTTGGGAAAAATGCACTAGGTGAAAATTGGGGCCACATGGAAAAACTGGTAAAGCTTTTGGTAATGGATAAGTGGACCTGATAAATGAACTTCCTACAACTGTTTTAAGAAGATTTACATGTCTGCTTACTTGTAAGCCACTAAAATAGCCTAGAGAGAGGTGGCTTAAAGCTCCACAGTCCCAGCATGGTGTTCCCAGAGGAGCTGGGCAGCCCAGCAGCTGATTGACAAGCGACCCTTTCAGCAAAGAAAAGCTTGTTTGGGCAGGTAGGATGCAACGTGTGCCAGTGAGTTTGTGTCAAGGGTGAGTTGGCTTACGAGTGCCCCTGAGTATCTTGGGTGCCTCTCTTCTGGTAGCTTCTGCTTTCAGAAGTGTTCTGAAATTAACTTGCTTTACTGAGAGATAGAAACTGCACAGGGTCCACTCAAAAGCCCTAAGGAGGGATTTCTCTGAAGGGGTGGGAGGCTGCCCTGCCTCCAGCCATCCCTGTGGAGCAGTGCAGCTGGTTCTTGTGCTGGCTGCTCTAAGAACTGGCCCTAAAAACCACCAGGATTTAAAACGTAAGATGCTTGGTTGCAGATGCTGCAGTGTGGCAGCAATGTAACAAGTCCTGCACATGGAGAAGCAACAGAATCATTTCCTCAGCAGCCTGCTGTGTTGTTGTTGAACAAGTGGATGTTTGGGGCCTGGATTCCATGTCTCATTTTCTTACAGTCCAAGAGACTGACTACTTAAGAACAGAACTCCACTCTGGTATCTTGTCCCAGCAGCTACACCTTTGTTAACAAGCTCACAGCTGTGGTCACTTTACCTGGATAGGCTCTGGTTCCAGCTGGAGCCAGTCCCACTCTGCACAGGTCACCTCAGAAGGCAAAGAACACCCTCTAGTCTTACCACAGCTCTCCACTTCTGAAGGTACAAGACAGCAGGACAAAGGCTGACAGATTTCTGCTCTATTTTGCACTTGGTTTTGTGGGGAATTGGTTCTCTCTGGGCAAGCCAGCACTGTGAGAAGGAGGAGGTCCGGGAATGACAGAAAAGCCTTTGTGAGCCTGGGAGCGGAGTCCTATATTTGTGTAGACTTCTGGAGACAAAGTGGATGACATCAGTTCTCAGAATCTCTCCTTGCATGCTGTTAAAATAAGGCGATTTGTCTTACTTGAATTTATGTCAGCAGAGCGCTTAACTCTCCTATCCAAGGATGGTATTATAGAGTTATTATTTCAACTTTTCTTGTGGGCAGTAGGTCTCTAAATAATGAATTTGCAGTGTCTTGGGTTATCCTGAACTGGGAAAGAGGGAGCACTGTATAGATTTTTGTGGAGTTTGTTTTGGTCTTGCTGACTTTGCAGCCCAGGTTTCCATATCAGGATAATTTAGAGTTAGTTTTAAATTCTAAAGGATAGGGACATGAAGGCATGTTAAATAATGCACATGGATCGTAGGGAAAATGGATAAGATGTTTTCACATCAGTTCTCCCCAGGGGAAATAACCTTTGTTTTGGAGTGCTGGAGTGCACTGTGCTGGCTGGAAGGAATAGCTTGCTTGAAAAGGGAAAAAAGATTAAATCAAATAGAAAAGAGTGAGTGGGAATAAAGAAAAATGTCAAGTTTCTGTATCTTCTTCTAAGATGTGCAAATATGTTCACTTCCCCCACACATGAAAGCATGTGCAGTAATTGCTGTATTGAAAATATTCTCTGTTTTCCATGGTGGTGGCAGAATCCTTGTAAGCCAAACTGTACACACGGCTGGTGCTCAGGACAGCTCATGGGCTTGGGCCCTGCGGAAAATATGATGGCTTTTGTTTTACTGGGGGAAAACTCAGTTCTGAACAGTGTTTCAATGTTGCTTAGAGGGAGTGTTGAGGAGAACGTAGAGCATAAGTAGAGGTTAAGCGAAGAACTGTATCTACATGCTTCTGATTGGCTCCACCTGAATCTTTACGAGGTTTGATGTCTGCTTTTTAAGGTAACTTGATCGTCAAAGAGACGGGTTTTTGGGGACAAGGCAGATTTCTCTACCATTATCTTTTTTTTTTTTTTTCAAGTGTGGACTATCAAGAGGCTTTTCGAAGGATAGAAAAGAATCTGATAAATGTACAAACCCATATTTTAGTAGTTTCAGAGGTTTTTTTCATCCCAATATAAACCCACTGTGTTTGGGAGAAAATGTTAGAATTAGGCCACCACCCTTGCAAGGAAAGGGTCTCTAAACAGTACAGCTTGCTTAAGCTAAGCAGAGGACAGCAGTAATAAGAATTACAAAAAAATATTGTCGAAGCAGATATTTTTAGGAGCAGTATTAACACCTGTTATTTTCTGTTTTGGCCAAGAGCATGTATGAAAATGGATTCCATGCAGGAAATCCTGACCCCTGTATTGAAATTTGCTTTTGTTCACGATTTGTGATCATTTTATCTACACCATATTACAGCTCGGTTGGGGTTGTTGTGTCTGCCCTCCCAGTTTGTTCTTAAATACAAAAGTAGTTAAATATATCCAGGTGGGTTTGTTCCTGATTTATATTGCATTTGGAAGCACAGTGTTAGAAAATTGACCCTGGGATGTAACGAAATTAGAGAACTACTGCTTTGCAAGGGAAGTCAGGTCTTGTCCCATGCTGTCTTCCCCTCTCCCTGACCTCCAGTTCATACCATTGACCCTTCCTCAGACACTGGGCAAATGGGGCCAGGACAGGGGTTGGAAGGTTCTCCCTCTTAAAACAAATTTACTGAATTCGGTGCCACCTGTTGGCTCTGTACTTCACGTAAAACTGGCCTCTAGTCTCAACTTCACTTGAGCTGTTTATCTGACTCTTTAGTGAAAAAAATTGAACATGTTTTTACAGCAAAGAAATAAAATGCTATACAAAATATTCCCAGCCCCCCAAACAAGCCACGGGAAACTTCTCTCCACACTGCAATAGGAATCAAAAGGCTAAAGTCCTTTTTTGGAAGCGAGATACTCAGCTAATACAAACTGCTTGGCTTGCAATGAACTCTGGGCTACATTCTTTCCTAAGATCTCTGTAGCTGTGTCTCATCCAAATGCATGTGCCTGCGAGGGCTCCATTTTAAAAAAATACTACTTAATATTTAACATGGGTTTTAAAGCATTAAAAAATTAATTTGTGCACAACAGTTTGTAGAGAGAGAGAGAGGCAATATGGGAAGTGTTCAGTGAGGCAGGATTCTCTTTCTTGGAGCTTGGTGTGTTTCTTGTCAGAACAGTGACTACATCATTGTTTCTGCTGGGCTTGGATATGTAGCAACACAAACCACTGGGAAGCATTATGGAGTGTGAAGAGTCCTATCGAGAGGAAGGCAGGAGTTAAGACAGAGGGACATTCCTAGGAAGTCAGGGCAGCTCAGCAGCAGGCACAGACCTGGAAAATGGAGATACAGAGGGGACAGTAACAGGACTCTGTGCTGTGCACATGATTACAGGGACCTGAACTGTTGCCATGGAATGTTTACGGATGCCTGCTAAAAATACCACTTACAACAGGGAGAGCTAAAGTGAGATCCCCGTAGAACAGCAGGCAGTGCAGTCAGGAACACCACTGTTACTGTGCCTCTTTACATAGGGCAAGGTGCCAGCACTTGCAATAACGTGTACTTGGCTTGACCAGGCTTCATTGTTGGAAGTCTGCTTTTGACTGGAGTACGTTTTGGATCAGGCTCCTTGTGATTAATTTTTGGCATATACATTAGGACTGGGTTTCATGGAAAATCAGGTTAGGGATCTGGACATCACTATATGTTAAAGGCTCTCTGGGGTTTAACAAACTAATCCAAGCCTTAGGAACTCTTAGACTTGACTGTGCAGGCGTGCAGGAGCTGTGCATGCTCCAGGCAACGTCCTACGAAGTCAGACTTAGCAAACCAAACCTGTAGCTGTATGTGTGTTCTAGGGAAACACATTTGTTTGAAACTAAGGTTGCTTATTGAAATAGAGCTGTGAAACCTATTTGTGACTGTTTCCTCCTTTGCAATAGGTTTTGAAACAATCGTGTACTGAGATTTTGTATTTGGAGCCATCCAGTGTCTGTGTAGGAGGTAAGGTTTTCTAATTTTAATATACTAGTCTGTTATTATAGGACTGTGGTTTCCCTGTTTTATCAGAAGGAAAATTGCATGTCTCTAGAATTAAAGCATCTCTAATTTAAGTCCTCAAGAAGTTAAAGAAACATTGGATTTCTCTGTTGACTTCTTGTTCTCCTCAGAGGAGCTGACCACCAGGGCCTGCTTCCATAGCTTGGGTAATGCACGTGGAAGTTGGAGAGCATTTACCTGCCCCTCTCCCATGAGACTGCTCTGCATTTGTCCCAGATATGTCCCAAAATCTGTGGAGTGTAAGAACAAAGCACGCAACTGCATTTTTGGGCAGCAAGAGCAATATATTAATGAAATGGAAGAGTTGCACAGAATTTTAAGGCTTTGTCTTCTTTCTGAGCTTCATAATCCACACATAGTTGGAGAACAATCAAAATAAGGATGTTGCAAAGTGTTACCGGATATTTTTGTGAAAACATGGATGCTCTGGGTGAAGTCAATGTTCCTGGTAAAAAACTCTTTTCACTCCTCCTCTGCACAGCTCACAGATAGTGTGGCCCTTGGGCAACTTGCGGAGAAATAGTACTAAGGAGAAATGTTTTCTTCATCTGGCACTTTAAGTGAGCCTGATCTGGGTTTGGGGAGTCTTCTTGTTCTGAGCCCCAGATTTCTCATTTCTCATTCACTGAGAAACTGTTTTGCTGTGCAGCTGAGCACAGGATCCTGGTGATAGCCTGAATCCACCTCCAGTTTCGTAGAGCTGTCTCCATAAAGATTTGGGAACAAATCTTGACTTTGCCCATTTATAAGTAGAATTCAGTACAAGGGTTGAGGAAAAAAGGAGATCTCACTAGGTTGGAAGCATTACTATGTTGTGCTTTGTTCATTGCAGACTAAATGAAATTGCCCTGGTGTAACTTGCTGCAGTGCACTGAAGTTTGGTGATTATGTGTTTGCTTTTCCCTGCAGAGGAGTTTCAAGTTGTTCTCAGAGGAAGTGGCTTAACCCTTGGTGGGAGAACTGACAGTGTGACTTGTACCTATCAAGTGAACGGAACGACAATCCGTAAGTGCGGGCATTTGCAATCGTCTGCCTTTATAGTCCTGAGGCAGTGAGTGATTTTGCTTCTTGTTACCTCAGCTAATGAAAATTGAAAGAGAAAAATATCAAAGAGGAGGAGAACAGGAAAGCTCTGAGGATTAGTAAAGGAAGGAAAGTTGTTTCACACTCTGCTCAGTGGTTTCATTTTGCTACCAGGTGCTGTTAGCTGTGAATGGTGGTGGCAGCACCCTGGCTGTGGGCATTAGCAGGGGTGAGAACTGTTAGGCTCCTGATTTTTGGGCAAGCAGATGTTTGCTGATGAACAGACCTGTTGCTGCAGTGTACTGACTGAGGTCCCTTTCTACACAATAATCCTGACCAAGACATCTCACTGCAATTCCCAGAGGCCTTACCTTGTTTGTTTCAAGGTCTCTGCCTGTAATGGGTGGTATGCTGGGTATGCTGTGGGTTTCAGGGGCATGTCTGTCCTCCTCCTGCAAAGGCACAGAAAGAGGCCAGGTCAGAGCAGTGGTGTATTTTGTCATGGTCCATGAGCTCCGTGTGCACAGCCTTAGGGCTTACTGCAGCCATAGCCCAAAGCAATTCTGTTTCAGATGGTGACCATGACACCTTGTACAGGCACTTCCCTCTAGCTTATATGTGAGTTTGCTTTTTCTATCCAGAAACTCAAATGGATGGCTAGGATAAATATATCCAACTTCTAGGTCTAAACAAAATTCCTTAGAAGCCAGCCAGACTGGAAAATGACCACAAAGGGGCTTGAAGGAAAAACTTCGACTGATTTTTTTCCCTGCCTACTGTCTGATTTCTGTATTTGCCTGTCTTAAATTCCTACACAATCGAACTTGTGTTTGCAGTGCAGTTTCTTCCTTACCCTGGATATCCTGTATACTGGAATAGGCTGCCAGTCTCTCCTGCCTGTTACACACCTACAATTAATTGGCAGAATAACAGGATAACCCAGTAGTTCTGGATGCAGGCAGCCTGTGTAAGTCAATTCCGCTTGTATAAATTTCCCTTCAGTTTCCATTACAATTGTCACCTCTGTTTCCCATTGCCCACAAACACTTGCTACCATCTGATGTGAGACTTGCCAACTACAGCTCTGGGCTGCATGTTTTTTCTTGGCTTCAGAAAGGGGTGTGCTGAAACACATGAGGGTAGGGGAATGGCACAGTGATGTATTGATTATAAAAACACAATCTGCTCTATGGGGTCTTGCCAGGGCCTTCTGCATCCCCCTGGTCCACATCTTCAGCAATGGACAACAGCGAGTGGTTGGGTAGTAGTACAGGAAGAAATTGGGGAAATTTCAAGTGGTCCTTCCCGCAGTACACAAGGTCATTGTCTACAGCTCTGTGCTGGATTCTGACTGCCTGCTTCAGAGAAAGCCTAAAGGGGGCCAGTGGAGCCAGGATGAACAAGAAGACAGGCAGGGTGCTTACTGCTTGGAGCAGTAGCAGGAGCAAGGAGATGGTCCCAGGAGAAGGACAATCATCCTCATGTCGTTGCAGTCTCCTCTACAGAAGACTGGCAGTCCCTCTGCAGAACTCTCCTTATGTGAGGATCTGCTGGTGTTGGAGTTGCCCTCACTGAGAGCCTGGGCTCTGTTTGGGGCCACCCTCAGTGCACACCCTTACTGTGTCAGTTCCCCTGCTTTTAAAGGATGCATTTGGCATCTTTCTCATTCTGCATTTATAAAAAACCATTACCAAATGCTAGAAAGGAAACCTGCCAAATGGAGCTGTGGGATAGAAAAATAATCTATGAAACATACCATTAAGACAAAAACATATGGCAATGTGCTAATCCCTCTTCCCCACCTCAAAACTAGCCCAAATCTAGGCCAAGCAGTCAGTGCAGATTATAGCACATATGAAAAGCTCATTTATGCCAACAGCTCCTCCTTCAGCTGCCCCTGAACTGCTTGTCTGTCTGCCTGTTTCTGAAATGCAGGACAGTCATCTCCAAGTTGATTTGGCAGATCACTTATCTACTCTCACCCCACAGTCAGGAAATGGTCCTTGCACAGAAATCGTTAGGCCTGCTGCGGGAAAGTTCAGGTGGATGGTTCTGCGCACAGGAGCCAAATTTTCCCCAGCTTACCAAACATGTGAGGCAAAAAATCTCCATCCTCCCCTACTCATACCTGCAGAACAGAAATGCTGTACTGGACACAATGCTCAGGTAAGTGCTTCAGGTGCTCTACAGATAGGTGCTTTGTAAGTGTAAGATGTTTGCAAATCACACAGACTCAAAAACAGAAGAAACACTGGGGAAAAAGACACTCAAGTCACAGCTAATAGAACAGTCCTGTAATGCAACGCACAGGGATGGAGCCAACTAGAAACAAACCTTCATCTTCCAGCTACCAGGAAACTACTAATAGTGTTCTCACTCTCCACAAAGACAGTGTTGATTCTAGGAAACGTTCTCTCAAAGAGCATGAGCTGACTGGAGTAGCTCAAATAAGTGCTGTAATGTGGGCTCACCTGGCATTTACAGCAAGCTCTGGTGCCCCATGTTCCTTACCTTGGGCCTGCCTTGCTGCTGGTTTCAGCCAGGATAGACCAGTAAGGAGCATGGGAACGGCGTGACCTCACAGCACGTTCACATGGCAGCTCTTCAACTAAGCTGTGCAGTATAGTAAGCTCATGTGATTTTTTTTTTTCAGATGAAAGGCCTAAAACAGTAGAACCTGACTTTGTTCTCTGCCCTGCCCCGATCCTGTACAAAAGTGGCCAGTAAGTACTGAACCAAATGCCAGCCCACGTTTGGCTGGAATTGGCAACATTATAGTTGACGTTAATTGGGAGGGGGTTGGCTGAAGGCAATATTTTGTTGCTTTTACAGGGCGTGGTTTGTTGTTGCATTTTTTCCCCCATTCTTGTGTTACTTCCCTGGTGTATATGCCAGCTTTGAAGTAGGATTTGAGTAGTCATCTGTGACCAAACCATTCGGACAGTGCCTTAGAAATGAATATTCAGCCAGTTTATGAAATACTGAAAAGACCTGGCTTGTCATAAGTTTAATGCAGATTAGCTGTTTTAACAGGGTGTAATATGCTCTCGTTTGGATCATCTTCAGGCCCACTGTTAAAGAGATGACATTACCACTGACACTTACAAGCTATTATTAAAATTAGGTGTCAGGACATGTACCCCTGCTCCACACATCCTGATCCAATGAGTTAACAGCTCCAGCACTGGCGCTAAGCTGCAGCTCTGGCCTTATTCTCAGTGTCACTGGCCAGGGCTGCACATTACTTCTGGCCCTTGGAGAGCTAATCTTTCCCTCCTCCTCTCCAACTCAAATGTGCCTCAGGGCCTTATGACCACTTGGACTTCATTGTGCAGATTTCTGAAGACCCTAAGCTAATCTGAAGTCAGAAAACTGCACATCAGATCTGGGTCCTGTGGGAGGGCCAAGGCTTTGGCTGTTGGCTTCCTCCCTGTTTGTCAAGTAGTTCTTCCCAGAGACTGATTAGGGATGAGACTAATGCTAATCCAGTGGGAAGCGCAGCAGTTCTGCATTGGCATTTATTTGTGGCAGTTCAGCAGCTGAAGAACTAAGCATGTTGTATAGATAACTTGTCTGTAGTTACATTTCTGACTTGAGCAACAATCAGCTGCCTCAGTTGCACTCTCAGATGGATAACAAAGCTCCAAATGCACATCTGGTTTGTATGTTAAACAGAAGGCTGGGGGAGGGAAGTTGGAAAGCTGTAGAGGAAAAATGTTCAGTGCTTGACCCCAGTGGGGTGGTTTGGGGCAGAGGGTCTGCCTCCCAAGCTGCGTCATGGCTGGCAGGGAAAACAAGCACAGAGCAGAGCTATATGGAGAACAGAGGGACGTGGTGAGGGATTCAATACTGATGTGTTTCATGATGTTGCTTTTCACATAGCTGTGTGATACATGCATCTTGTGCCACATGCAGCAGGATGTCAGGCCATTGTGCCTGCTGAGCAGCCTGTGCACCCCACAGCACAGCAGCAGCGCACAGCTGGGAGCTGTGGGGGTGTGCAAGTGTTCAGCACAGCAGCTCTGCAGCGTCTGGCTTAGCTAAAACCAGTCAGCACCACCACAGTTGTGAGGAAAATGGTTTTGTCATCAGAACAATGACAATCAGTCAGGCTAAAACCCCTCCTCCCCAGGCCAGGTATTTCAGTTCAGTTACTGTATAACAGAAGAGCAGTAGTAAATTAGGTCCAAGTATGAAGCTCCCCAAAAGCTGATGCTGCAAATGCTTTTCCACACACAGTTTGTCCCAGAGTACGTAAACAGCTAGTCCTGCCAAATGCATGTGAAGTGCATGACACATTTGTACAGGTTAAAGCTGTGGAAGTTATGCTGCACATGCTGCATTTTTCCTTACACTGTGGAGTGTTACTGAACCAGACAGCTGCTGCCCTGGAACTGCAGTGTGGATAATGCACTTCGGCATAATACAGTTGGAGTTTTACACATTCATGGGAAAATACATTTTCCCAAGTTACCATGTAAAACACAGTTCCCTGACCTGCTATTGAAGGAGCTGGAGCTTTGGCTCAGAGCTGAGCACTTTACTATGCAGAAGACTGACAGCTATGAAAGATATGTACGTACCTGAACTCTTGACTTCCCATTGGCACAGCCTAGACTAGTGCTGGATATCTCCCAATAATTCCTCATGTAGTGGAGCTAATATTAATCACTAATGTAGCAACAATTGCTCTGTTCTTTTCTAGTACTCTTTTGGGTGGAATTAAGAGAACACAAGCAACCCAAGTTAGCTGGCTGTGTGACTTTTAAACCTGCAGCTTGGTTTCTGGGTGAACAGTCAAGACTCACATAATAGGTTTCATTGTATCTTTTCCTAATTGGAGACATTTCTTGTTGCCTGATGAATTAGCTGTTTTCCCATGCAGAGTAATACTAAGCTGTATGGAATAGATAAAACACCGAAGTATCCAGGATGTTTGGTTGGTGAGCCCCTGTTATCCTGGACTTTGGCCATGGTGTGTTTCTGCTTCCTTTCCAGCTGTTGGCTGCATTGAGTCTGGAGCTTCCCAAATGCCAGCTGTAGATCTAACCAAGCATTTTTTTCAAAGTCTGCTTTTCTACAGTACCCTGTAGCAGATGGATGCATCATCCTTAGGCTGGGCGACAACATAAGTGTGCTGCCTGTGCCATTTAAAATCCATTCTTGTCATGCTGCTTCTAAAGTGCAAAATTCTATAGTCTGCTTACAAACCCAGCCCACTTACAAGGCTCCTAATCCACTAACAGCTGACAATTATTCACAATTTTCACACAAGCAACCCATGCCTTATAAAACACATTACAAATTTGAAATAAAGCAGAAAGGGAAAGTACACATACACCTTGCAGGAATGCCAGACAGAGACAGGCGAACATGAAACCACTACAGGAGTCCAACCCAGGTTGAACTGCTTTGAGACATCACTTATGCACTGTGATGGCAGGTGTAACAACACAATCAAGCTGGTTAGTAAACAGGACTCTGATTCTACTGCATTTCCTATTTAGAAATCACATTTTGAAGGTCTCAGAATATTTGAGAAAACCAGTTCCCCTTTCTAGCTGAGACTTGGATTTGTTGTCCTGCTACAGCATGAGAGAATCAAACCAAACCAGAGGTTGCTGTGACCCCTTCATTACTGTACATCTTTCTGTAGTCATTGTGGCTTGGAAAGCAATCAGAGCACTTGTCTCTTTGAACACTAGTTACAGGAAAAACAGTGATATTTTAAAAGTCTACATTCCTTGCTAGCTTCACTTCTGTTCTCTCACTTCTGCCCTAATTTCCATGAGTTTTCATCCAGAACAATCTGTCTGTAGGTTTGACTTCACCTCTGGCTGCCTTCTGCTCTGGTGAGCCATTGGTGAAACCTGCTCTGCCTTGAAACCTCCTCTTTTGCTTGGAAAGGCCAGCAAAAAACCAGCATTTCTTACACTGCCTGAACACTTAAATTAATGAAATTTTCTTTCATTACGTGAGTGGATGACAGTAACTACTGTGGAAGTCAAGATGGACACTGCACTCATAGTGTTTCTTTAAAAACTTCAGAGGGCTCCAAGCATCAGGATCTTGTCTAGAAGTCTTTCATACCTTTTCTCTGTATCCTCCCATGGGTAGCTCCACACAGCTCCAGCTCTGTGTTGTCTTCTTTCTTCCTTCTGCTCACTCCTTCCTGTCCCTGTCATGGCCACCTAACCCTGTCTGTCCTACATTATGGCATCTTACCCTTTCTGTCCCTTGCAAGACCTCCTGTCCCTTCCTCCTCACAGCACAGGCCAGCAGACTCCAACTGAACCCCCTCCCCACTAACGCACTCTTTTTCACACCCATAGCTGGGAGGGCGAGGCTGTTCCCACCCTTGGATAATTAACACAGCTGCAATGTATCAAGGGTGAGATTGCCTTCAGCATCATCTCCATCTGTCTCCCCACAACTACAGTGTAAACTAGCACAACAAAAAACTGTTTTACTGTAAATCTTCTAGTGGATTGTTATGTGACTATTACTTATCTCTGTCTGTTAGAACTCTCATATCTCTCTGAAATATCACTGTAACAATTTGGATTTGATGGTGCCTACTGCAGACATCCAATCTTGTGCAGACTCTCCTCTAAGCCAGACAAGAAAGGATGGATATAGGCTAGGCAGTGGATTATTCAAACTGAACCAACAGGCTGAGGAATTGTCATTGTTCTTAAAATAGTTCAGGGAACTACAGAAGTCTGTTCTTTCCATGCAGCTGCAGTGCTGGCCAGCTTCCATCTTTGTGCATCCTGCACTTGAACTCAGGTTTTGCTAGGACAGAAGTATGCAGAATCCTTCTCCTTGGGCTCAGAAGCTTAAGGATAACAGAGCCAAAAAAGACAAATCCCAGCCTAAACCTGAGTGTGAGAGAAACTTCTTTCACAGGTACCTCAACTTGATGATCAGCTTGCATGCCAAGGTGGGACAGTTCACACTGCTGCTGTTAATGACCTTATTTACCCTCTATTCAAATGCTGCTGTCTTCAGCTTCGATGCATTGTCTCCTACATCCTGTCCAATATAAACAGCTGGTGGCACTTAAAGAGTGAAGATTCAATAGGAATTATTTTCTGGGTGGTAGGAAGGAAAATGACCTACTCCTGTACTGCCAAATTCTTGGCTACCTGCAGTTCTCAAGGAGCTGATGGAGTCTGGGGCAGCTCACTTGGCACAAAGCACACAGCAATGCAGGAAGTAATCTGTTACCCATCACATGCCTCACATTCAGCTCTAGGGGCTCTAGGATTTCTAGGTGCAAGATGTTTCCATGACAAGGGAACAGGGGTACCTTGAATCTTGCTTTCCATTTTCCAAGTGTCATTTTTATTAATACCAGCACCAGATTTAAGGGAAGAGAGCAGGGACACATGAAAGCAAACAGGCACAGAGAAGATGAATGGATTGTAGGCTCCATCCTTCAGATTACCTCACTGGGTTTCTAGACAGCTGTCCCTTTGGAGAGCAGCTGGAAGGTGTTCTACGGAGTGGTTGTCACGGCAGGCTCCCAACTAGGGATCCTAACTGTCCCCGCTACCCAAAGATAGATTCTTTTCTGCCTTTACTCCAATCACTGCTGCCTGGGCCCTGGGAGCCAGGAACTGACAAACTGCTTTTGAGTCTCATATCTTGGGGAACCAGACCCTCTTCTCTTAGGACAGTGGTAGTCCCAAATTCATCGTGCAGGCAGGGTGCCAAGCAAGTGCTTGCACCCCCAGGCACACAGGCAGCAGAAGGGAAGCCAGTCTTGGCAAATTTAATTTAACTATATCAAGGAATAATTTTTTCTACTGTTACTTCCATTTTCTTCCCCATCAGCTTCAGGCTCTTAAGTCTCACTGCCTCTTTCCCTGTGCCACTGTGCTGGCAGCGTGGAGAGGCACTCAGCTAAGGCATTACCTGTGCACTCTAGCATTCATTAGAACACCTTTCACACATTTATTTCTTGCTGCAGCCCCTTTATGGAATTTGTAGTATTCCTCTCCTGTTTCCTGTGCTTGGTAAAGGCACTCAGGAAGTACAAGCAGTGTTAAAGAAGCAATGCTTTGTAAGGTGACTGATGGTGAATATGTTTGCCTAATTAACTTGTGGCTAATAATTCTAAGTCATTAAGTAGCTAGTTAGTACATGCCTTGAATAAACACATCTGGTGCTGCCCTGAGTGGAGGCTGTGGCTGTGTGGGTGACAGATGTGCTGCTTCCCCAGTGCTCCCTTTTCCATGCCGAGCAGCACGGCAGTGCCGCATCCAGAGCCAGGCAGCCTCGCGGCAGCTGCGCACTCCCCAAGTGGCTCCAGGGACTTGTGCCTCCTCTCCTCAGCTGCTCAGCCACTGCAGCCTGCTCTGGTGCCTCAGAGCTGGCGTGCAGCTCCAAGGAACACCCATTTCAATAGCTTAGAGACTCCTGCCTTCTAGGCTGAAAGGCAGCAGGAGCGGAGAGAGCAGCAGAGTGTCAGGCCACCTATGGAGCAGAGAGTTTAGAATTCCCAATCCCTGCAGATTGATCTCTTGCTGAACAGAGGGCATTGGGAATGATTATGCCTTGCTGTGTCACTGCCTGGAACTGCTGGACTGGACTCAGAACAACTTTCCAGGGAGGGAAGAGTCCTCCCGTGGAGGACAAAAGCCTACTCCTTTCTGTCGGCAGTTGCCTTCCTGGGTTGGCACAGGCTCATAACTCATCAGTCACAGAAGTGAGAACAGCTAGGATCAGTTCCATGCAGGAGAGACCCTTTCTTCCAGTTAGGCTGTTGCTTGGTTTTTCAGGTTTTGGCTTTTTGTAGTAGGTCTGTTTAAAGTTGGGTGTTTTCCAGAC
The DNA here is from genome assembly GCA_910950805.1 of Acrocephalus scirpaceus scirpaceus. Classification (NCBI taxonomy): domain Eukaryota; kingdom Metazoa; phylum Chordata; class Aves; order Passeriformes; family Sylviidae; genus Acrocephalus; species Acrocephalus scirpaceus. Next base: position 64,323,475 of record OU383778.1, on the reverse strand, counting down.
AGAGGAAGGAGTTACGGCAATAAAGTAAACAAACAGCAGAATATTTTGCAAGAGGCTAATTTGCACAGGAATTATGTCTTAAAAGTGAGACTTGAGTTCTTAGTTACCAAGGGGCAAGTTAAGGTTTATTCCTACTTCTGAGGGCCCATGAACACTGATTACCTTGTGACTGCCCCATAATGTCCAGCACAAGCTGTCATTAGAGCTAGAGCTGCAGGCCCAGCCCGTGACCTCTGTTTTGTCAGACACCAACAATAGCACAGCTGCCCCTGCCTGGCTGGGATCTCAGACCTGCCATTTGGCACGAGGAACAGAGTAAGTTGGATAAATGCACATAAACACATTGGGAAGGGAGGAAAAATAGAACAGAATGAACCAGAGCAGCAACCCACAACTTGTTTGATAGGGATGATTTAAGTAGGCATATGGTATAGTTAAATGTGCTTTCAAAAACATTGGCCTGATTCTTCAAGCAAACACAAAATAAATATCTGAATAGCATGTGAGCCGATCCAGCATCCGTTAGTGCTCTCAGAGGATGCACTTGAGTGCTCGGGCTGACACAGTGACATTCCCACACCAAGTGCCTCATGTTAGCATGTCGCAGTTGTACTTCTCTCTAACAGTGCAAGCCTTAAAAGCATGCAGGTGACAAACTTGTAACTACACCTGACCTAGCAGCCACGGTCATATCTTACTGGCTCAGTGTTCGCAGAACAGCACAGCCACACCTTTCACAGCTGAATTCATCCAGCAGTCCCCCTGCCCACACACGTCTAGCTCTGGAACTCACTAGGTGCTCACCTGACACCCCTCTGCAACACTGGGTTATCTGGTACCTCAGTCACACCTGCAGGCTGCACCTCACCTTTGTCTCACCCTGTTCTACCAGACGGACAAAGGCAATAACCCTGAGACAGTCTATGTTATCACAAAGTCCAAATTCACATTTAAAAGTTGCCCCTGACAACCACCCCAGATGCTCTCCCACAGAAGCCGCCCACAAATACTGAAGTACACAAGCCCCTGTGATTTCCAGTGCGCACAGGTACGCACATGGCATCACCTGTTTAGTCAGACAGGCCCAGAACTTGGTCAGGGTCATGGAAGTGTGCAGAACATCCCTTTGCCTGCCTGAATTAGTGCTGAGAAATGTGTGTGAAACTTAAGTGAGTTTTCTGATTAACATGGAAGCCAGTGGCTGAAAACCAGAGGAGGGAAAGAATTAGTGTTGCTTGCTATAGCTACCTTTGCTACTGTTATTTTTGTTTTGTCACTTTTTCTTCCTCTGCTGAGAAAGGTAAAGATTTAGAAAAGCTGTTGTCAGCAAAGGCAGAGTGTTTGCAAGCTGCAGCTCAGTCTCACATGTCTTTCAGGGTCACTCAAGAAAGGATTAATATGCTGTGGCTGTGTTGAGCATTTCTGTTCTCTTTCTAACTAAGTGACACTGAGCTCTTTCTGTGGTGCTTTTCACTAAGTAGCCTTACCACAGCCTTTGTGGCAATGCAGACAGGGCATTTGGCCACAGAGCAAAATTACTCACTGAAGTAAGGGGCAGTGCTTGTGCTGAGCCACTCATGAGCTTGGCAGCTGGTGTCAGCATGCAAGTGTGGGTTTAAGGACCAATTTTCCAAGCCTCTTCCTCAGTCTGAAACCTACACGGTGACTACTTATCACTTGGAAAAAAACATTGTTCAGAGACAAGGGGACCAATTAAAAGGAGAATTCAACAGGATTTACAAGTTACGAGGCAGCATGTCGACTAAAATATTTCCCATTGCACATAACACTGGTCACTACTGTGAAAAGGCAAAAGTACAGAAAGCCCAGTCAACTCTCAGAAGCCAGCTGTCCTTTGAAACGTGCTGAATGGAGGAGAGCAGGCAGGCTGCTGCTGCTAGAGGTCCCAGCCCCCAGGATGAACTCTGGGCTGTCTCAGCTGCTCAGTCCTCTTCCAGCCTTGCTGGCCAGCAGCCCAGCAGCTCTCTGACGTGGGGGATGCAGCCATTCCCAGCACCAGCAGAAAAGGAAGTCACCTGTGCTTCTCCCTTTTGACTTCCTGCTGCTCAGCAATTGGTAGGATGCCAGCTCCCAGGTCAGGCTGTTTTCACCTGTTCACTGTTGTTTTCACTGTTGCAGAGCCCCTGTGCTCAGGTGAAGGCAATACCCCCCCATCACTGCTGTGCCCATGGCCAGTCCAGACCTGGATGGGATATTGCCATTACCCCTCATTTCAAACAGCTAGGCTTCCCCTGCAGCCCTGGGCAGGGAGCCATAGGGGGTCAGAACTGCTCCCACCTGCACCAATTCTTTTCATTGCAGACATGCTGAGGTGAAGCATTTATTGTAGGCATTGTGTTTCATTTCCCTAGACAACATTTCGTTCCAACAAAAATAAAAGACAGTATGGTTCCCAGTGTCTGGTGCTCACATGGGACAACCCACCCCCTCCAGAATAGCCAGAGAAATCAACTCAGGTGAGGGGGAGCCAGAAATAGGGCTGGATTAGGCTTAATGTCTGTTATAAATATTAATTTCTGCAAATATTTTAGAAATACATTCAGTCTGACACAATTAGGGTATAATGGGACCTATTCACAGATGGAAACATCCTCAATGAATTGTATAGGCTAACAGACCCCTCAGCCATATGGATGTAGTGTTAAGATCAGTAGTAATTTCTGGCGCAGTCCTTCACGTCCCTCCTAGGGCACACAGTGTTCCCAGAGTGTTGGCGAGGACTGCGTGAGCAGAACTAAGTGCTGCACATTATGCAGTGGCCATAGGATCCCAAGCTGAATTAATAGTCTAATTTAACAGAATAATGATGTTTCATACCCTGCTACTGCAGGTTCCCATGATTCCACAAGATCAGAGCTAGTTCCTCGCTGGCTTTCTGTTCTCTCGCATTCCCTAGGAGTTCCCAGCAGTGAAAGTTTGTGTCTCTCTGCACTTCTGTCCTGTTCTGTGGAAAGTCAAGCCCAGACAGGCTGCATATTGGACATGCAGCTGGAAAAGCTAGAGGGTTCTGAGGTGACAACAGGGAGTCCTAAAGAACCATCATCTGAATTTATATCAGTGCTAAGCTACACCAAGAAGAGCAGGGGAAGAGTTTGTACTAATTCTTTACCAGAATCCCCAAACACCATAATGAATTCCATGATGAGTGGGTCTTGCTATCCTCAGGAAAATACTTGGTGCTCCTTTTTATGTGTGACTGTGTGACTGATGGGAGGAAGACACCTCTGACCACTTCTCCTAACTGCAGGCCATGTCCTGTCCTCCTTACAGTTCCCACGGAGTGAATGGTCCCAGTTCTCCCTGGGCACAGCTGGCCTGTGGCATAGTGAGGCTGCACCAAATACGACAGGCAGGACTGGAACCCTGCTCCAGGAGGACTGTCCCTGTCCTTGTGCAGCTGAGGCTGTAGGTCTGCGAAGAGCACCATACCCAAAAGCCCGGCTGTAAATCCCTTCCTCTCTGTGTTGCCCTCCTCCTGCAGCAGGGATGAGTCCCTGGATGCAGAGTCATCTTTGTGGTTCAGGAGTGTTTGTTAACAGGGCCAGGAAACAAATCCTCTCTGCTTGGGTCAGGGAGAATGGAGGGCAAAATGTTTTTTGTACCACAGCAAACAATGGCCAAAGAGTTAGTTTGGTCAAATGGAGCCCGTATTATAAAGCTATCCATTTATTTCATGAAGGCAGTGTTGGAAGGCAAAGTAGCCTTTAAATACACAGACCTATTTTTTGCCTTCCTCCTAGGTACAGCATTTTTTCTATTTTAGTGCAGGCATTTGATTCTGAAGTACCTTTGTCATCATAATTTTAGTAACTTTTTGACCAGTTGCCAGTTTAATTTTCAGTGAGTTAAAATTGGGGGTAAATTATATATTACTTCCAGCAAATGTCTTTCACAATTGTATTTAATTTTTTCATCTTTTTTAATGGGTCATAAAATGGCAGTCTTTTAGTAGCTTCCCATAAAGTAAGGAGTGAATGAATTCTTTGCAAATAGGTTACTGTAGATGGAAATGTCAGCTGTATTTCACAGGGAATGGAGAAGCTTTAGACCAGTTGCAGGGACATACGGCACTGGGCCGCATTCCTCTGCTGTCACAATAAACCAGCAGTGGGCATGAGGGAAGGAATCGCAACTGTTCGGTCTCCTCAAGTTACATTTTTGGGTAAATTGTGTATTAGGATGAGCAGTGAGCCAGGACTGACTCAGCTCCAAGTTGCAAGAGTCTTGTTACTTTTGATCAGAAATCAGAACATTTTTAAAAAGCTCTTTCCAAACTTAAGTTTCCCAGGATTGGTTCCCATCCAAAAAGTGATATTGCACAGACAACGGATAGGAAAATCCCTTCCACACAGAAGAAGGGCCATGAATTGTAAACGAAAGGCAGTTTTCCTAGTACAGTGAAAAGAGTTTGAAGTACAGACTGTCGGGAAGGTGCACTTTAGGGCTGAGGTAGAGGACAGAGCAGTAGGGTTTGTGCTGCACAGCACTGTAATTACTCATGCTCCTTTGCCAGCTCTCTGATTCCACCTCACTCAGCTGCGGTGTCAGAAGGGAGCAGAGGATGGGAATGAGCATCCTGGCTCAAAGCCCTAGAAAGCCACTGTCTGTGGGCACTGCTGGGGTTTTGAGGAGGCGTCAGCAGGGCTCCACTGCCTTTCCCTCGAGCCTGGCCCCTGCAGCCCTATGTGCCCAGCTGCACAGAGAGGAGCTGCTCAGCTCTGCATGTTCGTGGTGCCAGGCTGCAGGATAGTGCTGCAGGATGGCCCCAGGGGGCTGCGGCAACAACACTGCCCGACTCTTGAGGGGATTTATTTGAGGGGCCCTGAGGGCATACTCCACTCTGTGGCAGCTTTCCAGAGCTCAAACCTCAGCTTGGATCTGTGCTGGTACAGAACTAGTACAGCCTCACCCTTCACTGGTGAACCAAGGCTGTGCCCAAGAGCTGCCTGGCTGCAGGGACAGGAATGTTCTCTTGACCTGGCAGTACTGAGCTCTGCTGGAGAGACTCAGCCCTCGCACAACACTGACAATCACCAGTGGGAAATTCAGGGGCCCAAGAAATGGGATCACTGCTGCTTGTCATTTTCATCTCAGAATATTTTCAGTTTTGGCAGTGCTGAGCTAAAAGCCTCACACACGTGGCCGGTTGCTGGTATACACTAGGATATGTTTGTGTAGGAGTCTGTCTCTGAGCTGTGTGTGAAGGAGTAGCAGAAGCAGGACACCTCTTTCTGGGACTCCCAGTTTAAGTGTTTGTATGAATCACAAGTACCCACAGCCCAGCAAACAGGTGGCTGGCTGCTCAAGAAATGAAAGAACGTATTTGGTATTCCTTACAGCCATAACAGTCTCAGGGAAGGAGTGCTTTTCTGTGTTGACAGGTTCATCCTTTTGAAGATGAGGTAATTATCTGTGTGAGTTCACTCTGTGGCTTCCAGAACTGAGTGGGTACAATCAGCTCCAGTGACATCTCCAGAGGCTCATCCCTGCAGCAGTGTATCAGGGTGGGAGCGGGTAGGGCAGGGCTGCCCACCTGCAGTGTGTCCATGCTGGAGCTGATTCCTCAGTGAGCCTGCTACCTGGGATCTGTCAATGCACCGGCAGCGGGAGCATGGGGCCACAGAGCTGCAGGCACGGGATGGCACATGGCACTGGGGCTGGGAAATGCAATCCCAGCTAGTACCCATTATAACTAGGAATGGTTACTGGCTTGCAAACAGCGAGGTGTGGTGTGGGCTCCAGTCCACTGGGAAATCTTTGCTATTTTACAGAAAGTTTCACACAACCCAGTGAGCTCAAGGACATGTCAAGATCCCCAAGATGCCAGGGAATGATGCTTTTCTTTACTGTGGCTTATGTGTTTTATCCAGGTGTGTTTCGTGTCCCTGTTTTGCTCTGTTTGCTAGCAAAGACTATCTACCAAAACAGCCTCATTCCTCACTACTGGCATTTGAGGCAGGACTCAGAGGGCTGCCAGGGCACATGGGGCTGGTGGGGCAGCTGCAGAAGTGTGTGAGCAGCTTAGCCTGGGGGTCCTCCACTCCCCTAGGGGAGGCAGGAAACCCTCCTGCCCTGCAGTTCCAGGAACGTTTGGCCAAACCTAAGCAAAATCCTCATGCTGGAGTTGCCCCCAGCATTCCTCGTTACAATGCCGAAACAACTGGAATTAAAAATAATAAAAAGCACCACATCTTTAAAAAAGTCATCATTGACCAAAGTTTCACTGTGGTTTGATCTATTGCTCTGCACAGGAATCAAACAGTTTTGGGGGTTTTATTGTTTCTGATTCTGGTGAATTCCAATTAGAAAGAAATCAAGAGTTATTCTTTCTGTTGGATCAATTACTCAGAACAGATAATTTAAAAATGAGTTTAGTGGAAGCAACTCACTTCATTTTTGCTAAAACTGAAGAAGAAATTAGCCAAATTAGCTAAAATAGCTTTGAACTCCATATTGACTACAGTGTTTGTGCCAGAATAAAAACTCATGACATGTAAGAACGGTGTAAATGATTAATCATTTTAGTTCATGGAAATCTACATTTTTATTTAATTGCATCTATGCATAACATAAACTGTCTGAATCCTGGGAATTCAAGCCAGAGAAGCTGAGGAGTCTTCTTCTGTTTAACATCCACCATGTGTTGTTTTCTTGTAGGGTTAATTTGTAAAATGTAAACCACATACCATTTGTATGCAGTGTTCGGGGCTATTTATAGCAAGTCCTGACCATTTATAATTATCCGACATTTTTAACCATAATGTCTGTGTGTGACTAAGGAGATGGCTATGGAACAGACAAAACAATGCTACTTTTACAGTTGAACTTCAGTTAATTTTATGTCAAACTTTTGGGAGTATTTTCTGCTCTGTGGAATGGGGAAGGGATATTCTCTACTTGGACAGCTCTTTGTCAAGGAGACCAAACTTATTTCCAAATAGGAATAAGCACAGGCATTTCCCCTCTGAGGACACTCCCTGTGGGGCAGAGACTGTAGGTACAAGTGCATGTGGAGCAGGTATGAGCCTTTCTTGGCTGTTCCATGGCTGCTCATGTTTCTTCTTTGTCTCTTGGCAGAACCCTGGAGGTTTTGGTGAGTTTGAATGAAGGCCAGTCTTTCATGTCCAGCTCGTTAACCATCACTGCTTCGGAGTGTGTAAGTGAATGACTTCCATAACTCCTTGTAAAATCCCCACACCCCGTTTCTCTTTGGGCTTTGCCATTGCAAGACCCCAGAGCAGAGAACCTCTGCTTCCACTTTCCACAGCACAAAGCTGTGTCTTTCAAAGTACTGGGAGGCTTCCCTGCCCTCAGAGACCTGCTCACTGGAGATACCATGTCCTGAGGGCCAGGCGTCACCTGGGGTTCCATTCCCAAATGGCTCTTCCCTGAGTAGGACTGGAGGAAGCAGATGGGCACAGGCTTGGCCCTTCAGCCTGACTGTGGAGAGAGGTTACAGTGCTGCAGAGGTACTAATGCTCTGTAACTCTGGGGCCTCAGTAAAGAGTGTAGGCTCTTAGCTCTTGTTCATCTGGGGAGACAGCCTGTCCAAGCAAAGGCCAGAATATCCCACTTACACCTGGAAGTGAGGCAGTGTGAAGTCTGATCACAGGTTATAGAAGAGATAAAAACTGTTTCTGGAAGAAACCACACGCTTGTGCAACCAGTGACTTCTCTAACTTAATACACGTATTTTCTACTGTCACATTTTTGCTTTCCTTTAATTATTTTTGTATTACACAGGACAGCTGGAATTTGAGGAGGGAGACAACAAGCACACAGTGTTGAGCACATGCTGTGCAAGTGGGCCTTTAAATGTGTCTTACCTCAAGTGTGACTTGAAAGCAGCTTTTCCATTGGGCGTAGAGCATGGAGAGAATCTCTTTTGCCCATCACCATGCATTGCTTCCAACAGGATTTCTTTGCTCGCAGATCAGTAACTGAAAAGAGGAAAAAATGAAAATTTTATTCTGTTCCTTTAAAATCTCACAATTCGTGCAGCTGTAGAAATCAGAGTGCAGCCCTGCAGTTTGAGGAGGGGAAGTCTAACTGAGTTGGGAGCTGAAGGGGCACACAGAGCCCAAATCACAGTTCTCTGTTTCAGGGCCTCTGTCAGTTGGCAGCATGCCAGCCATACACCCAAAGAAGCTGAGCCCAGCTGCAGCCTGCCTGCACCTCAGCCCTTGCAGAGAAGGCAGCACATGGTGCCCCTGTAAGAGCTGCTAGGAGTGCACAGAGAGGGAACAGAAAAGCCGTGATGCAAAGCAGCTCAGAGCGAGGTGCTGGGCACGGCCCTGCCACTGTGCTGCATGGCAGCTCTGCTGCTCTGTGCTCACAGCCTGCCCTGGCAGGAAGCAGAGAGGTACAGATGTGCACAGCAGCAGGAAGAGCTTCTCAGCAGCCTTTTTTTGTCTCTTTCTGGTTTCTGCTCTTGGCCTGTGCTGCAGCAAAGGCAGCTCCACACAAGAACTGCTGTTTCCATAGTAGCAGATGGGCAACTCAAGAAATGGGTCACTGCTAGAAATGCTCACTAATTCTGGGAGCTGAGCAGCTGATGGCTGACTGGGAGATGAGTTACAAGTTACAGCCTCCCAACAAACACATGTTACTGCAGTGAAAACAAACAAAAATACATGGCATTAGGCACCCACGTACCTGTGTGCCTCCCTGCACCTGGGATACGTCTCTGTTCCACGTCCATGTGCAGTGGAGCACCTCTGGGTCAGGACTGCTCACGCAGTATTCCAGTCTGAGTGATTCCTTGGGTCTCTCCTTTTTTTCACAGCTGAAGTCTGAATAACTTCTATTTTCCTAGGAATGCTGTTATGTTTCTGTCAGCGTTGTTCTAAAAGCCTAGAAGTGTAGGAATAAAGACACCCCTAGGAAGTGGGTTGGAGGTGTGGGAGGTGGGCTGCTCAGTTCTGCAGTACAAGTGTTGCTGGAAGTAGGAATACTCCTTCCTTCAGTTTCAGGTTGCCACAGCATGGCTGCAGGGAGTCAGCATGCCAGTCTGTGCAGGAGTGTGGGCGATCAGCATCAAAACCTCACAGGTGTACTGTTCATAGAGACACCTTAAAATCTCCCCGCGTACTCCCCAGTCCATGTGCGAGACCTGTGTCCTCATGGAGGAGAAGGGTACCTCTTATCCACAGGCTTAGGGTGAGACTTGCCCTGTCTATGTCTGATGGCTCATTCTTTAGCAGGCAATGGACTCTCTCTTTTCCTCAAGCTGGGCCTTATTCTGTTCTCAGGGCTGTCAATTATGAGTTTTACATCAGAAGGAACCCCCTGACCTGAGCTGAACTAAGGCCGGCTTTTGGGGTGAGCAGGTGAAGCAGCACTGACACTGTCCCTGCTGTCTCTGCAGTCCAGCGGTGTGGCAGCGCTCATTGCCATCCTTGTGCTGTTGCTGCTGGTGGCACTCGGCCTGCTCTGGTGGTTCTGGCCCCTCTGCTGCAAAGTGGTGAGTACAGACTGTGGGGAACAGCCCCTGCACCCTGAACCATGGGTAGGAAACAGATCCTGCAGGAAACCGGTTAAGTGATGGGGAGGCAGCTCTGGGGGAGCTTGTGGCAGGAAAGAGCTGGGGAGAGCAGCTCCAGCACTGGGGCTCCACTGGGCATGGCCCTGCCTGTCTGAGTTGCACACACAGGAGCCAGCACCAGCACAGTGCTGTTACTGGGAATGGGGTGGCCTTAATAGTGTGCAGATGTTACCCTGAAATCAAGGACCACTTTAAGACTGCTCTCAGTAAAATTGGTATTTTTAGTCCGTGATGGGCTCTCAGGTTGGAAATCCCTATTTTTTTTCATAATCCCTGCACACATTCCATCTCTTTATCTGAGTGTACTCTCTATCCTCACCCCAGTAGCAGCAATATTAGTCACTTGACTCCTGCCATTCCTTTCTGCAGGAGTGGGGAAGTTTATTATTCATCCAGCTCAAGGACAGCATGAAAGATTTGGGAAATGGAAATAGCTTCCTGGGTCTGGGTTCCTGTTCTTGTCTGGGGTTTGTGGAATGTGGGGCAGAGAGGAACTAGCCTTCTCACCTGACAGTGCTGCAGCCCTTGTGACCCAGGGAGTCCATCATGCCCCTGGCTGTTCAAGGGCAGGAAATCTCAGCCTCCATCTGCACCCTCACAGTCTGGGGTTCCTGAGATGAGAACAAAAAGCCTTGCTTGTTCTCCATAGTGCAGGCCCAACAGAAATCCAGGGAGCTTCTTCTTAATCACCTTACTTCCACTTCATTTTATATGGTGAGCCTCCCTGTGGAAAAGGAACATTGGAAATCAGTAAAAGAAGCAAGTTCGTGGTTTTCTTATTTTAAAAACCCCAACCTTGATTCATAAACCAGCTTCATAAGTTAAAACACCTACATAAAGCAGTCCAGTCGATAGTTCTATATTATCCATTTCCAGCCTTATAAAACCAAAGTTCTTCAAATGTTTGTGCTCTCTGTGTTTCCTCCCACCTCCTGTGGTTACTATTTGTTACTTCAAAAGAAAAGGTAATCTTAGGCCTCTTTCCAAGGACACTGCACGCTATTGCACTGAACCTACTGCGGAATACTGATCCTTCCTTCTGGTTTTGGTCCTCGTGCTGTGCCTCAGTTCCTGCCCTTCTCTCCCGCACATGAGTCTTGGACATCCATCACCTGGAAGGGCCACTTGTGGCTTAGTTGTCCTGAGCTTCAGGGCAGCAGCCCTGAGGAGAGAGGCAGCATTAGGGCCAGGCAGGACCTGCTCTTCCCTTCCTCTGACTCTGCTTCCCTGGCAGAGCACAGCGCCTGGTTTCCTGGAACAAAGTGCAGGAGCACAGGAGTCAGAGTCCAGTGGAAAAGAGAGGTACAAGGTGTTGTGGGCAGAACAAGTGTCTGGAGCCAGGTGGGTGTGTTGCCCCCTGCTTGCGGGGGTGAGAACAGTCTCCTCTGGTAAGCAATTTTTCTGGAGTACTGTCTGTACCAGTCTCATCCAGGGGGAGATACAAAGATGAATCCTAGTGCCTGACAAGCAGACCTCATTGCATCCATGAAAAAGAAATGAGAGAGATCTAAGATGCAAAATCTGGACCTAGCAGTCTGTGTCATAAAAACAACCAAGTACTCAGAACCTTTACACCTGGTGTAAAGTGTGGCTACTCTTTCTCTTGCAAGGGGAGACTCAAGTGAGTCACCTTGTACAGCCTTTTGTGCCCTCCCACTGAGATGTGGCAGAAGTCCCTGTAAAGGACACTGTTTTTGCTCACCTGCAGCAGCACTACCTGGTTGTCCAGGACACCTGGCTCCTTCTGGCTGTTGGGCTTTATGCAGCACACACAAAGTGTGGGTTGGCAGAATACATCCTCTCCATGAGCACCATCAGGGAATGCTGGCAAGGGCGGAGGAACATCAACAGTCCATCAAACCAAAACACTGCCAGCTCCATCCTGGCTGGGGCTCGGTCTCTAAACATGGAACGTTGTGAGACTGTTTGAGTCCCATAGACACTCAGAGGCTGGGGCAGGGGGACTCCTCTTCTTTTTCTTTCCTTGTCCCCCACTTTCAAGGGTTTCACTGTGACAGTTCTGTCACTTGTCCCTTGCTGTGGAACATATGATTACAGCAAGCTGGCTGTAGGCTTTGTGCTGACGTCTCCTAATGTCCACATCATGGAGCAGCAGAGAAGTGTTAATGAGTGGATCAGAGGCACTGCTGCCTCAAGCACCAACTCCTTCTTTTTTTAAATGATTTTTTTAAAAGAAATCAGCTTTTCTCCAAACTCAAACCTTCATTCTTTGCAACTCACTAAATGAGATGGAGCTTTGCCCAGAGAGGCTGATGATAAAACCAAACAAACTGAGGAAGCTTCCCATCTCTCCATGAGGATGATAAGACAGCAGCATTATTCAGAGGCTTTGTCAATGAAACAATCTGAATTCTGCTCAGGAGAAGTTAATTTACAATACTCTGGTCTTCCTCTGTGTAGTTCTGTGTGCAGCTCCATGCAGAGCTGCACGTGTGCCTCCGATTTCTTTTTTTCATAAACAGCTTTCTACTGATTTCACTTGGAATATCACACGATTGAAAAGAATCCTTGCTTGTGCTGTGATTTGTGTGTGAGTGTGAGAGCCTGTGGAAGCATAAGGATGCAGGCATTGACATTCCAGTGCTGTCAGCAGGGTGAGGAGCTGCTACTCAAAGCAGATTATTTTCTAACACCACTGTCACTTTTAAAACAAGTTTCATTTTCTGAAGCCATTAGAAATAGCAGCTAATTAATGGATTGCTTGGCTTTAAACTGTATTTCCCCTCAAATTTCAGGGAGTTCAGGAGCTGGCACAGGATTAGATCCTCCTCTTGAGGAGATAAGCAAAAGCTGCCATTGACTATTGCCTTAGGAAGCCACAGTGAGCTCAAACAAGTCAGGTTTCCCTTGACTGTCCAGGGTGGGAACTGTGATTCCTACATCCCCAATGGGTGCAGGGCACATAGGAATTCCATCCCTTGTCATGGAGAGGTTTGCTGGACAAAGCAAAGGCAGTGCCATTTCATGTGGGTACGTACAAATCTACCTAGGAGGACCTTCTCCTGTACAGTCTGCAGGCCTGACAGAGAAAGAGACTGTATTGGGATGATGGTTAGGGACAGGTGAAATGGAAGTAAGGACAGAAAGTAAACAACATGGCCCTTTCTCGAGTGAAAGTGCTGCTTTACTCTTCCCAGTCCCCTAATTGCTTTCAGCAAGAATGAAATATCTCCAGGCTTTGGCAAGTCCTATTCAGCATCCAAGTATCTCTCAGGATCTGTCCCATGATCCCTCTGTGTTGTTGTTTCATGTAAAGTTAGGGTAATAATTACAATGTGGCTTTCAGGAACGTTTCACTAATAAATAATTACTTTCTGTTAAGTATGCTGGAAACTCCTGATGGCTGGGAAGAAAAGGTGTTCAGGACAGTTTTAAAGAAAAGTAATGTCTGGCGTGGTTTTGCAACATTCTAACAGCAAAGGGATGTCTAGTCATTTTCCAACCCACCCAAATCACTCTGAGTTTGACAAAAGAGCCATTCTGTATCTTAAACCTGAATGGCTGTGGAAAACTGGTACCTGGGGTGCCAGTTATAAGTTATTTCTCCTATTGTTCAGAATCCCTTTATGCACTGCTGAAAGTCTATAGCCTGTTTAGGCAGTCAGTAGTAACTATCTGGGTGGCACTGAGAACTGAAATGTAAATCAAGATGGAAAATGCTATTGATGAGCATGATGAAAAATATGTTTCTTTCATGCATTATGCTGACCGTCTCTGCAGTGATATTGTTCATAGGCAGTGTTTAATGGAAGTACTAAAATTAAATACCACAGAGTGAATAAAATAAGGCATATTTCAATTAAGTTACTTAAAACCTGTATTAGATTGAGGTGTTTGTCAGCGTGGACAGTTTTGGATATGCTTGTGTAATATCAAGGCATAGCAAGACCAGACTCCTTGATATTCATGGTGTGTTTTTTAGTGATTTCCAAGCAATACCCAAGCCCAAAACATGGCCCAGTGTCACCAAAGAACTTACTGTTAGCTTGCAGACCAGGAGGAATGGCTGTGTATTTGGTTTTCAGCTGAATCAGTGAAGAGGGCCCCTTGCCTGCCTCTCCCCTGCTGGGACTGTCAGTGCTGGGCATTCTCTGAGCTTTACAGTGTGGATGTGACAAAGGGAATGGGAAGAAACTGTAGAAGAGATTTAAACAGAGGTGTAAAAAATGCTTCCAGGAGTGGGCCTCACCCAGAGCAGTGTCAGAAGTGTGGGAGTGTGACTGCAGTGCAGGCACTGCAGAGTCATGGAGCTGGGAGGTGGGAAACGAGAGGACTGCGGAAGTGTCTGGGACATCCAGAGGTGAAGCCTGGGCTGCCAGAAGGCATTTCACACTTGTCACTGGGCCAGAGATTCCCCAGCAGCACGGCAGCAGCAGCAGCAGCTCGGCCCATGAATGTGCAGGACCTCACACAGGCCTCAGACACTTTTCCTCCGGGATTGCTCACGGACTCTGGGGCGTCTTGGCACTGGCTGTGCCTCACAGCGGCTGAGGCTCATCTGGCCAGGAAGTGCGGTGGCAGACATGTCTGCCCAGAGTGTCTGCAGGCCGAGGATGGCAGGTTCTGGCAGACGGATGGTGGTAATTTCCAGAAGGCCTTGCTGATGGATGCTCAGGGGAGCGGGCAGCATAGGCTGCCAGCTTGCTGGTGGATATGGGGGCTCGGGTAGAAACAGGTCACTCTTACTGTGGTCTATTGCCTGTGGCTGCTGCCAGTGCAGCACCTTATTCTTTCCTATGTTTGGCTCTTTCAGGTCATCAAGGATCCCCCTCCACCTCCGCCAGCCCCAAAAGAGGTATGGTCTGATGGTGCTAATCCTACCACACTGCTCACAGGGAACCACTCCTGTGCTTCCCTGTGCGGTGCATGTCCGGCTCCTTGTCCGAGTGCTGCAGGAGAAAGGAGTGCCCCGAGGGGCGCCTGCAGTGGAGAACAGGGTTGCCGAAGTCCAGATCTCTGCTCTGTCTCAGCTCAGTGTGGCCTGAATGAAGCCCAGATCCACAGAAACACTTAGGGCCTTTATTCCAAGATAGCTTTGTTTTTCACATTCTGCAGTGAAAGCAGAAAGTCTGAATAGCCCTTGTCCAACATCTAAAGATTCATGTAAGACTTAGGCAGTATTTCCCCCAGCTTTGCCATTCCAGACACTGAGGAATTTCCCTTACAAGGGAATTCTCCCTCGCACTGGCAGTAACACACTGCACACTGGAGGCTCTGCTGTCCTCAGTGTTTGCACCCCTTTCACAACCAACAGGGTACGCTCCAGGAACTCCAGTGAAATATACAGAAAAGACATTCAGTGTGTGTGTGTGGAAGTATCTTTTAAAAGAAAATATCATTTGAATGTACTTACAGGAAGAAGAACAGGAGCCCTTGCCTTCCAAGAAGTGGCCCACAGTGGATGCTTCCTACTACGGTGGACGAGGAGTTGGGGGAATTAAGAGGATGGAGGTTGGTATGATTTAGAGATGGCAGTTCCCTCAAGCACGAGCTCTCTGAGGCTGCAAGTGTGGAAACAAAGACTTGAAAGTGCCCTGAAAATACAAGGCCATAATGTGTGCTTGTCTTCCCACTGGCATAAGCCTTGGAAAATTCGTTACCATATCGAACAATTCTGACCTTGCCTCTGAAAGAACAGCTTTCAGTAGTTCCATTTGACTGGGACTTTAAATAGCTGCCTCAAGACATGCTCTTTCCATCAAGCTAATGAGAAAGAGAGAGTGAGAGCCTTTTCTGCATGTTTTGGAAGGAATTACAGTGAAACATAAGTCCCCCAAGTGCGGGCCAGCCAAATGCGCTGACAATGGTGACGCTGAGGAGAGGCTTGATCCCAGAGGGACTCACAGCGACAACAGAGCCCATCTTTGAAGAGACATGATAGCATCATGTTAATTAAAACAGAATGAAGAATGTGCATCCTTATGGGCACATCCTTATGGCAGGTTTTGTAGTCAAGTCAGCCTATGTGGAATGTGCAAAGCAGTTTCTAACTGCAGTCCAGGAAGCTGTCTCTGTCTGAAACACCCACCTAGGCCATACTGAGGTGTCTTGGTGAAACTTTAAAGGGATTGGCCTAATCAGCTTTGCTTGAGTACTTTATAAATACAGAAGTAGAACATGCAGGTTTGAAGCTATGTTGCTTATATGCATTTTCTTCAGTTCAGAATTGCTAATTTAGAAGAGCTTCAGATTTCACAAAAAGCAAACATTTTGTGCAGTGTTTTTTAGAGGCAAACCAGGAAATGCTTTCCAACATCAAGAATTACAAGCCTGGATTTGAGGGAAACTATGACAGCCTCCAGGAGGGGCTCCCAAATGGGATCCTGCACAATGGAGCAGAAACCTCATGAACACAAATGACATCAGGACCACAAAGAAAAACATTCAGCCCATGGCAAAAATGCAAATGAGGGTAGAAACTGATGATTAGGTTAGAAAACCTTTTCATATGTGGTAGGAATTTAGTGCAGGACTAAGGCCTAAGATGTAAACCAACTGGAATTCCTGCCAGCATAATCATGGGCCCTTGAAAAAAGCCCCCATTTTGTGCAGCTGTGGCTCTATCCATTCCTAGGACCCTGGAACAGTGACAAGTCTGGCTGGGCACCAATGGTCAGTGCCTCCAGGTTTGACTTGGGAGCTTCACCTCTGGGACGGGGGCTGGGAAGACAGGCTCAGGCTTTTGGGAGAGCAGGACAGGCCTCACAGCTCTCCCTGGCTCAGAAGAGCACACTGCTCCTTCGGGGAGTCGGGGCAGAAGCAAAAGAAAACACCCCATGGGAGGCTGTTCCTTACCTGGCAGTTAAAGATGGTTTCTGTGCCCGTGGCCAGTGACAAACTTGCTGGCCTTGTCATGATGTTTCTTCCATGTTTGCAGTCCATGTGGCAGTGGAGTCATCTGGTTTTTATTGCTTCTTTGGCCTCTTTCCTTCTGCCATTCCTCAGATAGCTTGATTCCTCTGGCAGCTTCCTGTTCTGGAGAAGGGAAGAGACTGAACCAGCATCCTTGCACTTCCCACTGCTGGGGCAGGTACCCATCCACTCCTGCCTTCCCCACTAGCTCCACCTCTCTGTGACAGTCCCAGATAGCTTGAGGAGGGCTGTTTGTTCTCCTAGCTCTGTCTTTTGGCCTTGCTATAAAGTTTTGTGATGTCATTGTCAGACCCCACCTGTTACAGTTAATTCATTTTTATGTCAAAATTGGGTGGTCAGACTCCATCACGTCTGGTTTCTTCTGTGTGAAGTGGCTTGTGTCTGAAGGAGAAGGTAATTTTTTCAGTGAGAGATTCACCATCTAATGATTTTACTAGAGTTTAAAATACATTTTAGTAGCCACATGACAATCCCTGTAAAAGTACCACTGATCACAGTGAAAAACACAGGTGTACAGGGGCCTCCTGGGAGGCTGGATCACAGGAAATGGCATGATTATGGCAAGTCTTGCTGAAATGATCCAGGCCACTTTCACTAAGGACTCTCAAACTCCAGCCATAGCTGTTAGCTGTTCCTTTTCGGATGAGAAGGGAACAGCCTTGTCCAGGCTTGCTTCTGTGTGTGGTACAGCAAACACCCCAGCTCAGATTGCTGCATGGTGCTTCCAGTTACAAGGTAAAATGGGATTGCTGCAGCAAGGTGAATTATCCCTCTTTAGTGGGAAGGTTTTCCCATGTATTTCATCTCCAGAGCACAATGAGTATAGCCTGTATGGAAATGGGAATACGTGTCTGTCTCCCTGATAGTGATAACGCAGGTTTCTGTCTCTTCCAACTCTATATATACTTTATGCACTTGGAGCAGTGATTAACATACACATTGCTACATATTCTACATGCACGTTCTACATGCACTTAGGCAGATTAGACTGCTTCTAGACCTAACACTTCTCCAGTGTGTATCTTCCTGCAGGACAACATGGAAACCTGAGCAGGTTCAAGGAGCTTCTGCTCATACCTGCCCAAGCATCACATTAAATTTGCACTGGGGTTCTCGAAAACTCTCTGGGCTAGGAGACCTGGGTTCAGAAATCTTGGCTTTCATGGGTGCCATCTTCTTAGAGAAGATTTCACAGATTCCCTGTCTCCTGTACAGCCCATGTGAAGCAAGATAGGATTTTCTTTCATTACTGAGACTTATTTACAGATATTTACCTAAGACTGTTGTTATCATAGTGAAGAAATGGTGTTCTCCTTAGTACCTCCTCTCTTGTTTATCCAGCACCTCTTCCAGATTTATCCTGTTATTTGCAGCAGCCTCTGTGCCCTGAGGTGCACTCACATCTAAACTCTGCCTTCCCTAAGGTGCGCTGGGGTGACAAAGGCTCCACAGAAGAAGGGGCCAGGTTGGAAAAAGCAAAGAATGCTGTGGTGAAACTCCCAGAAGAACCAGAAGAGCCTTTTCACCCTAAACCACCTAAACGAAAGCCTACCTCACCGGCCATGCAGCAGAAGTGGTACACGCCAATCAAGGTATCTGTTTGGTCTTTGGTATGATTTGTTACTGAGGGCTGGATTCTTTGTGCCTTATGCAGGCTGAGCTGTGTGTTACTTTCCAAGTGTTCCCATTCAAGTGTAATGTGCTATTCTTGAAGGGAACACCTACTCAGCAGGAATGGCAGGAGAAGTTTGTAGCCCTAAATGCAATACTTGATCATTACTACCATGTTCTCTTTGCCTCCCCTTGAAAAGGGACATATTGTACAGTGAGAGCATTAAAATCTATGGGGGCTTTGTTGGCTTAGTAGAGCTAATTAAACCCCAAACTGCACAGTTTGTAGCTGCTACACTAAGTTTTAAATGCACATTGTCATGACAAACCAAGAAAAGCAAAAAAAAATATATAAAACAATGTAATGCAGGAAGTCTGATAAAAAGCAAATTGTTCTATCTGGCTCATAAGAATGGTGCTCTGAGTCACCTGCAAACAGAACACAAGCAGTGCTTACAGGCGGAGGGTAGATCTGTAAATTTGGGGTGTTAAGAGCAGAAAACAAACAGGTGTAGCTGGGATTCTGGATACTTCTGTCTTCCCAAGTGCCTGTGAGTCCTTTTTGGCCCCCAGAAATCCCTGAAGCCATGATGTCCAGACACACAGGCAAGGTCTGGAACCATTCGCGCAGAGTGGGATGCTCCAAACCAGCTCCACTACCCGGGCAGGCGAGTGCCGTCCCTGGCACTCCAGGTGGGCAGGAGCAGCACCACAGTGATTGCAGGGGACACAGGCCAGGCTTAGCTCTGCTTGCCTGGCTCCAGGGAAGTGGCGCTCCTTTGTGGCACTCCAGGTCCCCGGGATGCCCCTGGGCAGCCCCCATGCGGGTGGGGTGTGCTGCTGTCCCCTGACTGAGGCCGCTGTGTCCCCACAGGGCCGGCTGGATGCGCTGTGGGCGCTGCTGCGGCGCCAGTACGACAGAGTCTCGCTGATGCGGCCGCAGCAAGGAGATCAGGTGAGTGTGCTGCGCACGGCCGGCGAGGGCTCGGGCCACAGGCAGCCCAGCGGCTCCGGTGTGGAAGACAGAGAGCCACTGGAGCGGCACAGCGGGAAGGGTGACGCACCGCGCAGTCTGTGTGGCGAAAGGGGCGTGGCACCGGCCTGGAGACGTGGTGCCAACGCGGGGCTCTCGGAGGCAGAGGGAGGGGGGCTGGATGTGGTGTGTGCTCAGGTGGAGAACAGGAACACAGCCTCGTGCAGGGTAATCTGTCACAGGCGCACATAGCGCTCTCAGACCTAGCTCTTTGTAAGAGCAGAGTCTGCAATAGTGTTCCTGCAAGTGGCTTCCTAGAGCTTTGCACTTCCACACCAATGGTACCTTTAACAGAACAAAAAGTTGAGGAAATGTATTTTCCAGACAGTCCTTTCTCCCGCAGTATCTGTGGCCACTGACAAAGGGGCCTCTCCCCCAAACGCTGCTCTGATGAGGACACAGAGCTGCTGTTTGCACCTCTGACAGTGAAACCAGATCAAGTAGTTTTGATTGCTGCTCCTGAGGAAAGTATCACTTTGAATGTCAGCAATTATCTCCTGGGCCTACTCAACTTCCTGTCTATGGCACTTGGGAAGAGCCAGAGGAGCAAATGCTTTCCTTTAAATAGGATAGCAGCAGGTCACAGTCTTATGTACTACAGAGCACTGCTGTGAAGGACCACTGTCTATGCACCATACATGAAGGCTACATAAAAGGATGAGAGAACTTAAGGGGAGGGAATTACATGTGGTAGAATGGGAGGAAATGGGAATTTGATTATTTTCCTTGGATGAAGTTTGGTGCTGTTCAAAAGGATGAAGAGCTGAGACTAAGGTAAGACAAGTGTTGGAAGCAGCAGAATGGCCAAGTACCATCCTGCAGGTGGAGAGCACAGCTGAATACAGCTGTTAGCACTGTTACCTTGGCTGGTTAGTCACTTTTGCATAAATAATGCATGTGACGTGGAGCAGCAATAACAACAGCAAATCTATACACAAAATACATGGCACAATACAGTTTAACAGGTAAATTCAATGTAAACAGGAACACAGAAGTGGTGCCTTAAAAGGCTAAAAAAGTGTCAGTCAGGCCCCATTTTGGGAATTTCTGCCCCTAAAGGCAGGGAGTTACTGTAAGGATTACCCTCGGGGCAGGCTTTGCTGAACCATTGTGCAGTCAGATACCTGCCTTCTCTGGGCCTGGCAGGAGCAACACTGGCCAGCACCTTGGCCTGTGAAAAACAGCAGTGGTTCAAGGGAAAAGGACTGATATTTGTGCCTAAAGGAATGGTGGGTCAGATATGACCTGTGTCACTGTGGAGTGTCATTTTTGTCTGTGCAGTGTTTGCTGTCTTGGGGAAAAAATGGTATCTCTTTCCTTGTTCCTAACACACTGGGTGGAGATCCCATGGTGGGCTGGCCCCTGGTGTGTGTCAGTGCACTCGTGTGCAGGGGAAGCACACACACACATACGTATACACATATGGAGTTGTTCTATTTCACCATCTTTCTGTTACCATTTAAGAACTCATCAGTTCCATTCGTAGATGTTCCTAGAATTCACTACTGAATTTGAGTCCTTGATCAGGCAATTGAAATTTAGGCATGAAATATCAAAGGAGAGCGAGCTGTTTGTGCATCCCTGCGCTGTCCTGGCTGTGCTGTGTGGCAGGTGGTGCGACGGCCATACTGGGAGGCTGCCAGGGTGGCTCAAGCCCCCGGAGCCGCAGCTGCCAGAGGCGGGCAGCGCCCCAGTTGTGCGCACACCGAGCAGGCTGCAGGCACAGCTGTGTGGCGGCCGCAGGAGCACGGGGCAGGCTGGGGCACCTGGGGCCCAGGGGCTGCAACACTAAAGGTAGCATGGCTTGGACACAGCTGCTCCCCAGCTCGCCTCAGGCACAAATCCAGAGATCCAACGCAGGCTGGCTGTGCTGGGGGCCGAGGACATGCAGCCACTTCAGAGACAGCTGCACGCCGCAGCAGCTGCGCTGGGCTCCCAGTGAGGGACAAGGACAGCAGGTATGGATTGAGGGCTCCACAAACAGCCTCCATTAAGCCACAAGCGCTTTTGAAGGGTTCCTATCAAACAGAGCAAGTCCGCAGCAGGAGATTTCGGCTGCAGAGCCATGTGGTGTTTTCTCTGCGCTAACAAGGTAATTTATAAATGATGCATTACCCTGTGTCTGTGCTCCTAGCTAGACTTACTTCCTTTTCTTCATTAAAGGGGCAAAGAAGACTGAGCCACAGCAGTCTGGGCTACTTTGATGAGCCAGTTCAGTGTCCGAGGTTCTGTACTGAACCTCTTTTCCCAGGAGTCTGGGGTGCCCAGGAACACAGCCTGGCACAGGGGCACAGCACCAGCCTCAGGGGCCTGGATTTTCATCTAAATCCTTATGTTTGTTTTCCAAGTCATAGTTTAGCACCAAGAGGTGATCATCAGCAGTTTGGATTCTTTGTCTGAGCTTGCTGCAGCGTGATGGTGGCTGAGACTGATCCTGTGTGCATTTATGCACACAAACATCTTTAAGTCCACAAATAGCGTGGCATTTGTAGTGAAGATTTTGCCCTATCAGGATGGAAATAGGAGTCAGTAGTAAAAGAAGACAAAGACTGTAGTACATTCTAGAAGAATCAGAAGAGAGGAGAACTACAGAATGCTTCCAGCTTGTACTTTCACGTACAAACCAGCCTTTTAAAAAGGAAGTTTTTAAGCTTCTAAGTATTTACCTGCTTTAAAGGTCTTTTCTAATAATGGCTGCAGAGTTAACACAAACATCTGTTTAAACTGCTACTTTTGAGCAGCTCTGCATAATACAAAAGTAATACATTCTGCACATGCAAGATGTGGATAGCAGTGCTCCCTCCAGAAGGCACCTCCTGATCACTGGAGTCACGGCCTCGCCCTGTAACCTGAGCTGCTCTTGGGAGGGTCTGGCTGGCTGCCTGGCAGGTGCCCATCCCGACTAGAGTGGCTCTGCTGGCACCTGGACTTGCTGTCAGTCAGTGGAAGCAGGAGAGATCATCTTGCTTGAAGAAAGGATGTTGTGCTGGTGTCAGGAGAAACAGGGATATTTTCCCAACTATGTAGGCAGCAGTTCTTAGCACTGCCTCCCATGGTGTAGGTAAGTCTGCTGCTCTCTTGAACGAGCCTTTGGGACTCATCCCTCTGAGAATTGGTAGGAATCAGAGAGCAGGAAGAAACCAACCTGCCTGTCAGTTCCAAGGCCATGTGGCATGGGATGACAGCCATGGAGAAAGGAATGGTAGTGCTGGGGGCAGCATGGATGTACCATAGCTGTCACACAGCTTCCCTTCCCTCCCACATGAGCAGTGCAGCACCCCAAGCCAAGCCAAAGGAAACCTTTCCTTGGGCAGGGCAGGGGCTGGTAATTACTGAGTGTTTCTCTGCGCAGGATTCCCAAGCAACAAACACATTTTTTTCCTCATTCTCATGACACCTTTCTCATGGAGTGAGCTGCAGTAGAGTGATGCACCAGGCCTGTTCCCCTGCCCAGATTATTCTTCCCTTGTGAGCTGGCAGCACGGGGCAGCTGTCCGAGCGGCTGGCCGGGATTCGGGAATGGCCGCTGAGCTAATCTCCAGGCTTTGCAGATGAAGGAGGCAGCAGATAACAGGATTAAAGTTTCCCAACCCAGGGTTTTAACAGCCCGAGACGCGGGCGGAGGGGGAGACAGAATGACTTCTGTCATTAATCTTAATTGATTGCCAAGAAGTTTTTAATCTGGCTTATTAATTAGGAAGGTCCTTAACACACTGTCTACATATCAACATCAGATGCTCTTTTGGGACTTTTGGGACATATGGCCTATCTATATTTACATTCACACAATTTACACATACATACATCGCTGTATGGGAGCTGCTCGCACGGGTAACGCGCATGGAGCGCTAGGAAGCGTTTGCATTCACACACTCTTCAGCAAAAGGGAATGGAAATGAAAAAACAGCTTGCACAGAGGTTACATTCCCACACGTTTGAACGCACATACCTCTGTTTATATTGATATGCATATTAATCTAGACCAATTTTATGTGCCATTTATCTAGATTAGTGTTCAAATGGTATTCTTGGTTTAGCAGATTTAAGTGAGAGGTCCCAGTGTTCTTCCACAGCAACATGACACGTTTTAAAAAGTCTGAACTGTGGTTCCACTGCCATTTTGGAGGAGATCAGCACAAATACGTGATATAACAGTCAGGTGATCCTGGAAATAAGTGACCAGAGCCAGAGAGGCTCTGAGATGGGAGGCGGTGACAGAATGAGGTGAACAGAACTAGGCTCGTTTCCCTGTCACTTTACTGGGCTCTGCTCTAACCAACAGCAAAGGCATGTGAAAACACCTTGGAAAAGCTGTTTTTAGAAAGTGAGTTTCTGTCTCACCTCGCAGGTGTGGTTTCACCTACCGTAGCTGTGGCAGCCTAAGCTCATTCACTCAGCCATGGTGAGTTGTTACAAACCTGTGGTAAACTGCAGCTACTGGAGTTCAGAGGATGCTCAGATGTGCCCACCCAGGCCCTGCCCGACCTGGGGCTCTAAAGCCTGCAAGCAGTTGCTCGTGTTAATTCTTTTGTGCACAACATTATCCCAAAGAAGGCAGGGGGAGTGAGCTGTTTTCCCCTACAGTTCTTCAGAAGTTGGGAAGAACTACAGTGCACATGCTGCTGGATGTGACTGCTGCATAGGAGAGGCAGACAGTGGGGAGAGGAAAAAAGTGATGGAAAATTATATTTATTGCCTCTGATCTTATTACTGTACTCCCATAATTCAAGATTACTTTTGTTCTGAAATCAGGTTTTGCATGTTTAAGTCCATTCTGAACTACAGATCCATAAAGCATTGACAAAACACCCATAACACTTCAGTTACTTGCATTTTAAACTGGCCAGGTGTTCCCCCAGCCAGAACATTTCCTGACCATTGACTGTGAGCTGGCTGTGTCACAGCCTCCTGCACTTTAAACACAGGCTTCAAGGAAGTTAATGCAATTCACAGTGAGGGTTACAGATGCTGCTCCCTGTCACAGAGGGTTTGTGGGTGCACACAGGTCTGTCCCCTCTCAATCACTCTGAAAAGAATTCTGTAACTTCTAGGAACTAGTGGGCAAATGCTACGTGAGATCAGCCACTGCAGTTTAGGTGGGCTCAGCTCCTGCCAGGCTCCAAGCCACGCAGGACTGGTGACCAAGGAAGAGGAGCAGTGTCCCTGGCCTGCAGCCTCAGGATGGGTGACACATCTATCTGTCAACACAACCTTGGGGATGGGGTGACAGCCTTCCTGGGACAGTGCTTCCCTGCTGCAGCTTCATGGTGCTCTGGGGCTCAGTACTACTCTTTCCTAGGTAATGGCTGTTTCTTAGACACATTTCTGTCTGCAGTTTTCTCCCACAGCCTTGCCCTATCTTAATTACGTAGTCTGGCAGGCCACACCTGGCAGTATAAAACAGTTTGATCCAATGAAAAAGGAGTAGATTTTCTTGGAGTTCATCATCACTTCATTATTTTTCCAGTGAAACAACAGAAATTCTTTACTAGTGTGAAATAGAAGTTCCCTTTCTGTGCCTGTCTGAGCAGAGGGAAGTGAAGGTGCAAAAGGAGCTTGTAGCATATTTTGTACCTTCTGTACCCAAGTAGATGGATGATATTTTATTTTTCATTGTGGTAAAAGATAGAACCTGCTAAAATCTGGAAAGGCTGTAAAATGATGGGCAGAATAAGGATATTATGATCCAAAAGAAAATTGATTATTTAGAGTTGAACATTCAGAGCAGACGCCAAGGGTTCTGAGGATATCACTCCATTCTGGGAAGGATGTTCCCAGCCCAGCCAAGCACCCCTGAATTAGGGAACTCCCCCACAAACTCCGGAGTATTGCCACTGGGGACCCTATGCTTACCCAGGAGAGAGAGGATGTCTGAAGGCACCCCATCTTCCCAGGGCTGCTTCCTGCAACCCAGGACTGCCTCATTGCCCTGTTCCCGGTTCTGTTTGCCCCCTTGGGGAGCTGTGGGTGCCTGTCTTGAACCTGGCGTATCTCCCACAGCCCAGCCACAGGCCATTGGCTGTCATGCCTTTACTAAAACAACAGCTCTAGATAAAGGCTCCCCAGTAAAGTGGCCAGGGCAGTGATGGGAATGCTGGGAATGCCCCTCCCAGCCCACCTGCTCCCACACTGGAACAGCCATCGGTCCCCTCTGGTGACATCGCAGTGCCCCCAGCAGGTGGTTATAGGTCATCAGGGCCAATCAGCTCCATGATTATGGCAGCTCAGTAAGGTTTTTCCCTCTGATAGCAACATTTACAACAAAAAGGAAAGGTGCTTGAAAGAGTAGGAGAATATAATGGATATACCTTTTCCATGGTACCTAGGAATCTGCATTAGAACTGTGGGAATTATCTGAGTGAACTCTTCTTTCCTTAAATTTTTCCTACGCTGATTGTAATTAAGGCCCTTTCCTTCCAAGCCAGCCACATGTCCAGCTGGCACTCGGTGAATGCTCCAAGGCACTTCTCAGGGCGTGTTCTATGTCAGTTTGTCCTGATATATAAACCCATAAATGCTCTGCTTAGAGAAAGGAGAGTAATGTTAGGTTTTGACTCAAAGAAGTCAGGAGTAATGCATTGTGCTGTGTACCCCCTGCGGCAGGGAGGATGTGCCTTCTCACTGGGCCATGGCCATACATCCCTAAATGCAGTGTGTCCTCTGGGCAGAGCAGCGGGGCTCTCCTGAGGGTCAGGCAGAACTGAGGTGCATGTGCAGAGGTGATGTGAACCCCAAGTAATGAAACAAACCCATGGCCAGAAGGGGGAAGGAGAGATGCCCCTGGTGAGCTTTGAGTACCAGCTGGGAGCAGAGGGTTGCTGATCCAGGTAAAGGGGTTCACACTGCATTTCTAGGGGATGAAAATGAGAGAGTTAAACTGTAAAAGCAGTGACAAGGGCATTTGGTGCCAAAGAAGAGCAACATAAAAATGTATTGATGGGATCAGGTTTTCTCCCATCAATACATTCTTATTTGTTGCGGAGCTTAAGGCACAGAGATTTCACCTTGTACGCAGACAAAAGCCAAGCCAAGTCAGATCTTACATCAGTCTAGGATGAGCTACACAAACCCACCTGCATTTATCAAGGACCACACTGCTCAGGTAGAAAATTGTAGCACAGAGGCTTTGTTCTTGAGATGGCTCTGAAGAGCAGTTTTATGAATAACTGCCTCGCTTACTGTGTTCAGGCTGAGCCACGTGCCGTGTGTCACGTGGCATCACCTGTCAGCCAGGAGAAACACTGAAACTACATACCTTGGTTTGTCCAGTGCATGTTCAGGGACGCGTTTGCTGTGCTTTTGTTAAAGGCTGATGTCACTGGAAATGGTCTGGAAAGGCCAGTTTGGTGCTAATGAGATGGCTGGGAGGAGGGAACTCCACAACAGCAGTGGGAAATGGTGTTCTGGGCTTGCTGCCACTCTGGGATTAGGGTCTGTCCCCAGCCTGTGGCTCATAGTCTGACCACCCACAGAGCCCTCAGTACCTACAGCTGGGCACCTTCCCGAGAATCCTTCCACTAGGGACCCTGCGGAATCTGCATGTGTGGGAGCGGAAGCAGCAGGAGATGTGCCTGTTCGGGAGATGATAGAGCACGTGCATGAGGGTGACCTGACCTGCTCACACCTGCAGTACAGCCATGCTTCCTGGTGCTAGAGGAAGGGCTGGGCTTCCTATGCTACCAGGGCTACAGGTGTGTCTGTTTCCATGGTGTAAGTTCAGTCACACGCACCCCAGCTTCCTGAGGCTGATATTTTCAGATGTGCTACTGAGATCTATTTTAAGGGTTCTTCCCACTGCAAGTGTGTGATGAGCATTAGGGCTTTACAGCACTGCTTTGGGAAGCCATTATCAGTAGGTATTAATTATTGAACACTATACCTTCTGGAAAAGTTGTTTCATCACTGAAAGTGACCTTGCTAGAAGAGGCAGAGGGAGAGAGGCGTATGGTGCCTCCTGAGAGCAAGTGGAGTGATGCGTGGCAAGAGAAGACACTAAAGATTTATTGTCTGTGGCAAAAGAAACACAGATCTCTGCTTGTGCAGTAAATGTTTTTGACATCATACGCCATAAAGAGTGATTGGATACTGTAGTTAAAAAGTGTTTCACTGAAGGGAAATAATAGATATTTTCACAGTGTTGTGTCTATTAAGCGTCCAACTGTGTGGCTGCACAGCTAAGCTGGCCCTGAGAACTCCGGTGTCGGAGTTCAGGCAGTTCTGAGTTAAAAGGCAGCTGGATAATCCTGAGAGAGGACACTGAGAATTTATCTGTCTTGGAAGAAGATCCCTTTTGACCTTGGCTGGTACAGGTTCTTATTGCCTGACAGCACACCACTGGACAAGTTCAACATCAGCACTGTTTGGATGCCTCACATGGAAATTTCATTTATTAGCCCAGCCCTGGCCTTTTCCTGGAATTTCTCTTTTTCCCAGCTGTTAGTGCAGCAGTGTGCTTGTCTCCCAGTGACACTGGATGTTGGAGCTCTCCCTTTGCTCCAATGGTTTTAAAACCCCGAGAGAAACAGGCGTTCAGTTTAAAATAAAAGCTGAGAATAAGGCTCAGGCTCACCTCAGGCTCACCTCTCACCCTATGGCTGCCTCTGCCAGGCTGGAGAGTGAGGTGTGGCTAGAGAGCTCCTCGATAAATCATCATTAAGTCCATGTGCAAACACAGCAGCCAGGCCCAGGCACACAATTAGTCACCTAATTACGTTGAAAATGCAATTGCACACTTTGCTACAACGGCCCCGTGGCCTTGGGAGCCAGCCAGGGCCCGATCCGGCCCAGCAAGCCACTGGGATGACATCTCTGGAAAGCGTCCTGCGAGGGGCAGAGGTGTTCAGGACACTCAGAGAGGAGACTGCCTGGGCACAGCCTGCGCTTGGGTGGCTCCGCCTGCCCACACGAGGGTGATAGTGACGGAGGGGACAGGCCATAGCATGGGTGTGTGACCCTCATCCAGCTGGGAAGGAGAGGGGACGGGCCACAGCACAGGTGTGTTATTTCTGCTCTCGTGTTGCTGCAGTTTCTTTTTCTTCCTTTCAACAAGGCAAAGAGGGGAATACCCAGCCAAGTGGATCTGTGATTCAGATGACAGTGTGAGTGTGTGACTGACTGAAACTGCAGCGAGGCTGTTTCCAAAGGAACACAGAGTTTAAAATAACGCTGTCACTGTTCAGGGACAGCATTTTCCATATGAAAATGTCTGATCTGGGAGTGTTGTAAATGCCATGATCCTAGGGGAACCAGACTGTTCAGCCACTGCTCCCACCAGCAGGGCCCACCTGAGAGTAGCAGTGGGTGACCTGGAAGCTGAGGCTGGGCAGTGGGGAACTGCTTTAGCCTCTGCTGTTCCCTGCACAGATGAGGTGCCACCATTGGCTTCAGTTCTGTTTACCTGTGCCAAAAGTTTTCAACATGGATTCAAATGCTTAGCAACTGAGGGAGGAGCCCAGTTCCCAGTCAAGAAAAATGAAGTGCACTTGCCCTATGCCTGTTCAACATCCTCATGATACATTTTCTTTATTCTTAGTCTTGTAAAACCAGCAGTCCCTTCTCCTTGATAATATGCTGGTAATTTCTTGGAAGGAATTTGAAGGAATTACTCATTTGGAATTGAAAACTTATACTAAAAGTCTGAGAATAAGACTTGTTGGAGAGAATTTACTAGCCAAGGAGTGAAGATACAGTCCTACATTATAAAGTCATAGAACTGCTAAAATTACTGCAGTTTTTAGTTTTAAAATGCATGTAATTTGTACAGTATGAGGTGCTGCTATAAGGCACTTTGTCTGTGTCAGGGGATCTTCATTAGGTTTCATCTGTGAACACAGTAAAACCAGGATTTCTGTGTGGATTGAGGAGGAGAGGCTACCTGGGCCTCATTTCTATCCATTTTCACCACACCTGCCATGGTCAGACCAGCAGCTGAAGTGTGTTTGTGTTTCATTCTTGTGCTCACCATCACTACTCAGTACTAAAGAATGCTCTCATTTTGCTTAGAAAAATGCAGTGTTTCACATTTTTTGCAGTTTCTCACCTATGCTTTCAAAGAATGGGTCCATGTCCCAAAATCCCACCAAAAAATCCAGCAGCATCAGGAATTTTATCTCTATTTGGAAAAGCCAGTTTCACTGCACTTTGATCCAGCATAGGTTCAAACCCAGGGTTATTACCTGGGTTAGAGACACCCCTGCACTTGTAAGCTCTTGCATCCCTGTCTCCTCAGGATTGTTACTATCTCTGTGACAGAGGAGGAACAGGCACTATATTTTCTGATTGTCACTACCAAGTCTGCAGTGATTTATTCCTATAGACTCTAACTGAATTAAAATCTTAATTAAGCTTATGCCACTTTTTTCTTCATTTTAATTAGGGACAGCCAAATCACTTGTCTGGGGGAAGGAGAAAGAAAAAGATAAAGAGCAGCAACAATTTTTTCTGTTCTGTAGTTGTATTAATGAAGCCGTGGTGAGAATGTCCTCCCAAAGAGGTACCAGAGGACTGGACAGGTAACACAGCATAGCCCATGCAGTGGTACAGGAAACCTCAGTCTTCTACAGAAGTCCTTTCCTTGAGTGTTTCCTGGTGTCATTTCAAACCCAACTTCTACAGTCCTCGCTTTGATTGGACACCAGGAAATGACCCTGGTGGTGAGTTTTTGGTGCAGTCACAATGAAAATCCTCTGACGTCATCAAGTCTGGCCACTTCCCCAGCACTGCCAAGGCCACCACTGACCCATGTCCCCAAGTCCCACGTGAACAGGCCTTGGAACACTTCATGGAGAAGCATCATGTCCTGCTCACGTTCCACTTGTCCTGCTCATGTTCCACCTACAGCAAACCGTACACAGATCACAGAGGCTGTGCCTTGAGCAAATGAGAGGTTTGTACTAAGCTCTCCTAGCTTACCAAATGCTGTCGTCAGTGAAGTGTAAATCCCTCACTTTTAGCAGCAAAGGGATTTTCGTGTGCTCCTCTTTCCATGTTACCCGTTCCTTTCTCCCCAGCCAGCCTCTCCGAAGGCTGCAGCTTTGCACAAGTGCAGGCCGGCTCTTTGTGGGGAGGCCCTGGCTGAGTTCGTGTGCTCTCCTACAGGGCAGAAGATTTTTTTTCCACAGACTGCCCACAGGGCCGGCGCAGGGAAGTGGCCATTCCACTAGTTTCCCCTGTCCAGGGGAATGCGCTTTCTACCAGCAAAGCTCCTGTGGCAGGACCGGGGGCTCAGGCTTTCCTAGGGCTTCAGGGAGCAAGAACCCCCCAGGGGACCTGGAGGCTCTCAGTGCTCCTATGAATCTCCTGCTCAACGTTTGCACATTGACATTTTACTTAAGGGGCCTTTTGGCATATGGCATTAATTATAATGCTGTAGTAGCGAGGCTGCAGCACTTCAGGAAAAGCCTTACTTTAGAAAGACTTTGCTCTGGAATCCAACTGGGATTTGGTTAGTTGGATTTTGAATTTTTTTCCTGATTGTTTGGCTAGATTTTACAAGTGTATTTCCTAATTGTATGTCCCAGTATCTTACATTTCACATGTTCTAATGGAGTCTTAAAGGACGTGCTGGATTTGTGCATTCCTGTGTGAACTGAGCTCCAGGATCAGTCCAGGAAAAAAGGGCTTGAATTTGTGTACTTGTTTGGCAGATGTAATTCACAGACTCTGAAACCGCCTCTGGTTCATGCAAAGGTATAATTAGAACCAGGGGGTTTTACAAAAGCAAAGTGGGCTCAAAAGGGCCATTTATGTCAGTAAGGCCTTGCATGGGCAAAGGACAGACCAGCTGGATTGAATTTTATTACAGCTGGTACAAGGCCCCTTACAACATGCATGGGTCATTTAAAAATTTTAGAAATCATTTAGCTTCAATCAGCCCTTCACTAACTGCAGTTAAATGCATGTAAGCCATTTGAGGACAGTTCACAAAGCTATTTTTACTCATTTAACTACACCTGTTTGAAAATATAATTTGAAATATGCAACTAATTACTATAATTGAACCTGTGTTTCATTTTTGCCAGAGAATTTTTATTTAGAAGTTTCTAATTTGCCAGTGCAGGCTTTGGTTCTGTTGTGCTTTCAACTCCAAAGAGCTGACATGCTCATCAGTAAAAGGATGTAGAAAAGGCACCAATCTACCCATGTTGCAATTAAATTCAGGCTTCAGTCCATGTGTGGCTGCAGCTTCGGAAGGTAATTGTGCACACCTCATTGCTTTTTAGTTCTGAATGCTGCTGTGGTCATTTACCAGGTAATTCCAGAGACAAGGTCTAAATTATCAGAGATTTCATAAAGTTTAAATATCCATATCTAGCAGGAGGATGCCAGGTCACTGCCTCGTGGCTCCTAGACTGGGAGTCCAAGAGTCCTGGAGAAGCCCCAAACCCAGGGGGGAGCAGAGCGCTGGGCAGCCCACGGCTCAATTCTGTGTACAACAAACACGGCATTGCCATGGCAACCACACTTCATTCGGTTCTGTAATAGCAGTGACAAACCCTGTCACTTTTCCCAAATTCACCACTTATCATGGCATTCCTACACTGTACCTCCAGTAAACCATTCCCAGCCCCCACCCAGGGATTTCTGTGGGGCTAATCCTTTTCTTTGTCCAGTCAAACCAATCTGATCCCTCAGGCAGTTTGAATCTCTCTCAGCGGAATAATTCAGATTTTTGTCAAATGCCTTAGAACTCTAGTGTCCTCCTCCTGGTGGCATTCCCAAGTGTCTCCTTCAGGCAGAAGGCAGGAGGCAGCTCAAAGCAAGGCTCCTAGACACTGGAGGGGTTGTGCTGTGCCCACACACCTGCCAGCTGGGTCAGGACCCTCTGCAGGGTACAGAGCTCCTTTGGGGTGATCTGACTGTGTCCTTCCTCATGGCCCAGTGCAGCCAGGGCTCAGGCTGGGCACTGGGAGCAGCCCCCGAGCACACTGTCCCTGGCAGTGTCATCCCCCAGTCCCCCAGCCCCAGCCAGCCTTCCAAGCCAGGCAGATAGAAACAGTGGAGAGCGTGTTCCTTGGTGTTTCAGCGCTGCTGGGTGGATGCCCATCCCGGCCTGGCCCTGTGCTGTGACGAGGTGTGTGCCCCTCCAAGCCAAGCCATCTGCACTTCCACGCTCAGGAGCCCGGCTGGGATGGGAGGGTGCTGAGCAGAGGCCTACACACCCGGCACAGGCTGCTCCGTTTCCTCGTGCATCATTGCAGCTGCTCAGCAGAGGCTGGTTCAAGTGTAACCCAAGTACTCAAGGCTAATTCCTGAATTAAGCGGAATAGCTTCCTTCCCTAATTCCAAAGGTGACAACTCCATCACCACCTCAACCAGGCTGTGTACAGCTCTAAGCTCTGGCCAGCCTTATCCATGCTTTAGTGAGAACCAGATGTTCCCTCTCTCCACAGCTCCTCTGAGTTACCTCCCATTCTGAGACTGCCCTCAAGGGTGCTTCCTCCTGCCTGGTAAAAAACTACAGAAACCCAGAAGCTTTGGATAATGAAGCAAACATATTTTTGTGGTACAGTGTGGGCAATTTTTTTTTCAGTCTGCTGCTAGTTTTTAAATATAAAGTATAGCATATGTTTAACACAGAACATACGGAAAGAATGAAAAAGCAAATCTTGAATTCGAAGTACCATATTCTAAGTGGAAAAGACTCCACAGTCTGAAAGTGGTCATTAAGAAAAAAATCAGAAAGATATGCTTATTATATGTAAATACTTAGAAACTTAGTTATGAGAAGGACGGTTCCCTCGCTCTGGGCAGTGTCCAGGCACACACACAGGTGAGTCCTGCTTTCAGAGGAAGGTGGGACTCCTCAGCCTCATCAGGAAGGGTGCTCAGCTCGGGAGGCTGCTTAGCACCCTTGCCAGGAGCTTGTGTGCTCCTTCTGTGATGTAAGTTAGGCTGGGTAAGGCACCTTAACTTTCTGGGCAGACTGACACTGCAATGATTTAATTAATTTCTAAGACAGATAATGCACTTCTAAATTCTTAACACACAGTTATGTTCACTGTAAGAGCTCTTCCATTTGTATTTCTCTCTGCTCTTGCACCTTGTACCTGCCTGTGTAGAACAGATCAATCCAGACTTTCAGCTGGGAGTTTATGATCTCCATCCACATGAATCTGGGTGCTGGGAGCAGTTTAGCTCCCCACACAGGAACAGCAGCAAACGCTCCCCTGTCCCATTATTGCGGGGGAGAACTCCTGAGAGGCCGTTTCACACACAAGGTTTTTTTACCAGCAAAGACCCTGAACAGAAGGCAAATGGAGAAACCAGCACGGCCACCCCTGCATTCCCTCCTGCCTACTCCCCCAGCCACATTCTCACAGAACCACTCACTGCTTGGGCCCAGCCCTGTCCCCAGACTGCAGCAGCATCTTTTCTGACGTCCTGGCACTTTGTCTCTCCTCCAGAACACAAGGACGAGGAGAACTGGTTTGAATGCCATGAGACAGGTATTCTCTCTTATTCAGAGAGAAAGGACTCAGCAGTGGCAAGGAGGGACCCTAGTGCAGGTCTGGGCTCCCCAGACCCACCAGCACACAGGAAGCTTTAGACCCCATCCTTACTAACTCTCCTTCCCCCCTTTCTCTTCCCTCTCCTTTTGTGTGCAGTCCCAGATAACTCAGTCACTTGGCCGGGCTGGCTCACAGAAGGTGCAGCAGGCACAGATGGCACTAATGCATAAATGTGATCTAGTGAAGTGATGCCAGCACCAACCCCCAATAGATTCCAAGGAACTGCAGTGCACTTAGAGGGATATGGAGATTGGCAAGGTGAAAGTTGAGATTTGCAAGAGCTCACTGTTCCCAAATCAACAACAGAACCCTACAGCAAACGAGCAGATTTCTTTATTAATTTAGCAAATGCACTTAATGCCACCATCTCTGGGTTTATGTGTAGCAAAGCCCCTCCAAAGCCCTCACTCATTATACAAATTAAACTGAGCAAAGAAAAAAAGGGAAAAAGGCAAAGGTGGGAACTGAAAACCACAAACTCAACAGTCTGCTCTGATTCCATGGTTTTTGGAAGAGCTTCTGAGAGGAGACAGAGGCACAGAGGGGTTGGGAGTCAGGGGATCTGGGCAGCATCTGGCAGCAACGGAGTAAATACCCTGTCCCTCCTTGGAGCACACAAACACTCCACCAAATCCCTTTTTCCAGTAGTCGTTGGTAATGAACATCTAGGAAAAATGCACAGGGAAGGGAGTAAACTCAGCCTGACCATGATTCCATAGGGCATCTCTCCTGACTGCTGGAGAACAGGGATATCTCCATAGGCACATCTGTAGCAGTGACTTCTAACAAATCAGGGAATGCAGGCTCCACCCCCAGGCCCCATTCCCAAGGCAGGAAGAGAGGACATCCCAGTGCACCCCCATCCTGGGGGCTCCAGCACTGTGTGTGACAGGCCAGCTTCGGGGGCCAGGAAGGAACCCCTGACAGACCGCACTCTGTCACTGCACAGTCCAAGGATCCTTCACATTCCAGTGCCATAAGCCTTATGCAGTGCCTTTAAAGTAACTATTCCTGATTTTCAACAAGGCACACAGGAGCAGAAGCAGCTTCTAAAAATAATAGAGCTGGTAACTTAGTGACACTGGCACCTGCAGGGGAGTTGTAGCAAATGCCTAGGCAGTATGACATCAGAGAATGCTGCCGGAGCGTGGCATGACCAAATATCTGAAAAGTGTGAATTACTAATCCCTTTGGCATTCCAGCCAAAGCCTAACAATATGCTGGGGGGTTTGTCTGCAGGAAGAAGAGTTTACTCTTGTGGTACCAGGGAAGCTGATGTGGCTGAGGGGTGGGGAACAGCCTGGCACCTGTGCCTTTCCGGGCCCAGTGCTTGGTGTCAGCAGCACTGAATTGTCACCAGCTATAGGGCTGGGACAGCTGGGTCATAGTGGCATAGTCTAGGGGGCTGCCACGTACAGTGTGTATGCAGAACAAGGGTCCTGCTGGGCTCTCCCTTCCCATTGCAGTCAGAGCAAGTGCCACTGGGCACAAGCAGTGCCCACCCAAGTGGGCACAACCCCAGGGAGCTGCAGCCTCCTGCCGCAGCCTTGCTAGTCTTCCTCCTAAGAGCCCCCACTTAAACCCTGCCTACTGCTTCAAATAGATTGACATCTTCGCACAGAATTTCTCAAGTGGATTTTTTGGTCATAGTAATTGTATGATAACTAGCTTAAAATTATTTCCATAGTGTCCTAAATACCACAGAACTGTCTGCCTTTTCTCCTTACAAGCCATTGCCACATGCCTGTCAGATGCTCTAACCCAGGGGCCAGGATCCGAATGCTGTGCCATTGCTCCATTATGGGCTCAGAACATGACCCTTGATGATTTACGCACCTAAAGTCATAGAGCACCTGGGTCTTAAATCTCTGGGCCATCTGAAGGGAAGAGTCTCCCTTCAGAAAGGCCCAGGTTAGAGAGTTGATCCGGAAAAGGACACTAGAAAGTATTCCTAAAGGAAAGAGATTTTGGGAGAGGCCTGAGTTGAGGTCATGATAGAGAAGCGGAGTTTGAGGAAGACAGGTCTTCTGATAGTTCTGGTTTATCTGTTGCTACACCTGATTTCAGAGAAGGATAAGTTGCTTTCTTCTCACAGTGGTTGCACAGAGGGGAGGAAGGAAGAATAATGGGAATGTTTAACTTGTGCTTTAGAGGTGCCATCCCTAGGAGCTCCATATTTCTGATATGCTTTGTCCTTGTAGATAAAAAAGACCCCAAAGCACTAGGATTTGCTAATTTATGGTTTCACCAGGCTTATTCTTGATTCTACGAGACTTGAAGTGTGATGCCTCTATAGTAGTAGATTTTCTTTCTTTTCTTCCTAAAAAGATGTACCAAACTCAGGAAGTTGGTTAGGATGCTGACATGAGGAAACTGGCACCAGAGATCAGGCCTGGTGTCAGTCTGTCTAGAGACTAACCCCCCCCCCCCCAACAAAAATGGGATCCTCATTCACTGCAGGGATTCATGGTAGATTAGGGAAAAGCTCAAAGAGCTGAGACATGACTCAGAGAAAACCTCTCCCTTGTTCTTCCCCACATGCTGCAGTGCTGCATGTGTGGCTCTCAGAGTTTCACCTGGAAGCATGAATCACAATCTGACCCCCCAGTGTCCCATGGGAGGAGAGGGAGCTGTCCCAGAGACAGCATTGCATGTCACTGTGGAGAGGGCAGGAGATGCGTCCTGGTTTTGGCAGCTCGTGCATGAGCAGCTGAGTGTCCGCGCTGGGCAAGGTGTGCGCTGGGCCAGTGCCAGGACACAGAGCACCTTCCCTGTGGCAGTGGAATGGCCTCGCTCTGCCTTCCAAGGACTAAGGAGAGCTGAAGGAGAAGAGCCCTCCATTGGCAGGTGCCTGCAACGGAACTGAGAACATGTCCTTCAGGAAAGGGACAGACCTTGCCAGGCCAAGGGGGGTACTTCCAGGGAGGCAGCAGTGCTGGAAATGAGGGAGGCTCACTGCCGAGGGTCAGGGAGAGTGAGCTAGGGCCCTCGCTTCAAAGGATCCGTGCTGGAAAAACAGGGACTCTCCAGGCCATTTCCACATTCTTTCCTTTTGCATAAGCAATGCTTGCCTGGCATGAGGAAAACAACAAACTCCTGCCCTCTAGAGACAGGAGACCTCCAGCTCTGCTGAATAAAATATTTGCCACAACCTCCTTCTGAAGCAGATGCTACAAATGCAGCTAGTTTTATCCTCCCCCAAGGCCCACTGGCCGGCTCAGCAGCTTGGCACTCCCTCCTCCCAGCCCTGGAAGGCCGGCTCGCAGGAGAGGCAGTTTGTCACAACCACTCTTGGTCAAGGCAGGAGTTTATTTGGAGAACTGCTGAATACAGCAGCCACAGAAAACTTGGCAAATGAAAGAAATCCCTCCCTTTTCTCGCTTCCCAAACCTGTCAGTGCAGGACGGCCAGTGCTCATGCCAGCCCTGTGCCAGCTCCTGCCCACTTCCTGGCTGCCCACAGCCCTGTGCCATCTCCATTCCACCTTGCCCACGAGTGGGTGCAGGACACTGGGACACAGGCAGAGTGCACATGGCTCTCACTGGGTGCCACAGAACACAGGGAGCCCTAGAGCCCCTGCACCCAGGTCCCACAGGGATACACCCCTGGTGACTTGCACTCCCAAGATGGAGCAACTGTGCTGACTTGTCCATATGCCCAGTTCCCAAGTAAGTGCTGCTCATGGGTAAAAAGCTGCTCTAATGGCATTTCTAAAAAGCTGCCAGCACACTAAAGATATCCTTGGCTCCCAGGGCAGCAGCATCTGTGCGTAGTTTCATCCATGCAGTGAGTATGAAGCGGGTATGAGCCACACCACATGCCAACAGCAGCATTTCACACATAAACATGCCCTGCCCTCCTCAGTGTGTGCTCCAATCAAATGTCTAAATCACAGGCACCGAAAAATAAAATCTTCCAACCTAGCATCTTTAAACTACCTCTTTGCAACCTCTTCCTGGTAGGTTTGGTTTGTTGGCCTGTGCTCCAAAATACAGAATTTATCAGGTGCAAAAGATAGGAACTGTTTTTTAAAACAGCCTAGTCCTGTCTTCCTGCCCATTTTTTCCTGCAGGTAAAGCAGTTCTAAGGGGTGAAAGGTGGCTGTGAGGTACCTGTAACTGTGCTGGCACCTTCTTCTCATAGCAGCCTTTTTTTGGGTTCTGTTGTGAAACCAGTTCCTGGACCCCAGACCCTGTGACCTTTGGATGCTGACCTCCAGGACTGTGGGATTGCTGGGAAAGATCATGAGATTCATGCACAGATGCTAAGGAGGTTACATTACCTAAATCTGATGAAAATACACAAATTAATATTCCTTTCCACTGAAGCTGCTGGCAAAATTTGTTCAAGCGAAAACTCAAATTCTTGCTAGGGCCTAAATAGCACCATTCAGTTGTAGTTTCTTTCCATGATTTTGTTGTTACTTTAGGAGGCCTTTGAGCCTAACCTGTGGTGTTCTCGGAGCTCAGAGCTCACCTCAGTTCTGTCACAGGTGTTTCAGAGAGCAGTTCAGGTATTCTGGGGAAAAGCTGCCTCAAGCAGCCCCAGGAACAATCCTGTTGCCTGCAGCAGTAACACTGGCTCAGGAGCACTTCTCTAAGGAATTATTGCTGATGACTTGTGTGAAAAAAGGTCCTTCTAGCAGCAGGTAGTCCTGTGAGGCAGCTCTCTGGGGGTTAAAGTCCTATTCCCACACCATGGCTCAGCGGTGCCTATGAGGACCTCTCCAGGTGCCACCTGCAGAATGGCAGTGTGTGGGCTCTGCCACAGGTAAGACAGAGAACCAGCAGTGAATTTGCCTGACATCAGACAGACGTGCTGGTGGCAGCACACCTGGGCACAGAAGAGTGCTGAGAGCCTGGCAGTACGGCCCTGGGCTTGGTGTCAGCAGGATGAGAAGCCAGTTTCAAACGCCCACAATGCCCTGAGCTTCCCAGGGGTCTGGGATGAGGGATTACCACATTGTGGTACAAAGAGCAAGTGGGAGAGAGATGCCAGCATCCAGTCCCTGAGGGCTGTTCAGAGCTGCACAGGATGGAGTGGGTTAGCAGCCCTTCTCCACAGTAAAGAGTGATCTTAAAAAAATATATAAACATCCCTTCAGCTGTACACTTGTCAGTGGGTATTTATAGGGTGAAGGAGTGTTGTAGCTGAAATACATCCCAGGCAGTGGAGCCAGGGAAGGAGGGGAATTTTAGTGCTCAGATTGGCCAGGTAACACAAGCTCTAGGTAATCCTGCTTCTACCACCTCTGGAACAGGTAGGTCACTGAGGGCCCTATTGGACAGCAAGGTTTGGCCCTGCACAGGTACTCCGGTTTCACTCCCACCACCCAGGGGAAGTGCCAGGATCAATTCAGCAAGGTGACTACCTGGTGAATACCTGGCAGGTGCTGCCAGGTACTGGCACCTCAGTGCCCAGTTTGAATTGCTCCCAGCTTTATTCCCTCAGAATTCCCTTTTATTGTCACCATTGCACTCGAGTGTGCAGGTCCAGGGCACATTCATTATCCCAGTGAGCAGCAGATGGGGAGGTAATAATTCTGAAGAGCTGTGGAAAGCAGGAAATGGCCTGTTCCCATGCATGAGCAAAGAGGAGAATGTGCACGCTCCTGTCAGTTAGTGCAAGGGCTACAGGGAACAACCTACTGCCCTCAATTTTGATGCTTAGAGAGAGGCAAAGTGCAGGCTGGGCCACAGGGTGCATGTGAGAAGAAACAGAAGCAGATAAAGCAGGTTCTTGCCTGCTGACCCAAACTGCAGCAGCAGC
Organism: Acrocephalus scirpaceus scirpaceus; assembly: GCA_910950805.1. Classification (NCBI taxonomy): domain Eukaryota; kingdom Metazoa; phylum Chordata; class Aves; order Passeriformes; family Sylviidae; genus Acrocephalus; species Acrocephalus scirpaceus. The sequence continues at coordinate 64,284,093 of OU383778.1, read as the reverse complement.
CTGCTCAGGCTGCCCTGGGGAGCTGTCAGGAGCAGACCGCTGCCCGGGGACACGGGCTGTGCTCACAGGGATGTGCCCATGGGGGATGGAAGATGCTCTGGGGTAGTGCTGTGAGGATGGGGCAACAAAAAAGACAAGTGTTCAATACATGTCTTAGCAGGGACATTATTCTGGAGCCCTCTCCTTCCTCGTGGCTCTGCAGGCGCCAATCATGGAGTGCAGGATCAATGCCAAACCCCAAGAGAGCGTGTGCTCCTCATGGGACACTGCAGCTGAGGTAGGAGGACACAAGTCTCAGGAATGGGCGATGGGGATCTCAGTCCTCCAAGGCCAGGAGAAGCTAAGCTTTTAGGACATTGGATACCACACAGAGTAACGATTGTCCTGGCAGAACAGCACTGCCAAGTGCTCCTCTGGGGAAAGCAGTTGTTCTTAGTCCTAAGCCAGATGCTGAACACATCAGCAGTGCCATCTATGGAAACTTTTCGCATGGATACTACTCGGCATGCTAAAGGAAACACGCAAGGACATGCACTTTGAGACCTGGCAGAGCAGCTCAGCCTGGAGGCTCAGTGTGGTCACATCTCATCCCAGATCCAGCCTGCATCACCTGCCCTTTCTGAATTCCTGATGAACATTGAAGATGAACATTGGAAGAGCTCCAGAGGAGCCTTTGCCATGTTCTCCTGCCAGAGCCCAGAATTCTGTTGGGATTGTGGGACAGCAGAATGTGTCTGCTCACACACACACAGACACCCCAAAGTGCTTGTCACACTTGGCTTGCCACCATCAATGGCCAAGCTCAAGGCCCAGGATGGACACTGTCCCTAAGTGATCTCTCCTCCCCCCTTGCCCCCAGCACTGCCCACAAAGCTGTATGGGCTTGGAGAGGGACATGAGGGGGAGAGCTGCTCCTGCAGGCCCCTCTTGGTGCCTTGTTTTGGGCATTGCCAGGTGAGGCAATGGGGTTAATCTGGGGTTTGGTGTGAGCACCCACCCCCTGAGATCCCACGCTCTGTGAGAATTTTTTCAACCTCGTCCTGTAACTTAGATGCAGTAAGAAATTCAACGACTAAAGAAATGGCTTTGGTGTAATATAAAAGAATTCCTCCTTAGGTAAATCCCCTTGCCATAGATCTCTTTCCTCTTTTTTGTTGCTGTTCAAGACCTACCACATTCTTCCCCTGCAGTACCTCTGGTGCATCTGTAAGCATGAAGGGTGAGGTTTTTCATATTGGATCTGGTGCATGGAGACAGATCTCATATTCCCTACAAAGATCACCGAATGCATGCATAACTCATTTTTTAATTACTCTAGTGCTAAACCACTAATTTAGTGCAATTTCATACTGACTACATGTTGGTATTGTTAAGGTTTATGAGCCAGTGATTTACAAGGCATGGTACGTCAGAACTCAAATTGGTTGGACTGATGGTTTAATTGAGCACAGGGACATGAGCGTAACAGTAATTCCCCACACTAATGTATCCTGGTAATGCCACCAGGATGGGAACGCATTGGTGGAATTGGTTACATGGAACATCCATGTTTTAATTGGGAAGTCCAAAACCAAACCGGTGAGAGTAAGGTTTAGTAAACAGTGCTTCTACTTCAGTAAATAGTTCTTTCTGTAAAGGTCAGATTAATCAGAAGAATAATTTAATATTCTGTTCCTAAAAGCTGGCCTCAGTGATGACACAGATATTGCTGCATGGAAGGTTTTGGATGCCTTTTGAGGAAGGACTTTCATGAGTCTGCAGCTTTTTCTCTACACCAGTTTGCCGGAGACAGTGCTGTTGGTCACATCACTGAGTTTCTAGTAATGAAAACCAGCAGCTCATATTGATCTGAAGTGATAAACCCCTAACAAGTGAACATCAGCCTTTTATGTTCTGCCTGCCTCAGTTTGCCCATGTAGAATGCAAATAGTTGAACGTCCCACTTAAAACTGACAGTGTATTTGTTATTACATGTTACCGTCTGATGCTGACTGTGTTTAGAGAGCTGATATTTCTTAGGGCTCTGAGATTCCCCAGCTCAGGGTGTTTTCCTTGCCAGTGACATGGGCAAGAGTCTGCCTGACCACACAACTTCTTTCTCTCCTCCCGTCTCCATGAGTCACGGAATAAAGAAGTTGGGGCTAGAGATGTGGGAGATGAGTTGGGAACCAGAAAGGGCAGTGCTTGTTTAAGGTTCTTCTCTCTCCCTGCTCTGCCTAGAACCACCCATTCTGGCAGAAAAAGCCATGTGGATATGGCACTTGGGGACATGGTGGTGGCCTTGACAGTGATGAAGGAATGGTTGGACTGGGTGATCTTAAGAGCTTTTCCAGCCTAAAGTATTCCATGATTTATCCCTCTGTATCTCTTCTACATTTACAATACAGATGCTGGCAGCCATAAGTTCCTAAAGTTCCTGTCCCCACCTTTTCACCAGCTTTATATTTCTTAAACAGCTGACAGAACCAGAACTGAAACATTAAGAAACCCATTGATGAGAACACTGCCCTTCTCGTGCCAGCCAAGACCCGCTTGAGTCATGCCAGATAATTGTGTGCCATCACCCTCCTTGATACCCAGAAAAACTGGAGATCAAACTGAATGAATGACAGGAATATGAAACCCATCCCAAATTTCATTTAGCAATTCCATAATCTCCCAGGTTTGAGCAGAAGGCAGTACTTTCCCTCCAACAGTGCATCTCTCAAAGCAGAAATAAGGATTCAGAGCACAAGCAGTGCTGCCTGCTCCAAAGCCAGCACTGTTCATGTGGCACCATCCTTGACAGATGCCTGTGACCAAAGGGAAAGAATCACTGCTGTGCCAGAGAGCTGCTTTGAGGCAGCACACCTTACTCCGACACCCCATGACCCTGTGGGAGTTTAGGCATTTAAATGAGCTCCAAGTGAATAAAAAAGGTTTAAGCTTTCGCTGTTGGATTTGTTTCATTCTGCTACACTGAAAGCTGTCAGGATTCACCTGGACCCCTTTATGGAGATGGCATCACAAGAAACCCCTTTTCCTTCTGTGCACAGCAATTTACAGATTCTAAGTACAGAGTCTGTAGATGCAGAGCTAGGGTTATTGCTAATAAATGCAGTTTCAGATCAGCAGCAGCTCTGCTTACTAACAGTCACACCTATCCGTGCTCACTGCACGAGGACCTGGCTCAGGGAAGATTTGGGGCAGGATTGGCCTTCCCCATGCTCTTCCCTTTCCATGCTCACATGGGTTTGGGTTTGCTCGCTGCAGCTTGCCGAATTTGTGAGTTATGCTCACAGAAGGCCTGGGAATGTCGGAATGTGTCGCCCGTGTCCTCATGCTTGCCTAGAGCCTGCATTTGTTTAAGGCAAATGCGGTGCCTCACTCTGGGTAATTTCCATTAATTCATAAAAGGTTTTTCATGGGTTTGTTATTTTCCCAAACATCTGAATTTCAATTACAGCCTCCTTATAGCATCCAGCAACCTCTGTGTGCTACTCCACCAGTAACGGCTTCTCTGTTCCCTCAGGGCCGCTGTATCAACTTCACCCGAGTTCCCTCTCAGTAGAGGAGAAGAAGCAGATACCAGGAGGGGAGAGAGCCACATTGCCACTGTCCTACTCAGCTGAGAGGACCGAGCCCTTCCTCGCATCCCTTGGACCACCTTCCAGCCCGAGCTCCACAGGTTCCCGCATCCCTGTTCCGGAAGCCCACATTCCAGCTGCACACCGGTGCTCTGCCTGTGCCCCGGAGAGCAGCGCTGCCATGTGTGCCTGGCTCTGTGCAACACCGAAGGAACAGCACAGACACCAAAGATGAGAATGCTTTTCTATTTTTATTATTTGCTGTTTTTTAAGGACTACAGATTCTCAGGACGCAATGTGCTCTTAGTGGCGACACAGCGTTCCTCAGCTGCAGCAGAGGCACGTGGTATTTACACAGGGACTACTCGCCACAGGCACAGGATAACAATTCCCACTAGGCTAAGCAGGCACAGAGCTGAGTGCCTCAGAGCCATGTCAGATCCCCAACCCTCGCCAGCTCCCTCCGTCGTGCCTTACGGGAACCTTCTGACTGGAAATCTTGTCACTCTAACACTGAAAAGTGCACACGCATGACAAAATATAGACAAGGATGCCTCGAGGTATCAGTAGCAAGCCAGACTTTGCCCTTTAGTTTTTGAAGACACCTTTCTTTCATTATGCACCCGGGACAGGAAGGAATTACTAGAGCGTTATTCCACGGAAAGACAGCCTGTAAGCAGAGATCTCGAGCCGAGTTGGAGGGACTGATGCATCAAGACCTTGACACTGTGGCTGGTGGTTTTTTTTCCCCTTCCCTGCATTCACAGTTCACTAGCGCATAAAACATCATCATCTATAAACATACCTAGCAGTCGTAGGCTTGTGTGTTTCTTTTTTAGATTAAAAAAAGCAGTAGCCACTAAGCTGGTATCTCAGGGTTTTTTTCCCCCCGCAAATCTCCAAGGGCTCTTCAGCGTCACAAGCCAGGAACTCTCTTTGCATGAGAATTTCAAAGTTTAATTAATATAATTAAAGGCAACAGCAAGCAGCAGCCTGTGAAGATTTTGCTCATCTTTTTATGCCTTTTGACATTGAATGACCTATTACTGTATATGCATTCCTCAGTGGCGGAGGGGGCGCTGAGTGTTGGGTACGATTCCGCAGTGGGAAAGACCTCTTTCCATCAATTCAGAAATTAAATTTATGGAAGCGCCGGCCATCACCAAACATCGACAATGTATGTATTATAATTTTTTAGAAAAACCAGTGTCGTGTCACGTCGACGATGCCAAATTATGTTAGCGTGAGCGGAAACACTGTGGGGGAGGAAGGAGGGAGCAGCTGAAGAAAAAGGCTCAAATGATCCAGTCACTTTCGATACTGTACTTCAGAGGCAGAATGGATATTCGAGTCGAAACCTGACAAAGCGCGCCCGCTTTGATGGGAACTGGTATAGACAATGACCAGTGGCTGGGTCAGTGGGATGTCTCTCTGCGAGCAGGGAGGCTTATCAAATGACACTAAAAATAAGTTCAACAACCATCACGTTGGAGGGGAAAAGGCGAACATTTCACATTTGGTGGGCATGAATGTGTGCAAGATGGAAAGAGCAATGCGGAGCATCCTGGGCTAATTATCTCCTTTGTGCTCTTCACTGGAATCACAAGGGACAGAAATAATGCTATTGGTCCATGTCCAAATCGGTGGCACTGCCCAAAGATGCCTTTACATTTATCCACTCGCTTACATCTTCTGCTTAAGTTTATTTATGTCACTGGTAGCCTCATCAGCAACATCTGAGTTGCACATTAGACTATAAATAAAATTATTATCTAAGTTTCAGTCATTATTTCCGTCTTCTCCTCCCCCGTAGCCTCCCCATCATTCCCACAGCTCAGACCTCCATTTTCCAGGGCCACGTTGACCCATGGTACTGACTTCCAGAGGCAGCCCACTTCCCCATGCACAGCATGGCTGGGAAAGCTGCCACAGCCGCACCCTGGAGTCCCAGCTGCCCATGGCCAGAGAGAACCCTTTGAACACCGTAAGGATGCTGCTCATGCCTTGTGAAGCATCAGCCACGCAACCAGAACCCCTAAGTGCCCATAGCGATGCCCTGTTGCTGCAGAACCTCTGCTTGGGTGGCACTTGGCCCTGGGCTAGGGACCACTGACCCACAGAGCCCAACCAGCAAGCCCTTGGCGGAGCTGAAGCCCCTGATGAAATCGCTGTGCAGTTTCCAGCCCAATGCAAGACCGAGAGCCAACACTGGGCAGGTGTATCAGGATACAGGTGAAGTCCTGCACTGCTTCTCAAGGTGCTGAGGCAGCACAGCTGGAAGCACTGAGCTCAGTAGATGCTAGGTTAAAACACAATCGGCTCCCTCTTACTTTTCTTCCATTTTCCATGTACATATGACATATTCCAAGGTAGCACTGGAGTGCTGGCTCATGTTCTGAGTTGCAGTGTGTGACAGGAGAACATGCAGATGAAGAGGGTTTTTTCCCTCACATTTATCTCCTGCCTCTTAAAGAATATTTGTAACAACTGAGACACAGAAGTAGAAATCCACTGACCATTTTTGTCCTTTTGTCTGCCTGTGTCCATTGAAAACTATGAAACGAGCAGTTCCTCACAGAAAGGCTGATCCCAAGCAAAACTGCATTTTGGGTCTCAACACGGATTTTCCCCTCTAACTGGCACAATATCACAGCATGTAACACTTGGCAATTTGGTACAGATAATACCTGCGAGTTTCCTTATTACACAGTGTGGAATGTCCATCACAAATAATTTTGGGGACAAGAGGCATAGGATGATATAAAATCCACTGATTGAGATGGTACAAATGAGACTTCCTTGGCAGGAGTGCTTAGAATGCCTGAGAGAACCCTAAAGAGCCATGTACAAAGAGCCCAGCAATGCTACCAAGCAACTCTGAGGGGCTCCTCTCACCAGTGAGGAAGGGAGAATTCTTGGGAATAAGATCCTCAATATAACAAGGCTATGTTTATTTTATACATTTTGGCAATAGCAGAAATTAATTGGCTAGAGTTGATATGAACTAAAAATTAATTTTGCTGTGTTCCCTTTCAGTTTTTTGATTTAACAAGAACTATAGCATTTGTCAGGCATGAACCTGCTGTGTGTAACCCAGCGGAGCCGGGTCAGGCTGATCTAAGGCGAAATGGAAGGGAACTCTGGAGTGCTGCGACACAGGCTCATCCCAAGCCCTAGGCACTGCAGGAGAGCCCCAGCTGACTGGTACTAATTCCTGCTGGGGATTTTCCTGCAGGAAATTTCTGCGCTACATCCCTCTTCTTCTGATCATCCCTAATGCGACACCACAGCTCTGCATTTTGCATGCTGCAGGTTGTTTTACACACTTGACTCAGTCTCATCACACTGGAATGCTCCCACACAGGGATGCATTCCCACTCCTGGGGGTGCTGAGGTTTATTGGCAAAGATAAGATTATCTTTGACCCCTCTCAGCTATGGCATCTCATGCAGATCATGGGTTTGCATCTCTTTCCTGGGATTCTCACAAACTCCCAGGACACAGGTGTCTGGCCTCTGCAAAACCTGTGGTGACATCAGACTTCCCTGGTCACTGTTGTTGCCTTAATATGTCCTCATGGTTCAGGTCATGCTGACAAATTGCAGGGAAAAAACAAAGGTGAAAGTTCTAAGCAGGGGAGGTTTTAGGATTTTCTTTCTGCTGTTTCTCCTGCACATGTAGGAGGAACTTGGGAATTCCGTATTATGTGATTTCAGACCAAACCTCCCTTTCCAGCTGTGGAAGAATTGGCTCTTTTATTGGTCACAATTCAGACTGTGGGGAAAGGTGAAAGAAACCCAGTGCTCTCAATAGCGAAAGATCCGCATTTGATCCTCTGTCATTGAGTGCTGCCACATGACTACAGGAATCCTGCTCTGCTGCAGGACAGGTGTTTTCCTTAGTTCATTGGGAAGCAGCAAAGGCACTGGGAAGCACCATCTGCCTTTGGAGTTCAGCTTAGGGAACCTTTCCTTCACTGAGAGGAGCCGCTGAGGGGAAATTTGGGAGCTCAGCTCTGCAGTGCTGAGAGGCAGGACTTGTCTCTGACCTCCTGTCTATGCACTGCTGAGCATTCAAAATTGACATCGAAGTGTGGCCCTGGGAGCAGGAAGGGCACAGGTAACAGTGCAGACACCAAACTCAGGTATGGCTAGAGCAATGTTCCCTCCCCAGCTGCCGAAGTGAGGGGCTTGGCTGTTGTCCTCACCAAGAGCCAGGGCTCTGGCCCATGGAGCTGCACCAGAGTAGGACACTGGGCAAACGGCCTCATGTGGCCAAAGGGGTTGGCACAGCACTCCTGGAAAAAGCCAGAGCATGGGCAGCATGTTGAGCAGAATCTTCAGAGGCTGCAGTGAGCAACTCAAGGCAGTGCTTCATTTGCGATGGAGCAGCTTCTGAGTACTTCTTGTGCTGTTACAAAATTAACGTCACAATTTCTAGGGAGAGCCTTATTAGACCTGGCATGTCCTATTTTATTTCACAAATCTGCTTTGCATTGGCTCAGTTAAAATTGTTATATATTTTTGGGTCCTGTATAGGTGCCATCTGTTTAACAGTGCAAGTGGGTCCTTGTGATGCACTTGCAAATTTTGTGCTGCAGTATTTTTTTAATACAATGAGGGACTTTGGATGCAAGAAACTGCCTTTACTTGGTAACTTTTTTTGGGTTTTAGCAGTGAACTCATAATGGTTCTTCCTGTGTTACAGGGATGGCTCCATGGCCCATGGAAAAGCTAGACTTGATTTCCATGTTTGCACCAAAATCGTATTGTTTAATTCACACCTTTTTTCATTTGCTTGCTCTGCCTGATTTTGTAAATGAACTTATTTTCCCAATTGGGAATGCACAGGACTACTCAGCTGAGGCCTGTGACTGCTGCTGCCTTCTGGGGAGCTCTGGGATGTACCAGTAGGGCCCAGGAGCCCACTGCAACAAACCACAGCTATCCTCACTAGGATTGGGAACAAATGCACCTTCTGAGGCAAAAACCTTACCTGCAAAGCTGGATGTACTCTACAGAACAGCCGAGTCCAGGACAAATCTTTGGAGAAACAGAACTCAAAAATGGTTTTATACTTTGGGGAGTTTTAGTACCATTTTTAGGTCTGCTCTGATGTCATCAGCACCAAAATTCCATTCCTAACTCCCAGTGAATTATAACAAAACCCCAAACTCAACCCATTGATTGGTTCTCCTTTAAAAGCACAATCTCAGATTCTGCTAAATTTTCCAACACATTGTAGGAGAACAGCATCTGCAATGGCACCAATCCTGCAGCATTTGTGGGGTTCTCAGGTCTGCTCCACAGCCAGGAAAGGGGGTCCCAGCTCTCGGCATTCAGGTTCTCTAAGTTGAACTGCCTCGTTCTGGGTGGTGAATTAGGAAGTACCCAAAAAGCTTCCAGCTCCCTGCAGCACTGCTCAGCAGGACATGTAGGAAAACTTGTTCCAAACAGCATGCTGCTTTTAAGCTGCCTTCAGGAACATGGATGTACCTGGAGCATGAGTCCTGCCCATTTCAGGATGTAACAAGACATGACTCAGTCATGGAGGAATTCCTCCCTGACCACACCACTGGTGTTAGCATTAACTCAAGCCCCACGTGGCCCCGAGCACCTGCCCAAGTTCCAACAACAGCCCTTATTTCCCTGGACAATCTCCTGAGGGCACAGGAAGACCCATCTGCTCCAGCTGCGGCACTGGAGCAAGGATTACCTGGGATTTAACACAACGCGGAACCTGACTGCTCCATACTCTGCCATGACAGCACGGACTACAGCAGCCTGAGACGCCTTCCCCTCTTTCCCAAAACCTCTCCAGGCTGTCCACACACTGTGTGGTTCCTTGGGACAGCTGCCTGGGATTGCCAGCCCCTGGGATAGATTGTGTCTACTGACAGAGCTGCAAGACGCTGATTAAATTATGAGCTTTGGCCAACCTGTGTGGGAAAAATTAATTTAAGCGCCAAGTGATGGGTTCAGTGCTGCCTTGTTGGAACGGGGAGGTTGGGCTCTGTGATGCTTCATCTCCTTTTATTTGATTAGGCAAATTAGGAAACAACAGTGTGAAATGCATTATTGTACTGATCTGATGTCCAAAATGTGAATCTCATTAGAGCTCTGGCCTTGATGCTTTTTATTTGGTTTCTCTGTAAGCTAAGGAGGAGTAAGTAGGCCAGAAATATTTTTCAAATTACATCAGAATGGCCCAGTAATAAACATCATATTCTGTACAGGCTTCAGTCCCTGGAACAGCTCCTTATAAAAAGCATCTCCAAGCTTCTGGAGAAATTCAGTACAGGTGCTAGGAATGGAGGAGATGCACCAGCAACAGGAGGTCAGAGCCAGAGAGGGTGATACATTGACCCAAGTTCCCTTAGAGCTCTGTGGGGTGAGACCCTGTGTGTAGGGACACTCCACGGTCCTAAAAGGGTTCTGCAGAACTTCTCTTGATGAGGGTGCCTGCTGTGGTGGTTGGGGGAGAAGAGAGGAACAAAACAGGATGGATGGCAGGGTGCCATAAGCCCAGGGGACAGCCAGGTGCCATCCTGCCATGGCACAGAAAGGGAGGCTGGTCCCAGAGGGCTCTGCTCAGCCCAGCCTGTGCCAGGGCTCCCTGCAGAACCTCCTCACTGCAGTGGGCCCTGCCCTGAAAGGCTGAACTCAAGGTCACTCTGTAACACCAGGGGAGAGCAAATGTACAGTATTAAAGAAAAACAGCACAACATTTCACTGCAAAGGGCTCTCCCAGAAGAGCCAGTGCAGGTATCATTTGGAAAAGGGTCACTTCACAATGCAGCCCTTCCAAATTGCAGCTCCAACTCAGAATTAATTATCCTTTCACTGTCTTGGGTTTTCTTTTCTTCTTTGCTTCACATTAACTGCAGCTGAAATTATTTTAGAGCAATGATCTTGAACGTCATGTCCTTCAGCTGGCCCTGAAAATCCATTTTCTATGGAAAGCATCCTTTCTTCTCCAAGATTTCCGAGAGCTCATCCAGGCTCTGGTTCTCTAGGGGTGTCAGATGCTTGGATAATACCCAGGTGTCTGCCTGCTGGACCAGCTCCAAGGTACTTTATTAACATGAAGAGGCCTATTTGGAAGCAGTTTAACTCCTTCGGCTCTCAGGGCCTAGCACATGTCCTGCAGCAGCAGCAGACACCGGGACACCGCCTGTGCACGGCTACAAATGTAGACTGAGTCACCACCACTCACTGCCACATCTTGAAGAGGAAACATCAGAGATGTCCTGTCATCACAGCTGGAAAGATCACCTGGTGGTGTCCCACTTGCATGACGGCAGAGAAGAATTACAGGGACAGCTGCAGCTCTGCTGCACACCTGGGGCTCAGGCCTTCCCAAACTGCTTTGGAATATCCCAGCAAGGCCCTCTTGGGAGCCATGCCCTCCCTCATGACAGTGGCAGCATGAGGGGACACTGTGGGGCCTGTTTTCCAAGCATGACCATGCAGCTTGGCATTCCCAGGCGTGGAATGTCATGGGATCCCAAGATGCCCTTGTCCCTGGCATTGAGCAGGGTAGGAGCAACAAGGGCCTTTGCTATACCAGGGCAACCTGGAGGGGCAAGGGGAGCTTGTCCCTGATTCATCCGAGCACACACTAGCAGCAAAGCAATGGAGCATATGAAGATCTTGTCAACACAGACTTAAAATAAGAACTGTGAGCAGATGCCCTTGGATTTCCAGGGACTGCAGGAAGCTTCAGCTCCTGGCTCCTGCAACTTGGCCCAGCAGTGGCAGAATGTCTCAGCATGGTCCCACAGAAGGCAGCATGCCCATTGGGACAATGCACCCTGCTCCATGTCGCTGCTGAGATCACATGGTCTGCATCCCACCCTTTAACACAAGATATTTTCTTTGGTTTCCAGAATGCAAAATTGGACTATGCAGAAAAGACAGAAAACACACAATTCCCAGCCTTAAATCAGTTCCCACTTTAAAAGCAAAGCTCCTTTTAAACTGCACACTGTGTTGCTTCAAAGCTTGCAGCAAAGGGCTAAAAATCTGAGCTACCAAGATTCGTAAGATTTGAACAAATATGGTCCCAAAGGCTCTGTTTAAAGTTTTCAAAGCCCAAGGTTTCAGTTATTTGTGAGCTGTCTGAGGCCTTTTCTTGCATTAAAGAGGCGAAACCTTCCTTGAAGTTTGGGGTGTTTCCAAGTGGCAGTTGGCAGCAAGAGAAGAGTGGCACTCAGAGCCAACTGTGTCCTCTATGCTGCCGACCAGGTAGCAAGACAGGACACAGGCACCTCCTCTTGGAGATGACTCCCCCTTGAATGTCACAGCCACAGCCACATCTATGCAACCAAAGAAAACATGTAGTGTTGCCAAAGCATTACACAGTGTACGAAGGCTGTGAGAGAGTGAGGTTCCTGCAGCTGAACTTCCAAACATACTGAGGAAACATGGATTTTGGAAAGAGTGAAAGGAAGCTCAAGCCCTCTGTAGAATGGGGCTTCAGAACCCACAGCAGCTGAGTGAGGAGAAGAGAAACTGTTAGCTGTCATCCCAGCTGGAGGGAAAAGCAGCATTACTGGTGTGAGCCACAGAGAGCAATCAGGGGCCAAGGAATAGCTCTCACAATGCTGCTGCAGCATTTTACCCTACACAGTTCCCTCCAATCTCCATGTCCTTCTGCTCCCAGAGATGTCCCAGTTCTGACACAGATGTCTCAGGGGATGTCAGCTGAGGGCATGTCTCCTCTAACCCCTGCTCCCAGGTATGTCCCCAGCCCTTACAGAAGGGCCATCACAGTGGCTGGTGCAGCTCGAACCATTCACAGCCTCATCTCCCTGCCAGGACAGCACTGCACAGAGTTCCTCGACCAGGACCTGGACATTCCTCAGGTGAATTGCCCTGATGAAGCCAGTGCTGAGTACATTGACACTGTAAGGTGATTCTTGTGTCCTCACAGAACATCTGGAAATGATGCTTTGGATTTTGTGGCATCCACTGCCACTACAAGGTCGGGCCCACCAAAGTGTCCACCATCAGGCTCCCCCTCCCAGAGCTGCTAAAACTGCACTTTCCTTCTCTCTTTAGGGATGAAGCTGTTCCTCTGGCATATGCCCCAGCTAGCGGAACTTCACCTGTAGGGAGGTGAGGACTATTCCAAGAGGCTGATGTGGCACTGGTTGTATACAGGGTGGCTGGTGGCATCAGCTGCCTGCTTTCCCCTCCAACCCCCCCACACACTCATGGCATCAGTTTAAGCCACAAAACCTTTGCAGGACCAACGAGACTTCCCCTGTTATTTCTATTTCTTTTCTGTTACACAGCAGCTTCTCCCAGCAGCTGAAGTTGAAACAGAACTGGCTTCAAAGGTAAACATTTCTCACAGCTTTCTCATCAACGATATTAAATACAGTCATAGCCCCCCCCACCAATATTTTCTGTATTTGCTGAAGGATGACGTCCTCCTTGCCTTCAGTGTGTGCCAGATTACTCATAAACCTGGACCATATGCCACTGCAATTTACTGATGGGCCCAAGCTGTTTTGGTAGATACAAAATCCGAGGGGATTAGGGAGGCTCGAGCCATGCTGAAAACAGAGCAGCAGCAGTGGGGCAGCTGCTTGCTCTCTTTGCTCAGCCTCAATTTAGGTCAGTAGACAAGAGCTGCCCCATGCCAGGCTGGAGAGCTGGACTGGCTGTGGGGGCACACACAGAGGGGACCCCAACCATGGGTGTCTGTCCCCATGGTTGCCCCATGGAGCAGCTCGCCCTTCCGTGGGGCAGGTGAGACCGTATGGCTCCCTCGGATCTGGAACCTGGCTGCCACGCCCAGTGAGGAGCCCTGAGCTCAAAGCCAAAGAGGGGGTGGTTCCCCCCAACCCATGGTGACCCCTTCCTGGCAGTGTGCCTTGGGGTGTGGCAGAGCACAGTGACAGCCGGTGGTGGCTCCAGCAGAGCTCCCTGCTGAGGCCTGGCTGGTGGTCTGTCCGGAAGGTGGCTGGTGACTGGCAAGTCACCACAGCTGTGTTTCTGTGTCCCTGTCTCAGGAAAGGATGTGCTCAAGGAGGGAAAGGACAGCTCAGCTGGAAGCACCACCTGAACCATGGCCTTTCCTAGGTCGGGGTTATCCAGCCCAGAGGTGCTCAAAGCCAGTCTGTGGCTCCCAGGGCAGCACCCTGGCTGCTTTCTCAAGATCCTGAATTTGCACAGAACATGGAATGACATAACAGATCTGCTGACTTGAGCATTGCCCATTTAACACCTGGCAGGACACACAATGCAGCTGCAGCAAGCAGCTAAATAATTCAACAGCTTCTTCGATGGTGCAGGGGAACCGTCCTTCCCCTCCACAGTATCTTACACAAGGACCTCCATCACCTTGAACAAAGCCACTGCTTGTCACCAGGGAGTTCCAAAGATCTGTGGAGAGCTCCAGGGAATGGGGACCAGAGTGGCTGAGCACAAGCACAAGCACCCCAAACTGCCCCATATGGACAGGACGCAATCATGACTATGGCTATATATCAAACTTCAGTCATAGGAACCTTCTTTCCAGAATATTCCTCCGCTGGGTGTGATTTGGGACTTTTCATCACTTAGAAGATGCTCATGATCAACATAGCCTAACTGGATTTTCAGCTGTCAGAGCTTCCCGCCACACCACAATGTACCCCATTGCAAGGAGTTGCTCCTAGGGATTGCATTGCTCAGCACGACTAAGTAGATTAGAGCGCCCATTATGACCTTCAATTAAGAGTTCATGCTTTACCTCTCATGTCTCATCTTGACAGCTGAAATGCACCAAAAAAACTGTGGACCTCTATCTGCTAGGCTCCAGAGGGGCAGCAGTGCCTGACTGCAAAAGCCTGGCTCAGGCACCCTGTGTCCAGGTCTCTGAGAAGGATGAGGCCATGCTGCATCACACTGGCTGCCAGCTCTGGCCCCAGGTCCTTTCTGGTGGGGACATCCCTTTGTGCTTGCCCAGCACAGCCCAGGGCCCACAGGGCTCTGTGCCTGTGGGCCCTGAGCACCCAGTGACAGCTGCCAAGAGACTGAGCGCAAGTGTCTATTGCAAGGGTATGGTTGGGCTTCTCTGTGTATTTTACAGATTTTTCTCCTCAAGTTTGTCACTGTTGTGTCCCAGAGTGACCCCAGATCCCCCCCCCCTCCCCCCTTCCTTCAGACTCAGGGCAGGTGGGATGGAACATGCTGCTCCCTGCTCCATGTGCCCAGATATGCCGTGCAGATGGGTCTGCAGGGAGGGACAGGGTCTGGCTGCTGATCACTGTTTACAACTCTTATTAAACCCATTCTCCTTTCCTAATTATTATAATAGTTCCTGAAAACACCACCCGTGGACTTTAAATGTTTGATGTGCGCTCTAATGAAAGCTGTGGAATTATCCCATGCTTGATGCCACATGGCCCACACAGCAACGGAGATGCTAAATAATTTTTAAAAATTTATAGTTTACAAGATGTATGTCCCATCTGTGACAATGCAGCAGCTCCCAAATGCCCTGAATTTCACTGCATTAATAACACCTCTTAAAACCAATTGGCTGTGCTCCACAGGAAGGTTCAGTTACGACCCAAGGGGTGCATCACAGCGTACAGAGGTTGGAGACTGACCTTGTTGGGACCGAATGCCACTGAAGCACATAAATTCCATGGCCAAACCAAGTGCTTTACACCTCCAAGTAATGCATTGCTGTTGTTAAAAGCATTATTCCAGAGAGAAAGAAGTTCCTTTTGGCACCTTTGCCAAAGCTCAGCCTAATTTCAGGCATGAAAACAAAAACCAGGTGAGTTCAGGTGCAGTATCCCTGGAATGATCGATCTCTGCGGTGAGATCAGGAGTCACTTCTTCCTCCTTTCCCAAGAGACATTCTCTGTCACAAGGCAAAATCACACAAACTGTGCCCAACTTAAAAACTGAGTGTGGGATGGGAGCCAGAGCAGATGGTTAGGAAAGCTAAACACCACTGATTTATTTCTTACCCTTTATGCAGCAATATTAGAGACAATGGCCCTGATCAGAACAAATGAGAACAAACACGGGAATGCAGACTCAATAGAGAATTAACAACCAGCACTACCAGATTCCATTATGCTGTGATTAATTCTGAATTTGTGGCAGGATTATCAGCAGCAAACCTCTAGCTCTATCTAACAGAAGCAGTGCCAAAGCATCCAGCCTTTCAGGACTCTTCAGTCGGCAAGGGATTCCAGCAGGAAAATGGTGTGGAAGATGACAGGTCCTGTGCTGTAAATACAGCTGGAAAATGAACTTACTGTGCCCCACATCCACCCCATACCCCAAGAAAACATGAGAAAAGTCTGGACAGACACCAGTAGGAGCTGCAAGTCTCTGAGTCAGGGAGGTCTGAGGGGTGTTACCTGCAAACATGAGGGACATAGCCACAAGGCTGTCACCCTCCCTTGTCTGGTCTCTCTTACATGAGCACTGGCCTTCAGTCCCCCATTTCCCACTGGTCATACTGTGAGGCTGGGGGAACACCACCGGGTACTATCCAACCTTCCTCTTCCCCTGCCATGGCTTCCTGGGGGCTCCAAACTGTGCTGCAGAACATACAGTGGCTTTGGTCACGGGGTGCCTCAGTTTGCCCGTCTCCAGCACACGACAGCCTCCCCCCCATGGAGCTCCCCTCCCTCGGCAGGGACAAAAAGTGCAAGACACTAGTTATGGCCTTGTCACCATCAGCATAAACAGGCTATATGAATACCTAACAACTGCTCCCCACTGTGCCATATCAGCCCTGGCTCACCTGTCTGTGCAGAGGACACCTGGCCTAGGAACTGCCACTGGCAGCCACAGGAAATGGACTTGCTGATGAGGGTGTTCAAGGCCGTTATTTGTGAGATGCAGCTGAGGCGGGACGAAATGAGTTTGGCCCTGTTTTGCTCCATTTCCCATAGCTAAGCACACAGTAAGTGCTGAATTTTTACCTGGAGCTGCCATGCATGAATATCTCATTATAACTGCAAGGACCTTTTATTTGTATCGGGCCCCACACCAGTGCGGCACTGTGTTAATCACCAGAGCTGGGCTCTGTTTATGACCAGCTCCAGCATCCAAATGCAGCAGGTTTGGTTCCTTCCATCCTTGGCTCTCCATGATGGAAAGCAGGGGGCTGCTGCCAGGCTGGGATTTTGGTTGGCACATAGTGGATTCTGGCTACAGTTAATGGCAAAGAATTCCTGCATGTCACCAGTGGTGAGACCACAGAGGTGATGTCGTGTCCTGAGTCGTGCTCGGCACAAAGAATCACAGTACATTACCACCCTGCCTTTCAAAGAACTGGTTTCTTATGGCACTTGATCATTCCTAGGAAGAGGCATGAGAGAAAAGCCAGTATCACTGGTTTGATGGAAGTATCTTGGGACTTTTTGCTGGAAGTTGGGATTTCTTTCCTCCCACCTCCAGGTAGGGAAGCTGCTCTTTTCTGTCTCTGTGGAAAAGCACTTCTCTGCACAGTGCTTATCTGCCTGTAACTGTAATCCTACAAGGTCCTATTTCCTAGCTTGTCCGAAACATCTCTAAAGCTGAGCCAAAAGAGAATGGAGCATCTGGGAGGAGGTGGGGGACATTTAAGGGTGCTTGCAAAGGCTACAAACTGTTTTTCCTTCTGGTAAGCTGAAGGCTTGGTAAAAAAGGGACAAGAATGAAGGCATATGGGAGAGAAATCCAAACACAAATATGGAGCCAGGTGATGCAGTGAAATACCAGCACACGAAACATACAGATGCTTATGAGGTAACACAAACCTCCAACCCACATGTCTTTTACGAAACCAATTGCTTAAAACCCCTCAGTGTTGTTTTTCCTTTCACGAACATTCATAATTTGGAAAACTCTGGGCTGGAAATTGCTCCAGCTGTTCATGCTCCAGGGGCTGTGGCTGCAGTGAGTCAGTGCTGCATGCAGGGACCTTGTGAAAACTCTCTGCAGAGCCCAGCAGCGGCTGCTAGCACAGCACTGAGACAACACAGCAACTCTGCTTTTTGAGGCTACTCAGACCCCTTCCTGTGTGACCCAAACACCCTTCTCCTTTGCTCCTGGGTTTTGGTTCCAGCTTAAAAGAAAAGCTGGAGCAAGTGAAAAGCTGAACCAACTTTATTGCTCAGCCAGGCCAAGCAGGGACTTCACCTGAAACTCCTCCAGTTTGCTGGACTTGTAGTTTGGCTCCAAGCTTGTACTGAGCTGTAGCCACAAACTCGGAGCCAGCTCTGGGATCACTTGGAGAGCCAAGGAGTGGCTACACTCCATATGGGGTTATGCAGCAGTTACTACACCCAGAGCCACATCTAACTTGCACCCAGAAACTGGCCTCCACGCCCACATTTTGGAGCTTGTAATGCTTGAATGACTTACCATGGAACATGAGCACCTGCTTTAGCAATCTGTGACTGGGAAAGCTTGGGAGACATCGATCTGGCAGTGCTTTTGGCACAACGGCAGGAAAATGGTGGTTCAGAAGTTCAGGGATTTGACTCTTCAAAGGGAACAATTAGCACAGCTCTTCAAAGTATACATGGAATAATGGGAAAGAATGGGATGTCTCCCTACAGCCTTTAGCAAAACCCAAATCTAACTCATGCCTATATGAAAGCTGCTGCTCTTAAAACTGGTGCTAATAAAACTGCTGCCAAGATGCTGAGAAATGGCAATAGGAAATGTGCTCTGAAGTATTTTGAACTGTAAGTCAAGAGCACCACTAGAAAGGGAATTCCCAGCTCACAGATCCAAAAAAAAGCTCCCCCTTCCCAAGAGGCAACAGTGGCAGCAGGACTGGGGATCTGCTCTGTAAGAAGGGACAACACAGCAGTGCTACAGCCCACGTCTTAACAGCTTCTGTCCTGGGTGCAGGGGGACTCCTAGGGAGGGGTTCATGCTCTGTTGCTCCCCACTCCAATCTCCTTCTGTTCCAGGAGCAGTGGGATGGATGGGACATGCTGGGAGAGGGGATAATGACACATGTCTGGCTTTGGCAGTCACCCCATGTGTTCTTTGGCCCTGGCAAGACAGCAATGCTCCAGCTCTCTCCTTTCCAAGGGCTGTGGAAGGAGAGCTGCCCTGGGAAAGCCAACAACATAGACGTGAATGGAAGGAGAGCTCTGACCTCAAACCTGAGCTCTGATTCCACAAGGAAAATACCACCAAAATTAGATAGAAACAGAGGTCACATTTGAGTGACCCATAGGGGAATCCCACATCTGGAGGGCTTCTGTGGGGGCTCCAAGTCACCCACTCACTTTACACCAGACAGGAAACAGAAGCAGCAAGGGCAGTGCCTTCCTCATGGATTACAAACTGTTCTAGCTCGGGGTACTCATCAATGCACAATAAAGCCCTGCCTCCTGCTAGTACGTACAGAACGTGGTTCCTGTCTTTAACTCAACTCGATTCACTGGGATTCCCCATGCTGGGAAGCGCTGGCCAGTCTCCTCTCTCTCTCTCCACAGGCACTGATGGCATTTTTGGCTTGTCACCCTCCTGATATATACACAGGAGAAATTCTTTCTGCATAGAGCAGGAATGAGACAGGGAAGTAAAACACAGAATACTCCAGGAACTTTTGTTATATCCAATATAGTATGTTTCTTGGAGTGGGGAACTTGCACATCTTTTCTCCAGTTTCTCTTTTACAAATATTTTATCTAACTCATTTCCTTCCCTAAGTAGACTTGGATATCAAAATAAATGAAATAAATGCAGCTCTGCTGTGGGCTTTGGTAGAATCCCCAACAACTGTGGCAAATGCTGAGGAGTTTGCATTCCTCTTAAAAATCCCCTTTTTAAATTCCTGCTTACATGATTAGGTCCTGAAGCACAGATACATTCAATCATCACCTCGGAGTACCTCGTAAATCTCTGCTCAGTATCAGAGCAATAACAATATGAAGAACCTAAACTGCTTTAGGCAGAATATTCCCATTTGCTGCGCTTTGAGCACTGAGTATGCTGTGCTGGCCCACCCAAGGGTGCAGGAACAGCCCTAAATTCCTCTCAGGAAAACTGGGCTGTGATAAGCACCTGCCAGCTATGCTGGACATGGTATCCAGGTAACTGCACTGTCCCTTTCACGGGCTGTCACCTCTGGGCTTCTCAGCTACCACAGCTCCCCCTTCCTTCCCTATCTCCCCCAGCTGTGCCTGAGATCTCATGCCCTAAAACCACTTTGGAAACAGAGCTGGTTAAACTGCTAGAAGTGTCTGTATGGGTAATTTGAAATCCATTTCACTCCAGTTCATGTTAAATACAGCCTAAATCCCCATAGGATCAGACTGAGTATCAGACATGGTTAAACTAAATGCGTGTGAGAGTTTCTCCACCAGAGTGGTGGGATACAATGAAACCACTTTATAACAGCACTGCCTTGTGATCTAGTGCAAGGTGTGATCTAGTGCATCTACCTGCATCAGCTCACTCAGCCAAGGACTGTGAGGCAAAGCCACCAGTGTAGGTGAGAGAACAGCAGCTGTAATGGAAGGATAGAAGCACAAAGCCTCCCTGTGCTGACAGGGGCACAGCGCATTCAGCTGCCAGCCCTGCAGGTAACAAAGGGTGAATGGTTGGGGAGGGGGCTGTGGGGAGTGCAGCACTGGGATGGAGGGTTGGACAGCAGCTGATGGGGAAGGATGCTTGGTGGCCCACAAGGAATTGTTTTATCTAACCAAAGGCCTCTCCTGAAATGCTTGGCAGGTGTTAAGTGAAGCAGAAGAAATGTGGACAAAAATACACTGCATATTGGTTTGGCTCTGAATGCCATTTGCAATTGGCCACATGAAAGGACCTTGCACATTTACTACCTGTGAACGTAGATATGGAGCCTTGCTTCGAGAAAACACAGAACGCTGACCTTAAATCCTCACTCACATCCAGCTTCCAAATGAGAAACAAACATTTAACACTGATAAATTAAGTCAGCGCTGATTCAGTAAGACCAGCAGAAACACAAACCATGCCACAAACAATTTTCAACCAAAATTTAAAACCTTCTGTATGCAATTTGTGTGTGGTCAGCAGGCCAAGGGAGGCGTCGCCCCCTCTGCTTTACTCATTTCAAGACAAGTAGCAGCATTTCCTAAGGCAGCCATCCCTGACCATGGCTGTTTCAAGACACCTTGTGCCTCAGCCCTGAATTTGTGTGTGCTTCCCAAGAGGAACCTGCCCATACTGACCTGGCCCTGGAATCAAGGGCACTGGCAGGCTCCAGTGACAAGCACTGTGGCCACAGTGCACTGCTCTGGCTCCCTCCGTGTGACAGCCAAGCTCCGCTGGGCTGTGCCAATCACCCCTGTCTGCCCTTCCCCGTGGCCCGGTCACCTCCACGGTGTGAGGAGCACCTGCCAGAGGCACACAGAAAATTACAGGTTCCCAAGTGGCACTTCACACCCCTCCGAGTGCAAACGCTGCCACCCTGGGCTCAGGAGCCAGCACGCCGTGACACCTCCCTCACACAGGCTCCCACGACCCCGGAGAGCCCAGCCAGCCTGGCCCCCTCACGCACCCTGCCTGACAAACCTGCAGTGGCTGTGACCTTGCCACTCTGTGACCTTGTCACTGTACTCTGGCCGCAGCCCCTCAGGAGGAAGCATGTGGAACAGGGACGCCAGCCGGAAGGTGGGCTGCGAGACATGGAGCTGGACACGCACAGGGAGCAGGCGCCCTGCATGCATGGCTGGTGACCTGTGGGACTCAGGCTGGCAGCTCCTCCAGGGCCCAGGACTTGGCAGGCTCTGCTCTCAGCCCCTTCTGTGCGGCTACAGGCAGGTGCCAAAATGCTGCTCAGCCTGCACGTGCTTCAAAGGGTGAGGGGAAGGTGGAACTGGGCTGCACCAGAGCCTGTGGGCTGCCAGGACTGTCTCCCAACACCTCCATCTGCTGTCACCTCACCCCATGGAGGGAACTCACTTATCAGAGTAGCCTCAAGTTCATAACCTCTTTCCTATCATTTCACACTGATTTTTTTTCTACAGAAGGTGGTAGTGAAGAACCAGAAAGGTTTCAGCAGCCTCCTGATCATGAGGCCTAGAGTAAAGGCAAGAAGGCACTATAGCCCGAACTACACATCTAATAAGTCACCAAAACCAAGGAACTTTGCCATCGGACACAGAGAGACTGGGGTAAAACATGGCAAATGCCTGAAATCAAGGCACACAAATGGCAAATACTGAATTTGGAGCAAAGAATAAGAATAGTATATGCTAGACTGAATAAATGCAGCAAGACATAGATAAGGCAGAGGGCTGGGACACACAGAGATTTTCTACATGGGGCTTACTAAACCTCCCAGGTGCCTCCATTCACCAGCACAAGTGTCTCCCTCTGTGCCCCAAAGCACAGCCAGTTGTCTCCTGTACCCTATACTGTCTTTCGCCTTTAATTGTATTTTTCCTAGGCTTTGGCACCATCAATTGCTGCTCCATTGGACAGCTTTGCCCAACAATAGCCTGGGCACGAATGTGCTAATTGCACAGTATGTGTGGGTGTTAAAAACACAAAATAAAACTCAAACAATGGATTCCTGCTGAACCAGCTCTGCATCCAGCAGCCTTTCCCCATGACCAGCACAAACCACTTTCACATGAGGGCAATGCCCAGCCAGGCACACTCCAGCCACCCAAACACCTGGAGAAGACATGCTGTCCTCTGGAGCAGACTGTAAGGCTCTTACAGACCCATCTCCTCACTAAGGGGATGCCATGGGAGCACTCAGGGGGAACCTGGCATACTTGGCACTTGCTCCCAGTTTAAGCAACATCCTTAATGACAAAGAAAGTTGCAAATGTCCATCACCCAAGCTCCATTCGCCTCGCCACAAGCAGGGCAAGGGCTGCTGGTACCAGGAAGCAAGCAGGGCTCCCTAAAACAAGGTGGCTTGCTCAGGGAGGGTTATTGCCAATGTTATTGCCATCCACGTATAAATATGTACATGGACCATCATTTTCTTGTAACAAATGGTGAGAGCCACTGTGGTGACAGTGAGGCAGAGCGGGAGCAAGGTGACTTTATCACCTACCCATGACTATGTTTCCCAAGCAGCCTCCTCACCAATCCGGAGCCCTCTGTGATCATTAGTTCCTGCACATGGCAGCAATGAAATTGTCCCTTAAAGTAAATCATTCATGGATTTTTATAATCCGAAATAAAATTTTCTAATATTTTTTTCCTAAGTTTTCCAGGTTTAAGATTTTAATCTTTTATTATTTATTGTGCAGCAGTTGTGCAGAGCATGATGAGCAGCATGGCGTAAATAGTCATCGGTGGAGGGTCGGTGCCTGACAATGCTGCACTGAATAAATTAATTTCTTTTCTTTTTCTTATTACTACATGTTCTCTCTGAGGGGAATTGAATACAGCCAGAAAAATGAAGGAGTAAAACAAAACAAACTAAATCTGCACTTCGGCTTCTGGGTGTTTTCCTGCCTGGTGGCTGAGGCTGCTGATAAATATTCCCTGGAAATGGTACTGAAGGAGGAAATGGCACATAGATATATTTTCCTTTCTTCCTTCACACTCAGAGCATCAAATTCAAAAGACAACAATTTTCTGCTGCTTGAGATGCAGAGTGTTCCTCTATTTCTGCACTCTCCAGGATTTATTGCTCTTTTAAACTACTGCAAACACAATTTAACCTTTGCTACCTTTACCTCTGGTCGTTTCCTTTGGCCCACCAGAGCCTAAATTAATGCTCATCACAGCAAAACACTGGACATTCTCCTAACTGTAGGCTTAAAAATAATCATTTTCCCACAGAAATAGACATAAAATATCTCATTAGACCAATAGCACTACCAGGCACATTCCAGCCTAGAGTATAAAAAAATTTATATTACGTATCATTTCTTTCTACCTAAATTCTCTGACTTCTGGAACTCTGAGGTAGAACATCCTAGTGTGCCTGCAGGACCCACTCCCCTGTGGCACAATAATGCTGTGAATAGAGGACTCTCCAAACTGTACACTCCAGGTGACACAATAATGCCATGTCTTGTAGGCACTGTAATGCTGCCACTTGTTTTCTCTTGGAAACAATTTCTCCTTTAATTTCTCTCTGCATTCAAACTGTAAAATAATACCAAAAACCATTTCCCCGTAGAAGAATCCTGCAGTATTTCAATTAAAATCTCTCATCTTTGGACCATTTTTTTTTCCCGGACACCCCTCCAGTTCCACTCACAGCCGAGGCGCAAAACCCAATTAGTTATTAATTGAGGCACGTTAAAATTCATTAACTCTGCTTGTGAAGCTGAAGCTATAATTGTCTGCCCAGGCTTTTGTTCTTTCACCTCCAGGTAGAAGGTCCCTCAGTTAATAGGATAAGGCAGGATCCCACCTCCTCTCTGTGGCAGACAGCCCAGCTCCGGTGCAGTGGGAACATCCCACTCTAGTGCCGTCCTTGCAGCTTCTGCCTATCCTGTGCCTTGGGTCAACCAAGGCACATTTGGAAAGAGTGGGAATATTGAAAAACCTGGTGGAAATATTTTGCAAAAGGCCATTTCCCAGAAGCTCACCATCCTGCTGCAGGATGGCCCCAGCATTTTAATGTCTGAGAGCTGCTAAAAACACAGCTCAAGGCAAATCCCATTTCACGTGTGGAGCAGCACCAAGTCGGCCTTTACTGTAAAACACGCACGAGAATTCATTCCCGTGTCAAGTCCCTGTGGCAGCCTCACACGCTGCTGCACCTCCATTGGCTTGTGAGGAACACAAGCCAAATCTAACCTGCATAAAACTGGCTCTTCCCAACTGGAGCTGCTTTGGGGGGTATTTCACAGACAGCTCAGTGGAAGCAACTTCTCGCTTCTGGTATGAACTGTCCTTGGCAGAATGGGAATAATTTGCATTTAACCTGGGACATACTGGATTCTGTGCCCATAAGCACAGTCAGTAAAGAGAATAGGAGGAAACGGTGTTAACCAAGAGGAAAGAGAGATATCTTGTCCTGGATGTTTTTCTACCCCATGGAGCCAGGGCCGTCAGGGGCCAGGGCAGGTCAGAGCAGAGGTTATAGAGCCAGGACTGCTTCCACTTCTTTGGCCCCCCACACACATTCTCTGTTCCTGCAATGTGCCAGCCTACACATTGGAGCTGGCACTAAGGAAGGTGGCTGGTGCCAGGAAACAAGTTTGGTGCAGATTATTTCCCAGCTGGAGCAGTGAGGGAGCCACAGAGACTTTGGGAGTTGCAATATGGTTGCTCACCCCACTCTTACTGCCCCATAAGTGCACCGGTGCAGCCCCTCAACCAGCAGCCATACAGCCTCTCTCCTCAGGCTCCACCCAGGCTCTGTACGAGGGCTGTACGAGGATCTGGATTCATAAGTTCCAGGTGCCAATTGGGAGACATTTGGGGAAGGATCCTTTTCTGTTCCCACAGTCAGAGGCAGCAGCAGCAAAGGAAAATTAAACTGGAGATCAGAGAACAGGCAGAACAGTACATTTTCTGCAGTGCCCTGTATGGGCACTACAATTTGTCAGACCATTCCACCTCACAGAGCACATAGACACAGAGTGTCCATCCCCAGAGACAGCCTTCAGAGGGGTTTCCTGCATCCAAGCTCTGACAGCCCAGGAGTCCCAGAGCTCTGTTTGGACCCACCCTGATCCATCCATCTGGCAGAGCCCCTGAGGGTTCCTGATTCATCCTGCCAACTGACTCTCAGCAGCACCAATCAATTCATGTCCCTGTGTGAGAACTCAGGGAAACAAACATGGCCTCCGTGAAAGCCAGGGAAAAAATGGCAGTGACCTCTCCCAGTTTCTCACATGGCTCCGTATCTATCACACCCAGCCCATCCTCATACGCTGCACAAGGAGCTCTAATGCCAGTATTCATGATGCTGTCAAGCCTTCACAAAAGGTGCCTGACAGCCCAGTGTAAGGCAGAGATACGGGGAGCTCAGGCCATCAATAGCTGCAGAAGTCTCACAGAAACCTCTGCTCAGAGCAAGTAAAGACTGCCAACAGCTTCTTCCCCCCTTCACCTAATCTTGTGAGGATAAATGCCCACGAGAGTCAACCACCTCCTACTCTGCCACAAATACACTTATTTTCACAAGAGAAATCAAAACCATTAAAGGCCTGTTTCTGTCCAGGAGCACCTGGGGCTGGGACCTTGCCACTCTCCCTTGAGCAGCAACTGAACAGGACATAGAAGATGGTGACAATCCACCTGCACTTCCACCTTTCAGGCTGGGAATGCTGCCGTGGAGTCTCACCTGCCATCACTGGGCCTCCTCATCTGGATCTGTGAGCTACCAGGCCCCTCAGCCAGCAGCCTGGCTCTGCCTAAAATCCAAGTGGCTTCAATACTTCATCAAAACATTAATGGCCATATTTTAAGACCAACATTTGTTTTGCCAGGAGTGATGAATAATGCAAACAGCACCTACCTCAAATCACGACTAATTTACCTAGATCAGAGGCAGAGAGCCACCCTCTGATCCCATGCTAAAACCAAGGGAAAATAAAATGCCTTTGGAGCTTATGAGAGGGAATAGGTACAAAGGCACAGGGAATGAATGGCTCTGTTTATCAACAAAACACAGTCAACACAGCCCTGGGCTCCCAAACAGCACCAGTCAAAGAGCCCTGTATCTCCTGTGCTCTCTGAGCCTGTGCCTCCAGAGCTTGGAATGCCTGTTTCTAAGAGAAACAAGTTTCTCGGTTTGCTCCTTTCCGAAAGCAGTGACTCAAACCCTCTACCGTTAGTAACAATAATTAAAAGGTGCCATAAGAGGGAGTGTATGAATGGTTGCCACTACAATGAACAGTCTCATTAATTTAGTATAGATTTTTAACTTCTTCATCAGGACATGGCTTCAGGAGGACATGGCTGTTGAAGGCCATTTAGGACTCAGGATACTCTATGCTTTCGACTCTCTCAGGACTGTCAGGAAGAAGGGAGGCAAGGAAGAGCTGGTAGCTGCTGTGTAGTTTTGCCCAAGCAGCCACAGAAAGCATCAGTTTGTCTGTCCTTCAGACAAGAAAAAACATCCTTTCTCTGAACCTCACTCACCAACATACACTTAGTACAGTTTTTTTTTTATCTGGGACACAGCAAAGACCCAACAGCCCTAAGCTAAGTGATAAGTCAGGATGGGCACTGGGGAGAAGTTCCTGTATCAGACAGTGCCCAAAAAGCAGAATTAACCAGTAATCACAGACCCAGCAGACAGGAAGTACTCAGCAGCCTCTCCAATGGGGCAAAGATAGGGAGATGGGAACATAGCTCTAACAGCTGGCTTTGGAATGCTCCCAGAGCCAATTCCTGACATCACACACAACTGGGAAGGCAGATTTGTAATTTATGTTAAGATAAACAGAAAAGCCCTGTCAGGAATCATAGCTTTTATTATACATGTTATGCAACTATTGGATGTACCTGATTTCCCTGATTGCCCCTTCCTGGCAGTCCTAGAGCTCCCAAGGACGTCTCTGCAGAAGAGCACATGGAGTCAGGAGGAAAACGCCCTTGGGAAGCTCCATGGGCAAGAAACTTCCTGAAAGATGGGGCTGTGGGCTTCCCACCCTCCTCACAAGGACCATCAAGTTGAGACCAGCAACCACTTAATGTTTCCCAGCTATAGAATAGTTGGAGCGTGCAGCGGGTTCTTGGAATGACAAGCAAGGCCAAGGCCTGCAAACACAAGATGTGGACCACCAGGTAGAGGCTTTCTGGGCCACCTCCAGCCTCCTGCAGTCCCTGAAGAAAGCAGCTTTAGGAATTAACATACTAGTATTTTTGCCTCAGAAAAATACTTGCATCCAAGCACAGTTTTACATCAAGTTGTTCTTACTTATCATGACATTTCTGGGATGCTTTGAGGCATGTACCCCAAAGAAGGCAGCTGTGCTTTTTATTTCACATCTGGGAATTGTCACTGCTCTCCTTTACCAGCAGCAGCTTTGTGCTATATTTGCTTTCCTCCTAATTGCAGTCAGAAGAACAGGTTCAGGTCTCTGAATAGAAACCATCCAGAGAGAGGTAGCAGGGTTAAATCCACCCTGCACAGTAAAAGCAAATTAATCTAGGCTGATAAAGCATGAGCCTTTAGTTACCAGGAGTCCACTAAAGCCTGCAGAGATTTATTCCTGCCCTGCATTTCAAGAACACAGCTGACCTGGGTCCCCCCAGCCCAACCTGGTTCCCTCCAGCTCAGCTCAGCTCAGCTCAGCTCAGCCCAGCCCAACTTCATGGCACATGGGTCCAGATTAGGTTTCTCAGCTAAATGTAAATAAAGGGTTTTCTACTTGCTGCTAACACTCTACACGCAAATAACTTTAATTAAGTCAACGTCTGGTGCATGGATTCCTATGTCACCAAAGTAAGACCTGGAGGGCCACCAGT
The DNA here is from genome assembly GCA_910950805.1 of Acrocephalus scirpaceus scirpaceus. Classification (NCBI taxonomy): domain Eukaryota; kingdom Metazoa; phylum Chordata; class Aves; order Passeriformes; family Sylviidae; genus Acrocephalus; species Acrocephalus scirpaceus. Next base: position 64,256,174 of record OU383778.1, on the reverse strand, counting down.
TTTGCAAACAAGTGCAGATGCCCAATGTTTGAACAGCCAAGCAACAGAGGAGAGAGTTCCGTGTTCTACATTACTGCCTGTGATGTTCTTTTTCCACTTGTTTTTGTTACAGTTCTTTGTATACCCAAAAATTTTCCTCACTTCCCGAATTGCTCCAGCCACAGTCTCACCAAATCTCCTGTGCCCATGCTTGCCACCAGACACAGCACCAGGCACCCGCAGGCTGTGCTGGGATGAGCCACGGCACAGCTCAGGGTGCAGCAGCCCCTCCTTGCCCACCTGACACAGCAGGTACACAGAGCCTGGCATTGCCAAGGGATGCGGCAGCGACCAGTTCTGCCAATTTGACACCTGTAGCTCCAGGACCAGGGAAAAAAATTGTGTTTTATGACTAGGATCTAAAGTAAATTTTATTGGGAGCTTTTATGTTGGTAGCTTTGAGTAGTTTTTATAGAGAAGAGTTCTGAAAACTGCCATAAAATTTTGCCTTGGAGGTTATGATTACATTTGTATCTCTACCAAACTTAGATAAATAAAGACGACAGTTTTTACTGTAGAAGCTTAAAAGGTTAGAGTGGTATTTGGTCTGTGATGAACCTTTTATAGAGATGATGTTGTAAGAATTTATTCTTAAGTATCAATAAAAAATACAACTTAACACTTCTTGATAAAGCTATGGTGATTAGAAGAGCTGTCGAAGAGGTGGCAGCACTGCTGGTGGCTTCCTTCCTGCTCAAATCATGCCTTAGTACATTTTTGGTTGCTGGAAACTATTAACTAATTTGCATTCTGTCAGAGGAAAAGTGTACTTTCTAAGAACAATGCTTTGTGGTGCCCCAGTATTTGAGATGAGATTCACCTCACAGCTGATTTTGGGGTAAGGTGACACATTCCCCTTTGGGAGGACCTCATACAGTTCTGTCTCTTTACACTCTTTGCAGAAGGTAAATGAGACACGACACCTGATTTAGGTAGCCCAACGTGTGCCACAGCCCTGCCCTGAGCTCAGCACATTCAGCTGCCCAACAGCCTGTGCTCAGGCTGTGCCCCTGCCCCACACCTGTCCAGAACTGGGGTACCTCAAGTCTTATCTGCACAATTGCCCTGTGTGAGTCAGCACCTCAGTAACAGCAGCAGGCCTTTCCCAAGAGGCATTTCCCAAGCTCTCCTCTCCCAGACACTGCACCCACACAGACTGTTAGAAGGACTGTCACAAGCCTACAGGGTGTGGGGTCCAAACCCTCCATGTCATAAAGAGGTCTCAGTGCAGAGAGTTCCAGGAACACTGTGCACTGGTTGAAACAGGCACTGCAGCTGGTCTCAGGGGAGTGAGACACACACAGCATTAACACACTGATTTTCAAACACACAACAGCTTGTGTGAAAGTGAACACGTGAACAGTGTAAACAAGGACTGTTGAACTTCCTCTCCCTCCATCAACCACAGCCATATTAGGATTTTAAATTTCAACAAAAAGTAGTAATAATCTTATTTGTTTCAGACAGAATGACTAATTAGTGAGGAGAACTCCCTCAAAGCCTTCAGTGGAGCAGCTCTTGGACAAGCACAGCATGGGCACAGCCACCTCCCCACCCAGCCTGACACTCCCCAATGTGTTCTACAAGGCAGATTAAACCCTGCTCAAAGCCTCCATCAAATCAAGTGGTCTTGAACACACATCTGAATGAAATCTTTGCCCACAAATATGTTAACTGAAACAAACTGGACACCATCAGTAAGAAATCACACACATTGCGACAAGTGCTCACAATGAACCAGTGCTCTGCATAACTGGTAACTGACACAAAGTAAAATGGAAATCACAGCATCCAAAAGGAGCCAACAAAGGCACGCATGCAGAAAAAAGCTCCTTTATTCTTTTTTAAATCCCCGCCCTCTTACCTTAATTTCTTCAGCTGCTCAAACAGGATCACTGCTCTGTTCCAGCCATCAGAAGAAAGGGGGACGTCCTGGAACGCATTTGGAATCACAGTGTTTGCATCTGTTTGTGTGCTTCAGTCAGTGTTAATATGTGTTTGTGTGCTTCAGTGGTAATCTGTTTTTCAGTGTGTTTAATGTGTAAATAAGACTGGAACGTCTCCTACCTTAGCCTTCATCTCCTGCTGTGCCTCATGGTTGTCACCTGGCAGGTCCGCCACGGCTCTGCGGGGTCATCAGAGATACAGAGCAGACAGCTGGGCTACGACGTACTGAAATGCCTGCAAAAGGATGGTGCAGGGTTAGCCAAGTCACAGGAAAATGCTCAAACATTCCATGATGAACAATCATTCAACACGTGCCTGAGTCGTGAAGACAAAAGTTAAACATGTGCTGAAGCACCTTGGTCAAACAACAAAGATTCCCCAATTCACTTGTATCCACAGAGGACAAGTACCCTGGAAACGCACGGCCACCTGCCACAGCCAGTCACTTTCCAGCAATTAGAGGTTGACCAGCCTCACAGGGAGCAAGGGGTGAAAAGCAAATCTTGGCATCTCAAAGCTCAGGAACTAACAAAAAATGTTTGCCTCCATTATTACCTGGGGACTTAAAGATACATGTTTTTATTAGGTACCTCACATCTTCAGTGTTTCTGCGTGAAGGAAAGAAGCTTAAATCATAATGTAATTTATTTGTTACAAATTCTCTCTTTAAGTCTTGCTACAGCTATTAATTGTGTCCACATAAGGCTTAAAAATGTCACTGACAATGACACAGAGTTTCACCCCGAGCCAAAATAAAACAAACTCAGTAATTCAAAGGAGGTCTTTGTGTTGTTTAAAGCATAGCTGGCTGGTAGGACTTGAGCCTGTCCCCAGCTGAGGACTGCTCAGCTCTGCAGGCTGTGTGGTTGCTGGAAGTGCTGCCTAGCCCTTAACAACCTCCCCCAGACTCCCAGCTTCCTGCAGGCTGATCATCAGCTATTCCAGTAACTCCTGCAGGCACTCCAAGAGCACATTTCACATTCCCTGACTGGCTCCGAGGACTGCAGCAGGTGGATATTGCCCACGGGTGAACAGGGTTTCAGAGGCAGTGGAACGTCGCCGGCAGCTGGAGGCTGAAGGCAACAAGCCCAATCAAAGGAGCTGCTGTTACCTGAGGCCATCCCAGCGCTGCCCCTCCAGAGACACTGTGTGTTTGCTGTGCTCACAGCGTTCCTTGGGAATGCTGGGGACTGTCTGTGCGTGGGGCTTGGGGGGGTGCCCCAGCAGCTGGGTCCCTGGCTCTCTGGGGTGGAAACTGGGAGCCAAGGCAGCACAGGAGGGAGGGATGCAGTCTTCATCACCTCAGTGCACAGGGGAAGGGGAGGCACTTATTATCATCCTGCTGGGGATGTGCCCAGAAAAAGAGAACTGAGATATGCCAAACAAAACAAGCCAGATGAAACAGGAAACCTCTAGAACACCTTCACCCAGTTTTGCATTCTTTCTTTTTTCTTAAATAAAAATATTCTGCTTGCTCAGGCTTTACAGCATTTGTGTTGCACTGGTGGACAGCACCCTAAAATCAGCCCTCAGATGGGATGAGCAGAGACTCCACAAGAGACAAGGCTGCAGTCCCAGCACCAGCCCCATTCGAGAGTCCCAGTTCAGGGATGTGCAGGCTCAGGACACCAACAGAGGCGTTTGGATACCACATGCCTTCTGGCAGAAGTGCTCATGCTCCACATGGGTAGGAAATCGAGGAGTGTCTTGGAGGAGGTGGGGGGTTCAGGGAGCCCCCCAAGCTCCTTTGCTCCTTTCCACTATCCCTGTCTCATTGCAGTTATTTTTCTGCTCATGGTCACACACACAAAGCATAAGCAGAGATTACCAGAGGGCCTCCTTACCCCACAGGCCATGCAGACAGGATTAGGATAGCTTCAGGGAGGAATTTTTGCCAGCATGTATCTTTTTGCTGTTGTTACAGGTTGGCAGCTCCACAGAGCAGTGAGAGAGAGCCAAGTTTATTACTACCCAAGTTTATAATTTACAACCTGCGCAACTGAAGGCTGAAAACACACTGCAATTTTGCAGGGTAATTCTGGGAAGTAACCATCCTGCAGCACCAATTATTAAAACCACTTGCACACAATAAAGCTATAAAGATTAAAAATATAGCACACTTGTCATTAACTATGGATGAAGTAATGTAATATGTATTATAGAGCAGCACAGGGCCAGCCGTGCACTACAGCACAGCCCTGCCGAGGAGCCCAAACCCCAGTCCCAGATCAGCACGCATTTTGTCAGAGCCCAGGAACAAGTTTGTCATGCAAAATAAACACAGCTGTTCCAGCAGTGACTGCAGCTCCCAGGCAGGGCCAGGCAAAGCAAGGGCTTTGGGAAGCTGGGCTCTGGGTGCTTTACTGTTGCTTTGCACCCACCATGGCATCCGCTGAGCTGTGACTCATGCAGAGGGCACATCCTGCTCTTGGGCCTCATCTGCTCTGCTCTTCACTCTATTTGTCCCTGGATATTCTGTCCTGAAACACTCAGATTGGCTCAATGTTCTCCTGGGCCTGGCACGCCTTGGTGACACAGACGCTCCATGTGTGCCTCAATGTTTCCAAAAGGCCCCAATTCATCAGCACCTCAGGCCCCACTTTGATGTGTCACTGTAATTGTTTCCTTTCTCCCCTTGCTCTGTTCCCCACAGAAACAAATAGTTTTCTCTCCGTTCGTACACAGGAACATGCCTCAGTTCTTCTAAGTACAGCATGCAGGTTCCTGGAATGTTCTGCAGGTACACACACATCTGCCCAAGCACATGCACACACACTATGGCACCTCTCAACTTTACACTCTGTTTTACTATTTTCCTAGAGAAAAATACAGTTAGTATTTCCTGGTGGAAAAAATATCTATGTTGGCTAGATCAAAGATCAACTGAAGCCATAGGGGAAAAGAAAAAAAAAAGGGGGTGATTCTGCTGAAGGATGAACAAGGTGATTCCCCTCCTCAGACCTGCATGGAGGAAATAAACCACCAGCCACAGAAGTGACTCCCCTAAACCAAGCAACAGATGGAATTTCCAGCATATTCAGTTGTGAATTTGCCTGGAAATCTGCATAAAATCAGCCACAGATGAGAGAAGGAGAAACAGAGAGAAGTTAACTGGGTAACTTCAAAATCATAACTGGGTGTGTGACATCCAGGACGCTTGCGAAAATTTATTCTAAATACACCGATAGGTTAAATTTGTGAAGTAAATTACTGACAGAGCATTCTTCTCCCAGCCCCACTCTAAGCCATGAGCCTGAGACACTGGATAATGCATTTCCAGTACCTCTGAGCTGGGCACAGATAATCCATTCCCAGAATCTCTGAGCAGAGCTGCCTGGTTCACTTGGCACTGCAGACCTCAGTAGGTGTCATTAAGTGCTGTGCTTGTCCCTGGGCATCGCAGGACAGGACATTTGTTGGTGTGAGGCAGAGGTAGGGCACAATTCAAACCTGCTCCAGCTTCACACAACCTGTGTGCAACCAGCACTGCAGCCCACGTGGGGTGGAAGGCTGCACAGCAGGGGAAAATGCTCATGGGTAAGTGTGAAAACAGCACCAACGCAGGAAGGAAGCACCAGCATGGCTGGGGCTTTTGTCACACTGATCAAAGATGGTCTTTGTGACGTTCTGGCCTTTGTGGCTAGGAGAATCCCACATGGGACTGGGATTGGCAGAGCTGTGACACACAGGCCCCTGAGTTAAGCATAGACTCAAGGCTGCCTGTGGCCTCTCCTCTCACATCACTACGGCCCTGTCATCCAAACCCTACTGTGCCTGAATACCCACAACTTCCAACCAAAACCATGTCCTGGCTATGCTCTGCACATGCCAGCACAGGCACTATGGTCTACCAGGATGGATTCTCAGCTGAGGCATACCTCAGTTAATCAACTCAACTCTGTCAAGCAGTTTCACAGCAGCTGCCAATGTGGTTTCTTAGTTTTGTTATAATCCTGCAGATGTGTCCCCTGGACTAGCTCCTGCTGGTCCCTGTAGCTCTGCAGTGGCCCCTGAAAGGGGAAAAGGCCAGAGGCAGGTCCCTGGCCATGCCTGTGGGTGAGCACCAGCCACATCTGACCCATGTGAGGCCACATGGGAGGATGTCACTTCACCTGCTCCTGAGGAAAGCCAGCCAGAGTCCAAACAACTGATCCTGATTCCAGAAGGCACAAGATTTCTTCCATTTTCTTGTCACAGAGAAATCTGCAGCCAGCAGCTTGATTTTGAGCCAGAGCCATACATATGGATGAAATGGGGTCACCTCTCATTCCCAGGAATTCAACATTCATGGCCAGATGTTTCAGCTGGACTGATCCCAGTGTGTGCTCTGCTGGTGAGGGTGGAACTGGATCTCTTAAACCATGCAAGGAACAAAAAGAGTAAAGGAAAAAAAAAACCCAATCAAACAAAAAGAATGGGGTTGGAACAGTATTTCTGGTCTTTTCTGGCACTGTCAACTAGAGAAATCTGGAACCCACAGTGTTAACGAGTGTAAGCTGCTTCGACAAGGGAATATATACTGTTAAATCTTGGGAGTTATTTAAAATGCCAGTGAGTATAATAGCAGTGCTCTGAAATAACCATTTCATCTGCCTACATTACTCTAAAATTAATGAATAATGAAGCGATGCCCTTCACATTCTCTTCCCTTTCCATTCCAAGATATATTGATCAGATGACATTTATTTAAGTTTGGGATAATGTATTAATTTCAAGATAATTATTCAATATACTTTTGTCACTGTTGATATGCTTCAATGTCATACAGGGGCCAGGGGATGAATAAACTGTTATCTGACATTGCTGGACAGGGTGCTAGGAATAAATGCAATCTTTCTCCTTGAGAATCACTGCCTTAGTTTTCCCTTTTCTTTTTCCCCATCAGTGGTGGGGGAAAGGCATTCTGATGGAGCGGAGCCAGGCACGACGGATACAGGGGGTGGAGGGAGAGAGGGAGCACTGTGGGCTGAACTGCTCTTTCCTTGTCACCAGGGTCAGCCTGACGCTCAGCAGAGCTGACAGAGCCCATCCTTAGTGGATGCCACTGCAATATTAACACTCATTTGGAACAGATGTGGCTAAAAGCATGAAACATTGAACAAACAGCTGCCACGGATCCACTGCCATTGCAGGAGCACTTATGGTCCATTGATGCTGCATTCCCGGGCTGGGAGGGCAGCCCTGCTCCCCTCAGCACTGTGGCTCCTGTGGCCCACCTGGCCCTACCCTCCTCCCACACACCAGGAGCACTTGCCTCTGGATTTATTCCCACACAGAAACGGTAACTTTTTTCCTTTTTTAATCTCCAGCCTCTATATGCCCCTCCACATATCTATCACACACAAGACAAGCAGCCAAAGGGGACAGTAAAACCTCAAAATCCCCAGCTCAGCTTGGGAGAGCTTCCCTGTAAATCTGTTGCCCACACGGGCTGATTTCAAGGGGGACAGAGAGCCCAGGTCTCAGCTCAGGGGCATGGAGCAGACAAACAACATGAAACCTGACTGCACAGATACCTGAAGTGAAAAGGAAACACAGCAGGCAAGGCATGAGCCAGGCTGCTCCCTTGGATTTCAGCTGAATGCTAAAATTGGACCCAGTCAGACCATCAGCACATTCCTGGAGCCCAAAGCTGAGCACAGCAGTGATGGAACTCTTGGTCAGCCCAACAGCAACTCGTGACACCAGCCAGGGGACAGAGTTGGACACATAGCTGGAGCTCACCAGCCATGAGAGGGACAGGGGACAATGTGGAGCTGTTCACCAGCCAGAGATGCATCAGGCTGTTCTGGCTCTTGGGCAGCTACTCACATATCCACCATTTTGGCATCTGAGAGGTTCCTAAACCATTCCCTCTAAAGCAGCCAATCTTCACCTGATACTGACCTAAGCTCTCCTACAAAAACAACGTCAGGTAGTAAAAGGAAGTCAAGCATGCTGAGGTCAACACTATTAATTTACTATTAATAACCATAAAGCACCATAAACCAGAAGTCCTCTTTGAATAGGAAAAGGAGTATATGATTTTGCCCTGTTTAAAAACTAACTCCTGAATAGGATCAACAGCAAGGGGTCCAGAAAGAGCAAGAGATGTGGCCATACTTGTACCTTCAGTACTACTGCAGATAGAATGTCTCACCAAGAGGGCAGGTAACACAAGGAACATGGAGAGCCAGGACCCCACTGTCACCTCTTCATTCCATACTCTCCACCTTGCATGTGGGTCATGAGCACACCACCTGTGCTCTTACTGAACGGCATATGGTACCCAAGCTACGAAGAAAGGACACTGCCAGTACCTGCAGATCTCCAGCAGCTTACCTGAGACACATTTGCCGTTGTAACTGTTTTACAGCTAAGCCAGCTGCCCTATTTCCCCCCAGCACCAGGATCTTCTATTCAGGTTTTCCAAAAGCACAGCAGTCCCTGGGACTTGTGCACCCACGGGCATAGGTGGACACAGGACCCAGGTTCCCAATGTCATGCAACCTCCTCCACTGGTGCAGGGACTCACCCTTAGCTCTCCAATCTGTGCTGCTGCCAGCAGACAGGGACTCCCAGCTTCCTCTTGCTTGTCCCAGTTTTCCAAAGGCCCCTTCAGCTAGCTGAACCTTATTTAATTTTAATTGCCCTTTAATGCCTGCAGTTGTCTAAGCCACTATGGTAACAAAAAACCCAACCCAAATCAGTGAAGGAAGGACCAATACTCGCGGAAAATATTGTATTCTCAGGTAAGAGAAGAGGTACCCTGAGAGCACTGTGGCACAGAGGTTACACTGATACATCAAAGAGCATCTCCTCCCTCAGCACCAGCCATAGGTACTACAGCAGCATAATGAAGTGCCACTCCCATAATTAGTGACATGACAGACTGACCTCCATTAATACACCTGATAGTCAGGCCTGCCCTCTGCTCCTGTCCTTCCACCTCTCAAGCATGTTCCTGATCCCTGGACTCCAGGAGGCACAGTCTATAAATCACACTGCCAGCAGCTGCTCCTCAAAGGGAGCAAACCCCATGCTCAACTTCCCTTTGGAAGAGAAGCTCAGAAATTATTTTGGGAGTTATTTGCAAAATGCTTATGTGACTTAACAGCCAGTGAGAGGCGAATTTTCAACTCACAAAAAGCTTTTGCACATATCACTATGGATATATATGGCTAATTAACAATGTATTGGACAGCCACAGGAACACATCATTCCCAAACCATCCTGAAGAAAAGGCCACAAAGTTTACATCTAATTTATGCTGTATTTCAACAGGAAACAGAGAGCTGCTCCTCAAGGCTGCTGCAGATGCTACCAGGTTTGTTTCTGGTTTCCAGGACCCCACTGACATTCCACAAAGGCAGCAGCCCAAGCCAGCCCCATGCCACCCTCCCCATCAGGCTCAGGTGAATTCCACGCCTCCTACCCTAAGGCTGTGGGAGCGAAGCCCAGCACTGGCCTGTCCTGCGCAGCACCACTGACACTCCGGAGCACAAGAGTTTGGTTTAGTGAGGGATGTCCACCCTCTGACAACAACTTCTCCACTACAGCCCTCCTTTCTTCTCTTCAAATCTCACAGGGAACTTGGGCCAACTTTTTCACTTGACTTCAACCAAACAGGTAGATTCTTCCACACGTTCCTTTGCAGTGACAAAATAATGGAAAAGCCACACAAGCACAGGAACACCCCTAAAGCCTGCACTCAAGAACATGGCTTTCATGTTTACTTCTTCCAAGGGTTCATCTTAAGTCTCTGAATTAAGGAAAGAAAAGCTGCACAATAAGGCAGGTTATTCTGATTGCATCTGACAGTGCTGAAGTGCATCCCTTGCTCCTCAAGAGACTCAAGATTTCCTGGCCAGCAGGACTTGGAGCTGCAGAGAATTACCTTGTCACATGCAGCCCAGTGCCCCGGGCTGCCACTGACAGTGCAGTGCCAGTGACCGAAGAAGAGCAGCAGGGCTCGGTAACTCTTAATCAAACCAGCCCCTTCTCTCCCAACACTGCTCCCTGTGATCCCAGCAGCTGCCTCCTGCACTCTCCCTGCCTCAGCAACCCCAACACTTACCAAAAATGCAGACCCAAGGCCATGGATAAAGCGCAGAGATCCCCAGAAGTGTACATGGAAACTCGTCAGGAGTCTGCCAGCTCCTGTACTCACTGCCAGGCATGGAAGTGGCTGCACTTCCATTGCGAACTGAGGCTATATCAGAGAGAATCCCCCAGCAAAAGGTCAGCAACTAATCCACCGAGCTGTGGCACAGTGTATCACTCACTCTGCCTTGGAATGACACATGGAGACAAAGGGAAAAAGAGACAGAAAATCTATCCTGGTAGAAATAACACCTCCAGCTACTGGCTGTGGAAAGTGCATTTCTGAAAGCCTCAAATCATCCACAAATGATTGAGATAAGCAGGGGAGGCAGCGAAAGCTGAGCCACCATGAGGGTGAAGCAGACAGGTGAGGGAAAAGCATCACATGTCTATATTTGGTTGCTGGCAGCTTCACAGTGATGTCCAACTCCAATGGACAATTAATAATGGAGAATTCCTTTAATGTGAAATGCTGAGCGGGATGGAAAACGTGTGGACAAAGTGCAAAGGCACAAATGTTATCAGGTCATCAACCCTGTCCCAGGCTGGCCAGCCTGTCTCTGCTGACCAGAACCAGAGTAAGCACCCTGCTTTGCCTATCTGCAGAAATCCATCTGGCATTTTCTGCTCAGGAAGTGGGACTGGAAATCCTAGAGGAGCTCCATGTTCCCACTGCAGAGCACACAGCCCAGCTCATTGCCTTGGAACAGCCTGACCAACCTGTGGGCATGCTCATCTGGCCTTCATCAGGATTCTAGTCTAGTCTAGTCTAGTCTAGTCTAGTCTATTCCACCCTAGAAACAAGCCCTGCATACTTTGAACACATTTCAGACCAAACACAAATATCCAAGCCAGAGCAATTTGCCTCTCTCTGCTGTAACCACACTCCCTGGCAGAGCTGCTGTGGCACCCTGGGCTTCATTTGCTCTACGAGTTCAAAGGCTGCAGTAACAACCAGCAGCATATTCCACAAACAGGGAAAGCAAATGAGGGAATATTTTAACCAGTGCTCCTCCTCTGCATCAGAATTGGATGTGTCAGTTGTTAAATTGTGTGCATTTTTCAGCTCCTTTCTGAAAGGCCATCACACAGTCCCCATTTCCACTGCAAATTGCTTCACAAATGAGAAATTAAAGGATAATGTTACATTTCCCACTGCAATTAGGCAGGGCTCCTGACAGACAGGGATAATGTGTTCCACATACAGGTTGTTACTTACTAGAGAGGAAGCTGGGAAGATCTGTGCTTTCACAAGACATTGTATACCAATAAACCTGGGGCCAAGTGCTGGAGGCCCTGGCGTGTTCCTGTTTCTCCCACAGACCCAGGGAGGGACTCCTCTTAAGGGACTGGCCCCACTGCAACTCTGCACAGCAGCAGATCCCCATCCAAGCCCTGGCCAAAGCCTGACATCCTTGCTCACAATTCACTAGGAGGAGGGAAAGCATCCAAGTCCTGCACACACTGACAGGTAAGTTTCTAGGTGAGCTAACCCTGATTAGATCTGACTGAGCTCCAACTTCATTTCTCAACCAGGCTGCGATCTTTATTTACCTGGATGCTCTGCTGCTGCTGTCAGGTGGAATAACTCTGCACGGGGCTTCTCTAAGTCACCAACAAAGGAATAATTGAAGGGGAGGTTTGCTGGGACCTGATGGAGCAGCCACGATGCACAGCTCCATTCCCGGCCTTCACCTCTCTGCATCCTAGAACAGCCTTTAGTCACAGTCTCTATGCACAGATACAGGGGTGAAGGAGGTTTCAGATTTAACAGCACCCCACCAGCAGATTCCTTTTGGGGGTCAACAGGAATTACTGACCAAAATGTGGCTCACCCCTGTGTGCCAGGTGCTCATTCAGCTCCTGCTCCTGTCACAAGTGAGGATGATCTCAGACTCATCCAGCATGGGAGGCTCTCACCAAAGGCCATCCTCTCTTCTTTTGGGATGGCAAATCTCCACAGCCACAGAACACTCCAGCAGTGTTTATAGCCAGCACAGCTCCAGCATTCAGGTCATTAAGGACATTACTTGGCCCATCAGGCACTGCCACAGCAATGAAGTGCGCAAAACAGCAAGTCAGAGGAGCACAGGAAACATGTTTTCCACACTACCTGTCTGGTTCTGCTGGAGATAGGATTACAAATTATCTAAGTCCTCTGCAGGACGAAAAGGAACCAAAATTATTTTTGTGGAGAAGAGAGGTAGAGTAGGAACTGAAATGTTAATACCTAAAATTTAGGGACCATTTTTTTCCTTCCAGCCATTTGATAGATCCGATCACTTTTCAGCCCTACCAGCCTGCACTTAGTTTGTGAAATAAAACAAAATTTTATTTACAAGTTATGGTGCTGATTTAATTATTATTAGTTATTGCTACTGTTCAGAATAAGTAAAGTGTGGTAAGAAGAGTTGAAGTGTTGCCTAAGCACAAGTTAAGTCAAAGCAACAAACAAAAGATTAGGCACTTGCCAAAATAATCTGTGCAGGTTGCAGGGACAAATTAAATAATCCTCAGCATGGAGGAAGCAGAATTGAGGATACAGAGGTTGGGCTTTCTTTTACATTTTTAAGGCCCCCATTAAAAAAACAAAGCTACCATGCCCTATGGAAATACCATCTGCCTGCCTGTGGGTGTGTAACAAATCTGCCCTATGCAGAAAGGTTTACAGCCCTCTGGAAAAGGGGCCTTTTCTGGTGAGCCAGGCATGGGGAGCAGGAGCAGTGCCAGGTGGGCATATCTGTGTGGGACACATAATCAGTTGGGTGCTCTAGTGTGTGACTCCTCATAAAATCCAGTGCTGGAACAGCTCACACTGCTCCCACCTCCACCCATCTCTTTTGCATCTCATTGGCATTTGAGAACATTAATTGACTCATTATTTAAATTCCTGTTCAAGGGAGGAAGCTGATTAAGGCAGGCAGATGCAGGATCTCCAGACGGCGTTGTTGTCCTGGCAGTTTACCCGAGTTATTACAATGCTTAGTAGGTAATAGGCAGGAGAACAGGGAATGAGGCCTGGGAAGGGGGGTCCTTGCAGGATGGGCTTTAACCCACAGTGACACAGCCCTGGCCCTGCCCAGGCTCCAGCAGAACAGCCCAGACCATCTCAAACCCAACCCAACAGCAGGGGCTGGTTCAAGATAACCAGACAACTTTCTACAAGAACTCTGCGATACATTTTCAGCAGCTTTTGTACAATGAATTGTTACTAAAACAGCACAATCTTCCAAATTGCTGTTAGCTAAAGATGGGCTTTGTATGACTTGATATTTATCTCTTTTGACCTTTAATGCCTTTTGCAGTAATTGTTGATCCAATAAAAATCTACTTTATCAGTCTTGTCCTGGTAGAAATATAACTACAAGCTTTTGTTAGGCAGCCCCGTGGCAGTCTGCTACTAAAAGTCCTGATTTTGTTTAACTTGTTCTTCCCAATAGAGCATCACAGAACGGTTTGTGTTGAAGGGACCTTGAAGATCATCTCATCCCAGCTCCCTGTCATGGTCAGGGACATCTTCCACTATCCCAGGTTGCTCCAAGTCCCATCCAATTTGGCCTTGAACACTTCCAGGGATGGGGCACCCATAGCTTCTCTGGGCAACCTGTGCCAGGGCCTCACCACTCTCACAGTAAAATATTTCTTCCTAATATCTAATCTAAACCCAATCTCTTTCTGGTTAAAGCCATTCCCTCTCATCCTATTACTACAAGCTCTTGTAAATAGTCTCTCTCCACATGTTGGCCCTTCTCTCCTCTCTGATGAATTGCACTGAATAATCTGCATGCACAACAGCTTCGCACAGCCAGGGAGAGGAGGAGGAACCCTTCCTTGCCTGGCTCTGGTGCAGTGTTCTTGCCTGTACTGAGAGCTCCACTGCTGGTCCCTTCACTTTCAGATGCACAATCACCAACCTGATGCAGGAAAATATCCCTCATGGAAGTCTATTAGGAGTGACAAAGCAGACAATAATGGCTCCTTTGGTGCTGTTATGATCTGTCACATAAATACACAATTAAGGACTTGTTAAAAGGCAGATTATGTAAATATACATTAAAGTTCTTTTAAAGATGCAGATTATTGACCCACTGGAACTGAACAACTACTCTGGAACTGTTCAGAAACACACATGAACACTTGGAAGCAGCCCCATTACCAACCCTGAAGTCCTGCAGCTTCTACCACAGTGACTTTTACAATGCCTTTACAATGTAAATATATCTGTGTGGAGAGCAGATACCTCTGGGGTCTGCTTGCTTGGGAAACTGCTCTTCCACAACTTACAAGGAGAACGGGCCAATTCTATCAAAAGGTAGCATTTAAAAAAAAAAAAAAAAAAAAAAAAAAAAGACAAGCTAGCAATTGTTCTCAAATCCAAACTGCACGTGGAGCCATTTCAGAACCTGATGGGTGCACTGAATTTCCATGGAAACTCAACCACCCAAAATGTACATACACTTGTGAAGCCAGAAGTATTCAGAATCTGCCAAGGTAGATTTTGCCCAGCAGAAGGGAGTTAAGCACTGAAGAAAATTACTGTTTTTTCCCCTCAGCATGGTCCAGACACTACACTAACCCAAAGATTAATCTCTATCTACATCAGCAGCTCAGTTTCTCTCCCCGAGAAAATCCTGCCTTTAAATGTTCCCCAGCAGTGTGAGGATGCCAACTGGATGTGTGCTGGTACGAGTGTGGAAAACAGTGCCAACAACACTCCTCCAGAGAATCACAACCCAGGGAATTCTTTTCAAAGAATCCCTTTTCCACTGTTCTTACAAGAATGCTTGGATCCTGAAGAGAGCTGGGAGAGAGATAGAGCAGGTTTTCAGAGGAAACAAAAGCCAAAACTCCAGCTGAAGGGCTAGATCAGATTTCACTGCTGCCCTGGCAGAGAGCAGCTCTCCTGACAACAGATATATCGGACAGCTTAAAAAGTGTGATATGTGTGCCCTGGAAAAGGAGATAGGCAGCCAGCCCAATGTGGTAAGAAACAGGAAACCTACTTGATTCTGCACACTATTTTGGAGGCACTCAGTTTGTAGTACCTGTCACTGTTTGCAGCTTGCGATCTACGCCACACTCCACCCTGTTCCACTGCTGGATCTTCACATCTGCTTTCCACATCTCCTCTTCCTCAGTGGCTGAGCCATGGCTGGCCCCAAAATGGCAGGAAGTGACCCACAGCCTGCTGAGAGCCTCAGAATGGTGGGAACCAAACCACAGAGTGCTGAGAGCTCCTAAATGGCAGTGACTGACCCACAGCCTGCTGAGAGCCCCAAAATAGCCATGACTGACCCACAGACAGCTAAGAACCCCCAAATGGCCATGACCGACCCACAGACAGCTGAGTCCCAAAATGGCCATGACTGACCCACAGACAGCTAAGAACCCCCAAATGGCCATGACCGACCCACAGACAGCTGAGTCCCAAAATGGCCATGACTGACCCACAGACAGCTAAGAACCCCCAAATGGCCATGATCGACCCACAGACAGCTGAGTCCCAAAATGGCCATGACTGACCCACAGACTGTTGAGAGCCAGAAAATGGCCGTGACTGACCCATGTCCTTACACAAAATGGCTGCGACTCACACACAGCCTGCTGAGAGCCCCTAAATGGCAGTGACTGATGTATCTCTGTGAGTATACAAGAGGCAGACACAGAGGGAGAATAAAGTCAAGTTTCTGTTTGCAGGATTTCAGTAAATTTCATCAGGTATCCAAATACTTCTTCCCGTAAAAGCTGATACCCGTGTATTGAATAAAAACAGCAACCAGCAACTCCTGTGACTAAAAGACATATAGCACTTGGCATGTCCACTTGGCCTCAGCTTTTGGAAGGGTTGCTTGCAGGACTTCTCCAGCCCTGCCCAGCTTTGCCAGGTGTGTTGTGCTGACACTGAGGCAGGGGTTGTGAGAATGGGAACAGCTCCGGGAGAGCAGAAGCAGCAGGAGTTAGGCACAAGTAGTGCTTTAGGGAGAATAAAAGCCGCTGTAAGAGGAGAGCTGGCTGCCTGACAAACACGTTCCAGCAAATATCAGGATCTTTAAGGTCTGTTGCTTTACCAGTCAGCAGTAGCTGATAACAACAGACACAGAGCGAGCGGCTGAGGATAGAATATTCCGTGTAAAAACCCTGACTTACTAGCTCTCTCACAATGACCAAGCTGAATGCCCAACCCACGTGTCTATGCCGCAGGAATGGGAAGACAGACCCTCCCTGCCCAGCTTCCCCTCTGCGGGGGCACAGGGGATGTACGCCAGCTCCCCACCCCTGGTTTTACCCCCACTTTGAAGCTCAGTGCAGAGGACCAGGAGCTGCCAGCACCCTGTTCTGCCTGGGGCTGGTGCTGATGAGCTGGGCAAAGGCTTCCCAGGCTCTGGTGCCAGGCAAACCAGTCCCTCCTGACAGTGCCAGACCGGAACCCTGGAGGCAGGAACAGAGAGCAGGGCATGGTGGTACTTGCCAGCTCACAGGCAGAACTAAGAAAAAAATCAACCGTTTGCTTCAATGCATGACAAAAAATAGATTGTGCCATTCAAAATGTGACAGAACTAAGAAAATGCAGAGGAAAATGACGCTATAATTGTCTATTTTTGTCCAGTCATACCTCTGGTAGATTCTTCTAAAAAGGACATTTTACAGAAAGACAAAAAAAGAAAACCCATCAACCCCAACCCTCTCCAACTACTTTTGTCAGAATTGTTTAGACCCAAAGGAAAAGCAAGTCTTGTTAAGGACACAAAGCAAGTTAAATCCAGGTAAATGAGTGCTGTGATAAAGTCGGCACCGTCTTGGCGGAATATCTTCTTTTAATTTGCCAAGATTGTGTCAGGGCAGCTTGAGGAGCAGCTGAAATCCCCAGGCCTGCTTAGGCCAGGGAAGTATACGTGCCTTAGGTACTACTGCCCTTACTGCAGTGTACCTGAACTACAATGATTCTGTTTCTGAGGAACAACCAGCTGACAGCAATATCTGGACCCTCTGCTGCTGCTGGGGAAAGACATTTCCTTCAAGTGCTCCTTTACTGATAAAGGCAGACATTGGCCCTGAATTACTGCTTTGGAGTGCCAGTGTCCAGAGCCTAGGACTCCTTCTTTCTTCTCCACAGAGCTGGTGATATTAGTGTAGGTTTTCCTTCTGCTTTCAATTCTTTGTCCATGACAGATTTCACAGTAGGAAACAGTTCTGTGGCATATGGCCACTAAATTACTGAAACTTCAGAAACTTCTGTCCATGAGTTAATTTTAAAACTGAGGAAACAGATTTTTAAAAAAAAAAAAGAAACCACTACACTAGACCACATAAAACCCTTCCCTCTTTCCCTAGCCTTGGACATGCTCTCTCCTGGGTTGCAGAACCAGCCTTGCCATGGCTGTCCCTCTAAAAGGGTGTGAAGTGTATGTAATTCACATAAAGTTCAGTAGATGCATCAAGACTAGGGAGGAACTGGAAAAAAAAGAAATACATCAAAAAAGGAAACTCATAGATTTACCAATCCAAACCCACAGAATGACTGGAAAAACAGACAAACTAAAGCCACACATGTTTTGGGCATCTCCAGTTCTCCCTTTGCCCTGTGCCAGGATAAGATTCTCCTCATCTCAGCTTGAACATGTTCCTTCTGGAGTGCATGAGACAGCTCTGTGGAAGCATGTGGTACAAGTAAATTGTGTCTTCAGGCTCTAGCCAAAATACTGTGAAAGATAAGATGTCTTGGGTTTGGGTTTTTTAACTTAATAAAGGAGGAACTGGGCAAATCTAATCATTCTAATGAAGGAGTTTGTGTAGGATTTCTTGTGAGGATACACCACCAGCAAGACAAAGCTTACAGGTGCAGGGGTGGGGAAAGCAGGCAAACACAGCAACTCTGCCCAGGCTGGGCACACGAGGCTTAAACCAGGCAGAGCCAAGAGCCCTTCCTTCCCAGCCTAGATCATCAAATCACGAAGGCAACACAGGCAATGCGAGCCCAGAAGAAACCACCCTAAAGCCCCAGCAGAACCTCCCTGCACCACAGGGAGCTCTTCTGCAAACCAGGAGGCTAGTGCTGCCCCCAACACCCTGATTGGATCTGGCACGGCCAAGGTTTCTCAGTGAGAAAATGTACAGCTCCCTAATGCTGTTGACAGAAAGCCACACTCAGACCTTTTCAGAGGCTCTCAGGAGTTATTATCACAGATTAACTACGGCGGGAGCAAAAAGGTTTAAAGTCTTGTTTATAGTTAGCCCGTGGCTCTAAATTAGCAACTTCTCTCTGAAATGATCACTTGAGTCACAGGCGTTAATGAGTCAGGCTTAGCCAGGAGGGGTGAGGAAGGAGGGAGAAAGATCTGGAGCCACGACTTTGCAAAAAGGCAGTATGAAAATCTCAGTAATTTCTGAAGTCAAACTGTATTTTAATCAATGCTTCTCAAATCAGATGAAGAAGCTACACTGTGACTTTCCCAGCTGTAAAAAATTGAAGTCTGGTTTCACATTTGCATGATTTTGAAGGTCAAATGCCTGCTATCCAAGTCTTACTGATCCATATGGACTAGAAATGCCACAATATGCAATCATCATGAAGGCAGATTGTCTCCTGTAAATCTGTCCTTTTTGTAACACATTCCGAATGTACCGTATTGGATGGATTATAAATCCATTCAGGAAACGCAGACGCTGCTGCATGGAGCAGCACCGGTTTGTGGGAGGGATATGCTGGATGTGGTGTGTCCGTGGCGCTGGGAGCGGCAGGGACAGATGGCCCAGGCCTGCCCTCCCCAGAGTCAGCAGGAGCATTGCCATCCCCTGCACACGATGGAAGCCTGCATTTGGGTAGAAAAGGGCCTTTATTAGCACAAGGCTGAGTCAGTCTGCATCTAGGAATGGATAAAATCGGAAAAAACAGGTAGGCAGGGCTGTGGGAGCCCTCCCCTGAAGGGAGCAGGCTGCTATTTGTCTCCCAGCTCCTTGCTGTACGGTCTGGGCAGCGCATGGGGCTGGGGAGCAGACAGCTACAATACTCTGCTCCTCCATTCCTTGGGCAGGGGAAAGCACAGGAATGCTGCTTCACATGAAACCAACAGCCATTACTCCCAGGTTAGGGACTTTGGAATGACATGCGTTTTCCTTGGAGAGAAGGGCTGGGTGGTCCCTGCTCTCTCCTGCAGCCTTGGAGCACATGGCACTTCCCTTTCTCCACTTTAACAGATCCCTTTACATGTTGCCATTTTTTCTTCCAGCACATGCAATTGAAAAGAGACATATGGAGACCAGCATGCAAACCCTGCAAACATTTCAGCTTTGCTTCAAAACTAATGCTAATCCATTTTTTTAACTTCTTCCCCCCCCCGCTTCTGCTACCTCTGGAGTGAGTTCCCAAGAATCTGGGGGTGGTTTAAGCCAACACTGCAGTTCTCAGCAAGTGGCAGGGTGTCTGCCCACCAAACACTCTTCCTCTTGTCTTATTTAATCACATGCAGACACAGGGTCACCCACAGCATTCCCACAAGAGCCTGGGAACTGCTGGCATGGACAGCTGGGATAAGCACATCTGGGAAACCACATCCTGACAGCAATCCACCCGGAGTTTCATCATACACCAGTTCCCCTCTTTTTCCTGGTGTCAAGGAAAAGCCCCATAGTACGAGCTGTGAAAATCCTGCCGCAAGCCTGTGCTGAGCATTACCTGGGAATGAGGCAGGCACGAGCTGAACAGACCTTTACAACAGAACGTGCATCTGCCAAGACAGAAATACCCGGCAAGCTTCTGGTGCTGGCAGCGTGTCAGGCGCGCAAGCTGTCTGAGCAGCGGCTCCCGATGGGCCTCCAGGCTCCAAGTGTGGGCCCACCCCGGCCGCGGGGCCCACGGGCCACACGCTCCCCATCCCGCCACCTGAGCGTGCACCAGATCGGCACGGCTCCAGGGAACAGGAACCCTTCCAGGGCTTTCCGTGCAAAGGCTCTGCAGCAGGCGCAGAGCTGCTTTTCCCCCTCTTCCTCTCTCTCTTTTTGTTCAGTTGCCTGGCATCCGCTAACCCACAAGCTGCTGTTTCCCTTTCCAAAGAAGCTCTGATGGGTGGAGGGCCAGGAAAAATTAGCCCAACTGATGAATGCAATCTCGACAGAAAATATGTTTTTTATCAGAGACCACATGTTGCCAACAGCAATTAAAGTAAAACTGGGAGATTTCGTCGGATATAAGCCTGCATAAAACCCCCTGGACCCACTGATCAGGTGCCTGTCAGCTCAAGAGGATTACTTGGATGCTCCGGAGCCTGCTGCCGCTGGGAAGGGCAGCCAGGGCCTGAGGAGGGTGGCAGGAATGCCCAGAGCAGCATGTGTGCTCACTGGGAGCCTGATGCCTACCCGATGGTGTGGCTAGGAGAGTGCTCCCAGGCCTCAGAGGGAAGCACTCGGAATGCCAGCCATGGCACAGCAGAACCTGTCTCCAAGGTGTACTTTATTTACTGGCCTTCCCAACAGCCCAAGGAACAAGTAACCAGAGAGCATCACAGCTCCAGCTGATGAGGACTTTCCCTCATTACTACCATTTGTACTATCTATGTCACACTCCTGAAGTGACAGAGGCTTGGCCCGTCAGCCAGGAGAGGAGCTGAATAAATCAATAAATCAACACAACTGGCAAAGCAATAACAGGAGTAAAGGGCTCCAGTATCCGAGTGTGTGCAGCAGGCAAGCCCTGAGAGACCCTGGTGGATGGATCCAGAGAAGGGAGAGAAGTGTGGATAATAAAGGATAAAGGGATGATGCAGTGCGTAAACAACAAAGAAGAGGGGTAGGGCAGGAGCAGGTGAGGATCACTGAGCAGTTTCCTGGGAAGCTGAAACCAAGAGGATTTATTTTTTGACTGGATGAACCACAGCCTGGATGAACAGCTCCTGGGACCTAACTACAAATCATTTTAAAAGCCTCTGTATAAATAGTTATCATCATGCCCTAACAAACCACTTAAACCACACAGGTCTGCTTTGGGTACATTATCACACCAAAGCACATGCCAAGGTCAGAGCCCTCAATTTCCATGAGTCAGGTGTTTGTTTTAGTTCTGGCTCAGAAGACTTTCAGGTAAGAAAAACAAATCAGGATTTTGGGACTATCCTGGGCTTAGGGGGAAGAAAGTTCATCAGTCCCAGGATTTCAGCCTAGATTGACTGTAGCAAGATTCTACAGTGATCAGCCCCCACCAGAGAAGCTAGAAAAGTTTATTCTTCAGACTAGTATATGAGATCATGTAATGGATTTATGTCACTCTGCACACATGCAGAGATAACTACACTCATGTACACACAGATACACCCAAACTCAGCCAGCCGGGGTGACAGCCAGCTCAGGTGTCCAGGATGCAGACATCTGGGGAAGGTTTCTATGGCAGCATATCCCACGGGGCTGCACCACAGGGCTGTAGGGACAAGTCCTTGGTGCAAACCCAACCCCAAAACTCTGCCAAGCCACTATACCCGAAAACCAGCACCTCTCCTAGTGCCAGCACTGCCTCCACCTTACAGTGTCCTCTTGTCACTTGTCACTTAGTGGAACACCTATTAAAAGGATAAATGCCATTAAAAGGCTGCTGTACATTAGACTGCAGTGTGGCCATGCGAGAGCCAGGTCGAGGCTGTCACCAGAGCACCTGTTGTGCTCCTCCACAGGCAGAGCCACCGGAGCTAGGAATCTAGGGGGCCCCACACCTTTCAGAGCACAGCTGGATATTAACATACGACAAAAAAATGCCCACATTGCTGCCTGTGAGCCCTGATTATCTGTGACCACCAGTGTCACAAGCGATGATTTCAGCACTGCTGGCACGATCTGCTCTCCCAGGCGTGGGGCTGGAACCTGTGCCACAAACCAGTGACGCTCTCACGGCTGCGCTCGTCCCCTGCAACAGTGACACCAAGTGACATCTGCATTTGGCCCATAAGCAGGGCAGTTCACCTGACACAGGGTGGCCCAATTACTGCTAAAGACCTTGTCTGTCTGATCCGGAGATGGCCCTGGATCCCAATACAGCTCCCATTTAAGAGTATTACAGAGGAATCAATCACCCGTCCAAAGGGAGCAACACACACAGCTTGGCTGTCAGGAGAGGCTGCTCCTTATGAGCGGTGCATCAGGCTCTGCCTCAAGAGTGGAAGTGACAAAGAGCCAGGCTCAGTGGCCAGCAGTGACCTCCAGCGAGAGCGGCAGCAGCAGCAGGGAGGCCGTAAGTGTGCCACAGGGAGTGCCAGAAGCCCAGGAGAACCCCCGAGCAAACCAAGCTTGCTCCTCCTGCCTGTGTGCAGTGAGCGCCACACTGTCGTGGCCAGCCTGCATTGCCAGCGCAAGTCTGGGCTACGGGGAGAAGGGATACCAAGTGCCATCCTGGTTCAGACATTCACTTCTGCATCTGTTCAAGGGAAATACAGATGCAGGGAACAATCTCCTTTAGACCCTCGGTACCACCACGTTCTGGACAGGAAGTGACTGTGTCTGCAACTAGACAGGAGCAGAATTTTGTCAGGAGTGTGGACGATTTGCTCTGTAACACACAAAGGCAGGGAGAAGAATCTCTGGTTTATGTTAGATACCTACCTTGTTTCCTGTAAAACAGCCAATCCCATGTGAATGCAGGGTGCCAACAGCTTGTGTTTGTGGAGAAAACAGAGCAAAAGGGTTAAAGAAAATCTCTGAATGGTCAGATCTAATTAGCATCCTGATGCTGATCTAGAAGGGCAACTGCAAAGTAAATTAATAGCATTTCAGAAAAACCAAACAAACCACCATTTAGGAGTTGTCCACAGGAATGGGAACAGGGTACCAATACTCTGATGGAGATATCAAAATGATTACCCACAAAATGCTCATTTCTGACATGCCTGTAAAAGACATTCATTCAGAAAAACCCAGGGAAAGGACAGAGAGATGAGCACCAAACAGCAGCAGTGGATTAAACCAGTTCCTTTGATTCTAGTAAGTTAGAAGTTCAGCACTGATGTGTTACACAACTCTCAGGGAACCCAACATCTAGGGAAAAAATTCAAGAGAGATGGAAGCCAAACATCTCTGCCTCTAATGGAGCCAGAGTCTCCCAGGTCTGTGACCCTCAGATGCATCCATGAATGCCAGAAGCATGATGTTACAGCCAAGGGTGACACAGGGCAGGAGGCCATGCAGCAAGGACGAACTGCAGGGTGAAGTTCACCCTCCATGGTAGGACTAATTCCTTTCACTAGAATTCAATTCAGCTCTTCCAAACATAGTGGGAGCCAGTGTGAGAACAAAAAGGACCAAACTGAGAGGAAATTTAGAGTCTTTGTTATTAACGGGGGGACAGTGAAACCACTGGGACATGTAAGACAGGGAGTGCAATGTGCTGCTCCTCTCTGTAACTCAGGGTTAGATGTTCGTTTTGCTGGAAAGACCTCTAAGGAGGGGGAAGCTACACGCTACTCTTCATTCTCTACATGCTTCCATGGCCTTTTCCCAGGCCTGGCTGGCCATCCAGTGCACTGTGACACCACTTCTCCTCACAGAGCTCCTGGGGGAAAGAATTAGGAATACAATGAAGTCGTGGGGGAAAATCCTTTCTGGGAGCTAAGTTGTGGCTCCACTGTGAGGATGCAGTGCCCAGCAGGCTGCACCAGCACCACTGACATCAATGCAGCCAGGCTGATCTGTATGTGAATTTGCGTTGCATTTTATACATAGCCTTCAAACGCCTTGAAGTGAAAATGTTTTTAAAAGGAGAGAAGCCACATGGAAGTAGCCTCCAGCCTCCATCCATAACAGAAGCCATGACAATAGTCTGAAGAGCAATATTCGGTGCACACAAAGAAATGCTCCTGAAGAAATGAATTTGGAACACCAAATAATTTCTGTTCCTTTTTTTATCTAAGTTCTGTCCTGGGCCTCTTCACACACAATCCATATCCACTTCCCAAAAGATCCTAGACAACTTGGAATAATGATTCCAGGCTGCCCTGGCTTCATGGGACTCAGCAGCAGATCTGGGTGTTCTCAGGTGTTATGGGCACACTCTGTAGGTAGAGACTGGAGCCAGGACTGCCCATGGCGTCTGGGATGCTGTGGGTGCTCTGGCAGCCTCTGCCCATCCCTGTATAGCTCAACTCCAATTACAACCTCATTCCACTTAACGGGGCCTTGATGGCAATTTCATTACTCAAAAAGTCACATTTATTAGTCCATTGTAATGTGTTGTGATTGTAACTCTAATGCTAATATAAAGAAGTTTAACCTCATTCCATTTTCCATACAGTTAAAAACCTGGTTACAATGATCATAAATCAGGGTTTCAAATGTCATAAAAGCAGAATTGCAGCTCTACACTATGCGTATCTTTTTTTAATCTTTGCATTTCATATTAATTTCAGATCCAGTATTTCACAACTCCACCTACAACCCACATTTTATTTAGATTATCATTATGATAGCAGAAAAAATTCCTCACCCTGCATATAATTTGCATGATTTAGGTAGACTGTGTTTTCAATTACATTAATAACCTAAAATGAGGCAGACTGATTAGAACCCTTTCTCTCACTTAGAACGAATATTTTCATTAGTGATGCCTTTGGAGATGCCCCTCCTTCCTCAGCATTCCACACACACCCCCCACACCACGATGGATACTGTAAGGGAAACACTCCCTAACTTTGGTGTCAATGGATCCTGCTCCTCATGGGAAGCCAGAGGCAGAATGGACAGACCCTAAAGAAAGACTCTGCAGCTAGGCTGGAACTCTTCACCTCATCTCTTCCTTTCAAGGGCAGATAATTTCAATTTTTTCCTCAACTATTTTCAGAGATGTTGCTTAGAAAATAACAAGTTTTGTCCTGAAGGCATTTCAATGCAAACACAGAAGGTCTGGATCCAGAATACCTTCACAGTGCCCTGGGTTAGCTTCTTTCCTGGTAACTCACAGATTTTAACAACAAAGAACACGTACCAAACATGCCAAAAAGTTTAGGTTTGAGCAGGGACAAGAGGAACCTCAGCTTCAGTCTACAGAAGAATGATAGCCCTGGAGGTTATGCCTCACTGATCTTACAGCCTTGATACTAAGCTTATCTACCACTGCACAAATGATGGCAATCATGCCATGCCATGCCATGCCATGCCATGCCATGCCATGCCATGCCATGCCAAGAAAGAAAGAAAGAAACAAGGGATTCTCTGAAACTATTTCAGTTTGGTCTTCGGGATCTCAAGGTGAGCTAGAAAGTAGAAAAGATAGCTCACAGTAAGCACCTGTTAATTACAATATTCTTTTTCCATCAGTTCAAAGCCTCTGCAATGCTCTCAGGCAGACACCAAGAGAAGGAGGACTGGCTCCCAAAGCTAGAAGCACCAGAGCTCTGTGTGGTGCCTACTCACAGTCAGAGGAGAAAGCAGGAGGAGGAAATGCCGCTCTTGGAGACTGCAGAAGGGGAGAGAAGATGGGCCCATTCTCCTGCTGCAGGCACCCCACAGGCTGTGAATCTGGGTTAGAGGCAGAAATGGATGTGCTTTTTTAAGCACTTTGCATCTTGGGCAAGGCTTTCCTTTAAAAGGGTTCGCCTTGCATACCCAGGGAGGGACTGACAGACCTGTCACAGCCTGGCTCCCTTGCACACCTGGAGAAGCTGACAGGGCTGTCAGAGCCAGAGATGCAATGCTATACTCTGCTCCCAGCCACTCCAGCTGCTGTGGGGCTGTGGTCAGACCCGGAGCCCTGAATGGAGCCGCTGGAACGTGAGGAGATGGGTCTGCAGAGTCACGTCTTGTTCCTGGCCACCGCCACTGCCAACAAACCCATCTCTTCTTTTTCATCCTGCCCAGGGAGGGAAATGCAGCTCCTTAAATATTTTAGGTCCAGGGGCAGTGGGGAGGGACAGCCAGGAAGGGAAAGCACCTCAGCCCACCACCTTGTCAATGTGGATGCTGGCACACTCCCACAAAATGCCTGACGGTCCGAGCCTGAGGCAAAAAAGCTCTGCCCAGCCCCCATGGCAGCTGTTTATCTGCTCCATAGATGTGGGAGGACTACTATTCCTGCCTCCACAACCCTCCGCTCCATTGCCAAGGGGAGTCTTCGCTGGGAATTGGACTCAAAATGCATGCAGCAGAAACCCAGCAGCATCTGTCTGTGCTCTGGAAAGAGACCTCCCAGAGCAGGGACCTCCCAGCCCTCCTGTCCCACTCAGACATTTGTTCCCTTTCTGCATCCCTCTCTCCAGCGCTCCTGGGATCCATCCTGCCTCCACCCTGCACAGGCAGGGACATTGCCATGAGGATGGAGAAACAGAGACCTTTTATGAACCAATTTTGTCCCCTTCCCCCAACCCTGGTCCCTCTTCATGAGTTTTCGATCAAGGCAGCAGCAGCACCTGCTTTCAGAACAGCCTGACTTTGTTCAGTCTCAGGGTTTACTCAACGCCTTGGACCATTTCATCTACATCACTTACACATCCACAACATTACCTGGAGAAATAAAACGAGGAACCTCTTTCCCTCAACCAAATTTCTCCCTGCAGTTTAAGCTTGGAGGGCTTTCACTACCTGCTCTTGGCTGTGTACTCCTCCAAAATCCCACCCAGCCGCAGCACTGCACAGGCCAGGCCTGTCCCTCAGCCCCTTCCACCTGCCACTCTTCCTTCCAGGCCTCAAGTCCCTCTCCTGACAATGAAACCAGTTTGGGTCTCCAGTGAAGGGTATCTGAGCCCTTCTCAAAGGTTCCCTCACACCACTCCAGCACAGAGGCAGAGTGCACAATTCCAGCTGTACAGAAACAGACATTTCTGAAATGCCCTCTGACAGTGGGCACCTCCAATAGATTTGTTGGGTTTGTGACAATCCTGCAAACGAATACTGTGGTGCGTAGAATAAAAAGCCAACAGCCCGTTAACTGTGCTCTGTTTCTGCTGACTTAACATTTTCTCCTGCATCAGGCAGAGCGCATCTGGGAAATGTGCTGAGCCATCAGCCTACAGACACTTCCAAGATGACAAACCAGAGGTGTCGATTCCTTCCCACAGCCAACATGACTCTAGGGACACCACAGGACCATGAAATGGCCTGAAAGAACTGTCCCTACCAAGATGCCACTGGTACCATTCCTCATAGGTGCTACACAGGGAAGTATATAAATATTCCTTCAATTTATTTAGAAGGAATTTTATCCTGCTCTGAAAGCACTTTCACCCCAACAGGCACAACACAGAGCGAGGGGACCATCATGGGTCAGTGTTTGAGCTTCATCTAGTGCTTCCACCTATGCTGTAGATCAGCATTCCTAAAAATCCTTCTCTCATATAATGTTATGGGGAGGGAAGAGAAAAAGCAAATACTCTCTGGGGACTGCTGGGCTCGTGGTGTCAACAGCAGAGAATCCTCTAACTCCTGCCAGCCCACCAGCACAACCCAGCCCTTCCCTTCCCTGCTCACACATACTCACATGGATCTAGATACATGATGCTGTCATTCCTCATTTTTCTTAAACCAACCATAATATCAGCTGATATCAAAACACAAGGGCTTGGAGGACTTCAACCCACTCAGCAGAAAAAGGGGTGTCCAAATGCTGTGTGCTTACAGATATTTCACACCTTGGACTACCACAGCTGCTTTCAACATTCCCTGTCATCGGTAAGTCTTGGACTTTGCTTATTTTTATCTCCCAGTTACACTCTCATTTGCATTTCCACAGTATTGTGGAAATGTTAGTTAAGGCTACTGCTTACTAACAACATCAGAGGTACTGAAGAGCAGTACCAAGCTCAGCACATATTGAGCCAATCTTCAGTGACAAGTCAGGCAGAAATAAGCAGCAAGCCATAAATGCCCTCTTTACAAATCCTTGCCACTGAGCTTGGCCAGGTTCTAATTCCACAGAGGGTACAGGCACTGGGCACAAGCCTTGGGGTTACAAGTACCGTGCCCCAAAGCAGCGGTTCTAGCCCTCTGGCACATCTTGTGCCTGGCGTGTTTGAGAGATGCCCTGACACTCTGCTGTTAACCACCATGGACAGACAGGGTGCAGACAGCAGTACTTTCTTCCCTCATTTCCTTCCCAGCACAAATGGTGTCTATGACGTACAGGATTATGAGAGAACAAAGAGCCAGAGGGCAATAAACGGCCTACCGATGGTGAGTTCTCTCCAACCAATGTCACCGAGTTAAATGTATCCCTACAACCCCACCCCTGACTTCTGAGACTCAACTGGCCTGGTGAACACTCAGCTGTCAGTGTTCAGGTTAAGCTGCTGTGCACATCTCCAGCCTTTGCTCAAAGCTCCATAATGAAGAGATTGATTTTTTGATAAAATCATAAAATCACAGGCAGACCCTATCCCTCGAGCCAGAAATCCCCTTTTGGTTGCCATATCATGGCTCTCTGAGACCAGACATGATACTCAGGAGCTCTGCATGCAGGCGTAAAACAATGGAAAATAAAAAACAAAGAAATAAACTTTTTAGGCATCATAGAGGAAACAGCTCCAGCAAACCCTATCCACATGTGGGCTGGGAATATCAGTTCTGGAACACTTGCTGGGGTGTCCAGACACAATTCATTCAGCTACTCAGCTGCTTATTGACACAAGTCCTTCCTTTACACATGAAGGAAGAGCTGCTACCACCTACATTCTACTGTAGGATGTGGAGAGCCCATAAGGCGCTTGTATCTCATTGCTTCTGTGACAGTCCATTTTTGATGCACGCCAGGTAAATGCAGCAAGAAAGGTCCATTTTCCATCCAGTATTGTTCACCAAAGGTAAAACCTGTCAGCAGGCTACTAGCAAGGCAAAGGAACAGGGTTACTAGAAAGCAAACTTGTGCTTACAAGCAAATAAGGGAAAGAGACCTACTGCAGGTTCAGCACCCTCTGGAGTCCAGCTGACCCTCACCCTGGAAATGCAGCAGATGAGACGCCCAAAGAACTGCTCCAATGCCAACTGCTAAGGAAGGAAATTTCCTTTTCTTCTTCCTCACAACAGTGTGCCGTAAACTTGCTGCAGCTCTTTGTCCTTGAAGGCCAGCCTCAGAAGGGAAGACATCTTTAAAGAGAAGTTATCCCCCAAGTTCACAGCTGATATTCCTTTCTTATTTAGGGGAGTCTCTGGGGACAGGACTGTACCAACAGAACTGGGGTAGAACAAGATAAAGGTGGGGCCTTGTGCTCCCCATTACTGGATTTTGGTGGGAGGCCACAGGAACTGACAGGCTTCATACTCATCAAGTAAGTAAATGTATCGACTTCAATACAGCCAAGAAAACACAGACTAGGCAAGATATAGAGGCCCTCACCATCTTGTCACCCTCCAAATGGGAGAAACGCAGTTAACAGCACTAGAGAAATGTTTCCTATTTAATTTTATTAACTGATTGACATGAATTAATGCATTGGGATATTTGATTGTGTCATAAAATGTGTATATGAACATCATGATTCAATTTAATGTACCCATTACTGCTTGATGTGCCATTATATTAGACTAAATTAAAAGAATTTTATGGAAAAAAAATTACAATTAAAGACTCAAACTTGATTACATTCATAACTTAGAGGATATTCACTTCTATTCATGTTTTGAATAATGACAATAAAAGAACCAGAAAACAACACAGACCATGGAAAGATGGACAAAATAAAGTGTGGCAGAGATAAACAGAACAAATGGAATGAGGGTCCATAAAACCCCACCTTCGCAGAGGCTGGGAACAGCTGAGCACAAATCATCAGCACAGCAACAGTGTCTTCCAGCCAGGACAGCAGGAATTTCCTGAAGACCCCAGTGCAGCCCAGCTAAAGGAACATGGAGGCTGATACATTTCCCAAGCTCTCCTGGAGGATCTCTGCTGGAGTTTGCCCCGTGTGCACAGTGTCCCTGGACCACAGCCAAAGTGTTTAACCATGCTGTACAACTTGGGTGCTAGGTTCACCTGCTCTTTTAAGGCTAAGCAGTGCTCTATACCCACCCAGAGGTGTTTGGAAGGTGAGACCATCTCAGGTTTTCAGGTATGTCTGTGTGAAAGGACAAAGGTAAAGGGACCCACATTGTTCCATGTCACTACATTTCAACCATGGCGTGGAGACAGGGTACAATGTTTCAGTTCAGTAACTCAGCGCTGTCTTAGGGACCTGAGCAGGAAAAAGAGACAGGAATTCCCAAAGGGAAAGGACTCTGCCAGAGGACTAAAATCAGCCGTGGGTAACACTTCCTGGCTGGGGCTATCTGAACTTCCCCTTTTTTTCCTGGGACATGAGAATGGTACTAAGAAACCCCAAAAGATCGTCCCAGCATACACAGAAGTGACTCTGGAAAAGGGGTTTGGACTCCAGACAAGCCAGAATTATGATTTAACTGATACAACTGAAGTCTAGCCTGAGTCATGCCTCACCACCTGTGGACAGGAGACTGAGAAAGAACTGGGCACGTTCCTCAGCAATGAGAAGGTAAAGAGCATCTCATTTTCCAGTAAATCAATACCCCAAATTATCCCACAAAATAAGCAGCATTTTAAAACCCACAGCTCTTTTTCTCTTGGGAAAGGAGGGAATGACCAGTAGGATGTGCTGCCTAGCCAGTTCAGTCTGGGCATCAGACACCGGAGCTTTGGAAACACAGGAGTTGGACTTGTGGAGACGTGCATGAGTAAGTGGTGAGGGCCTTGTGGAATATCTGCTTGAAGACATGCCAGCAAGTAAATTGTTGGAGAAAAAAGTACAATGCATGTCAGGTTTTTAATTACATGTCTATTTTCCCAACAAAGAAGTGCAATTAAAGTTAATCATGTCTATTATATTATACAATGCCTCCCTTCCTAATGGAACCAGGCCTGCATGAAGGAAAAGCACATTAACACACAAACCCTGTTCGTACATAAGGATGTTTTATCCCCTGAACACACTCGGATACAGCCATGCTCAATTACGCATCATCCACTCCAGCACACTGCTCCACCAGTGTCTTGGGGAGTGGTAAGAGGGGGGAGTGGGGCTCACTTCCAAACCTCAGCATCCCCAAAGATGTTCTGATGTGCTCACAAGTCCTGGGAGCACACAGGGGAGTCCCTCCCCCTGCCTGCTGTGCACAGCTGTGGCCCCAGGCAGGGACCCACAGGGCTTCAGCAGCCTCTGTCAGGCAGGCAATGCACAGGCTGAGGAACAGCAGCAAAGCTCAGAGCCCCCTACCATCAGTGAGCCAGTGCAGTCTGATGGAATCTGAGGGACACCTACTTAGCAGGATAAATTTTGCTCTCTGGTGTCAATCCAGAGTAGTGCAGTTCATTATGGGATTTAATCCCTGTTACAGCAGGTGTAAATAAGAGCAATTTGATTTTCCCCCCCAGCAGTTACAGAAATAGCACTTCCTGCTTCGGTCTCATTTTATAGACTTCTATGGCTGCAGCCGTCACTGTCTAACTCTGCCTTTACACACACGTGGTGCCTGAAAGAAGCACTCAGCAGCTGGAAGGAAGGAGGCAGCTCTCAGAACTGGCAGAGCCAAAGCTGGTGCCTATCCATCTTTGTATCCACAGTGGTGGCTGTTCTTGGAGCACCCCTGGGCACCCTACAGTGTACAGCAAGGCCAGGGCAGCTGCAGGCAGCTCTGCACAAGCACTGCTGCCCGGGATAGATGGTAAACAACGGGATGGAGAGAAACAACATCAATGGCAGCACTGAGCCCTGCAGCAGACACCACCAGGAGAGCCAGCGCAAGCCCTGCTCCCTGGCTGCTGAGGGTTTGGCCTCCTGGCAAAGAGCAAAAGAGTTCAAGATGGACACAAGCAAGAGGAATGTCCATGCACATTTCCATGCGGTTTCCAGGTACTTTTGGCAAGTCCCATTCCAGCAGCTCCTTGGGTGCTGCAGAGCACGTGCCCCTGCATTTCCAGCACTAATCCAGCCACCAGAAGAGGCTGAGATCAATACACCATGCAGCACAATGCCTAAAAAAGCCTGCTGAGTCCCATAGCTTAGCCTTCAGACAACTCTTCCTGGCAACTGATTCCAGTACCTTGGTTCCCAACTTTTTCTTTTAGTTTTACTTGGATGGCTTGGCTGCATTTCTTTCAGGCTGGAAAACCTGAGTAAATCCGGTGGAGCACTGACAGCTCAAACAGCTTTTGCTGTGCTGATAAACCAGCTAGGACGAAACCCTGAAGAAGCAAATAATTTGCAGAGAAAAAAAGTTTTAATTTCAGCCAAGTGAAAGCAAATAACCAGTGAAGGGCATCATTTACAAAGCTGTCGGAATTTAATTTAGTCTTCAAAAGATCAATTCATAAAAAAACTGCTTTGCTATAAGGCAAAGAGAAAGGGAGGAAGGGAAGAATCCAAATTCAGTAATTTTTTTGGTGAGCACCTCCAACAGCAGCCACTCTCCCTCTTGCTCAACCCAAATCAGACTTTTATATTTCCATGTATTCAACTTTCTTTGCTTTAAACAGAGTCTCTGCAGCTGGCTGGGAGGGGATTTAAGTGGTGGAAGTGTCCACCTGGACAAGGATTTGCTTGTAAGGAAAAGGAAATTCAGCAGACAGTGTCGGGAGTGGAGCTGAACCCAAGCACTGGTTATTAAAATCACATGCTAACTCTTTAGAAGCTGCTTCATCCCATCAAAATGTACATGCTGATCTGAACCAGCACTTGAAATTCCAGCTGCAGAATGCTCACTATTATTGAAGAAGAAATGAAGTGTTTTATGATACTACTTTCAGAAAATTGAAAGACCATGAAAGAGAAAACATATGATAGGATGCTGCAGTTGCCAACTGTTGTCAAAAAGCTATATTCAAAGGAAAAACAGAAATTTAAAAATCACTTAGTGGCTATAGCTGGGTCTGATACATACAGCTGGGCTTACTGAAATATTTTTTAGCTACACAACTGATCTACATATAAAATCCCTCCACACAGTGCACATTATCAGGCTGAAGAGAGACTAAGCACAATACAACTGTTCTGCATAAACAGAACAAATGACAAAGAATATCATCTAGCCAGAGTTCCTCAACAGGCAAGGGGTAACAGAAACTAATGGCCAAATGTGTCCCAACTAGTGTAAATTAAGTCA
Organism: Acrocephalus scirpaceus scirpaceus; assembly: GCA_910950805.1. Classification (NCBI taxonomy): domain Eukaryota; kingdom Metazoa; phylum Chordata; class Aves; order Passeriformes; family Sylviidae; genus Acrocephalus; species Acrocephalus scirpaceus. The sequence continues at coordinate 64,223,042 of OU383778.1, read as the reverse complement.
GAAAAATAAACACACAAATCTACAAGCCTCTGGAATGGAAGAACTTGCCAGCTACGCCAACAGGAGCAGCACCTCTCACGGGTTTTTCCAAGGAGCCTGTTTGATGCAGCCCTTCCAGCACACCTGCCCACATCCTTGAGGAACACTCAACCCAGTCAATGGCATTCCCTGGCAGAGACAGCTCTGTGCAGTGCACATCATGCTTCCAGACAGGGCAAGAACATAAAAACCGATGATTTTAACAATCTTAGTGAATCTTAGTGAACTGGGACCAGATGTGGGCAGGAGCTGGAACTAGCCGCTGCCCCCCTGTTCCCTACTCAGCTCAGCTCCATTCAGCTGCTGTTTGGATTCATTTTTCTAACTTGCCTCTGGCCTTTTAATAACAGTTCCTGCAGAGACACATTGTACCAATGACTGCGAAGGAATGATTCACCTGGAATTATTTGTTTCCAGAGGAAGTTGATGTGGCAGGCTGCTGTGTCCTAGCCAGCCGAGATGACCAGCTCCCAAAGCTGGGAGGCCCTGGGCTGCCACTCAACGTGCACTCTGTAATGCTCAGGAATCCCAGATGGGAGAAGAGGGCCACCCACCTTCTGAGCAGCCTCCATGGCACTTAGCATCCAGCATTTGTCCTGCGTTTATCAGTCCCAGCCCTTCCTGATGCTCTAACACACCTTGGCATTTCCTTGTGGAAAGCACAAGGCCTCACTCCTCTTTGTCAGTCCCCTTGTTATACTGAGAGGAACAAACAACTCCCTCCACAGTCCTCCCGGCAGTGCTGCACTGCACAATGATATTACTTCCCATTCACTACAAGGAATAAAGGTCAAAGCTCCAAGTGATACACTCAGAAACAACTTACAGGGGACGGGCAGCTGCTCTCCAAGGCAGAAGATGACACCTTGCTGGGAGCAGAACTCTTCCCCCTATGGCCATCCTCATCTCTGTACCCTGTCCTGCCCGAGAACACCCCAGGGCCATGCCCAACTCACCTGTCAGGAAGGGCATCAAATGATACCCCTTGGCAGCAGCACCCTCCAAGCAATGGAAAAATGAGGTCAGGCTGCCAGGATAGAGCAGCGTGGCTTGCACAGACACTCCTGGCAAACCAGGAGCTCCCCTGGCACCATTCCCCACACTGCCTCTCTACTTACGGATTCACTGATAAGCAGTAAAAGCTTATTGCTGATGATTAGGTATTTAAGAAATTACTACAGCTTCATACAGAAAGGTCTTGTAGGATGCAACATAGGGGAGCGGCTGAGCAGCTCAAGGATTCTTTTCCCAAAATGCTGTACCTCAACCCCTGTGCCAATTCTTACCCAAAATCATTGGAGGATTTTCTCTACAAATTCCTCAAGTATGGAAAATGTCAGTAGGTGGGACTCCCAGGCCAAACGAAGAGCTGTTGCTCCCAAGGTGCTCACCCTAAGGCCTCGGCCCCCTGGGCCCTCCAGGCACATGGCAGGTGACAGCAGCGTGGGCTCATCCGCTCAGCTATTGTGTCTCGTTTGCTTAACCAAACTCCAAACTCCATGTGGAGCGTCTTTCCCCCTTTAAGTTATTAGAGGGTAGATCTCTTTTAATTAAACTCATTTACATGACTAGATTAGATTTAATTACTCCCATTCATTTTTCTAATACTTCTCTTTGATTGGAGAAAGGCAACTTTTCTAATTGCTCTAAACAGGACTGGGTGGCTCTACCCTCAGTCGAGCTGGCACAAGGAAACCCTGGCTCTACAACACAGAGAGAAGGGCCTAGTGTAGATTTTGGGTATAAACAAGCTGGACAGTTTTTCCTACCACACATGTACTGTGTGAGGTATTTAACACTGTAAGACCTAACTTTTATGGTATGATTCAAAGCAAGGGAAAACCCACTAAAAATGCTTTTCAAGTACCTTCTATCTGCTCAAGAGAAATGCAAGAAGACAGACAGCAATTCAACTTGCTTCCCCTCCTGTAATTTGAAATTTTCAGGGAAAAGTCGACAATTTTGAAACTGAGGGCTCAAGATATTTTTCTTAAGTTCCTCAGCCAGACAGCTCACTGACATAATTATCAATTTTCTTAACTGCAAAGTTAAGAAAACTTCCAGAACTTCCTCATTTTTACAATTTCGGACTTAGAATTTATAAAGCAGCTGCCTAAGTTATCCATGAAACCATCAAATTTCCCAGTAGGCCAGAAGTCACCATATTGAACTCTGTGGGACTGTCTGGAGCACCCCAACTCCCCTCATTTCATCCTACCAGGCATCGTCTCACATTGCTCCAGTTCAGTCATGCATAAGCACAAGAAATTCCACGCAGAATTTGCAATGTTTGAAACATTTGAAACTCAGTGCTGAGTTTCCAAGCACTGATGCAGTGTTGCCATCGGTGGCCCTGGGGGCCAGGCTGGAGATGACCTCCAGAGCACACAAAAGCCTCACCAAAACCATGCAGACATGGCAGAAACACCGAGCTTTTGTCCCATTTACTCCTGTTTGTTCCTAGGTAAGCCAGCCCTCATCCCACCCCAGAGGCCTTGTTCCTCCAGAGGGCTGACTGCAGCACACAGCTGAGAACAGCAGACCTAAGCTTTGTATGAAGTACAAGAATTGACACCTCTACACAAACATTCCCAAAGATACTGCTTGCAGAAAAGCCACTGTGCTACCCGGATCCGAGCTGGCAACCTGTTTGCAAGTGGAATGTGCCAGAGATGTGTGGGCACGTTGAGCTGTGTACAACCTCCTCCTTCAGCCGAGGTGAATGCACGGCATTTATCCAAGACAAACGCAAATCTCTATACTATTTGGCACCAGTTCCTTTCATTAGATACGATTTTCTGCCCCCTTTCTCAACATGTAACTAGTATTTATCCAACCACACATGATGTGTGGCCTAATTATCACTCTAATATTTTTCCGAAAAAATAAATGAATGTAATTAACAAGGAACTAAGAAACCACACCCCCCTTGCTATTTTTGTAGGGTTTTAAATCAGGTTCAGCAGTAATTACAGTGGTTTGGTTGGAATCAGACACGGTATTTGGATTGTTTGCCAGCACTTCACCGATTCTGAAATTCACAGAATATTTTAAAATCAAAACCTCACCACTTCTCTGGTCATTTCTTCTCTTCACCTCTCAAGTCACCTTAGTATCTTCACAGATTCTTCATTAAAAAAAGATTTGAGTAAACAGTGTCATCAAAATCCCAGCTGAAATATGTACTTTCCATAGGATAAATTATCTGAGGCAAGCACAGGGCAAATGTAATCCAGGCCCAAATCCCAAAATTACCAGCATGCCCTGTACCATTAGGTTTCACTCTGTTTCAGCAGCTTTTATCAAATATTTGAGAAGGCATTTCAGCTGCAGGAGATGTGTCTCCAGCAAAAAAAAATAAAAACCCTCTGCCTTTCCAGCCAGGTGAAACAGAGCCACCAGTGCCTGGGGAAACTACATTCCTGGCTCAGAAGTGACACTAAATGCAATTAAGGGAAGTGAATATGTAAGGAAGGAAAAGTCTGAAGGAAAAAACTGTGCCTCCTGCCATTAACCCCTCACCTGTTACCTGTCACCATAGCCACCCACCACTCTCTTGGCTCAGGATTTTGTAAGCAGCTCTGAAGCATCTCCCTCCTCTTCATCAAACAGACCCACCACTGAGCTCTGATTTCAGGAATTTCCGGACAATAACCAGGCTGTAATTACATGATGATACAAAGTTATACTGTCATATTTAGGAAAATCACTTGAGAGCACAGTTAATTTCAGGAATATCATGTCCTTATTTTTCAAATCCTACATGGGAGAAACAGCTTTTGGTTCTGTTTGCATACTAAAAACTCTACGTGCCGTCGCACAACAGGTTGCCCTGTTCTTACAAAAATAAGGGTCAGATGCATCCATCAGTCTGAGGGGCTGCTCTGACTGCAGCACGAGTACCGTAATTCACCCAAATTCAAGGCCATGTGAGTAGGCCCTGAATGTTGAATAAACAGGGAAAAAAGCATGTGTGGGGTTGTTTGGGTGTTTTTGTTGGGTTTTGTGTTGCTTTATTGGTTTTTTGGGAGTGGAAGAGCTGTCAACATCAAGTAAACATCTTGGCATTGCCTGTCAAGTTACACCTGAATGACCCAGTGTGTGACACAAATGACCCCAGGTAGGCCAGCTCTGTGTTTGGGAACAGGGAGAAGATTTGGGAAATAGAAATGTCTCCAAGATTGGGGTATGGCTTGAAAACTTCACTTAAATCATGCCCCCAACAAATGCTTTTGCTGTCGAGTAAAGGAAAAAAGAAAAAAGTGCTGTTTAAAATGTTTGATAATCTGACAAGGCCATAAGGCTTAATGGAATCAATGATTACACACAGATGGATGATTAACTCTCGAGGTTTAATGTTAAAAAAAGAGTGCTGGATTGCTACTTAATGGAATTACACTGCCCATATGGAAAAGAACTATAGCCTGCCTATACCCAGAATTAGGGAACAGGTGGTCGATCTGGGCAGGACTGCTTGGAATGCACAAAAGCGTGCTGAACTTGTAAGTGCCAGAAAAAAAGAAAAAAAACTCTTCCAAAGTGTGTTAACTTTTCCTATCTCAGAATTGTAAATGGCAGAACTGAAGGCAGGGATCCTCCCAGCCCCAGCCGCCCCGTTTGCCGCAGCTGCTGAGCACAGCGCAGTGTGAGGGAGGGACACTGCCAGACCCACACAGACAGTGGGGATCGAGTACAGCTGGCCCTGACGCTGGAATCTGCCATGCCCAACCTAGAGCTATGTGAGCTTTGCTGCCTGCCCAAGGCCTCCAAGAGGCTTCCCATCCCCATGGCAGAGGATGCCCACAGAACAGGCTTTGGCTGCTGCAGTCCATCCCACTCTCCCTGGCCTCTCCTTACTTGGAGAGGACCCTGAGGCTACTGCTGTAGGACAGCGTGCTTGGGTTTGCTCTGGCGCCACATTGAAGAACTGCCTGTTTCTGGAAGGAATCTTTGCTGATTCCATTCTCAGAACAGTGACCCCTAGTCCACCATCTGGAACACAATGAAAAGTGAACCTTCTCATGGCCTTTGCTGCCTGGGGGCCCTTGGGCCTGCCAGACACTCTTACTGCAGGAGCTCCATGGCATCCCATTTAGAGCATCCTCCAAACACTCTGAGACTGTTCATGGGATGCAGTCACGAACAAGGTTAAAGCAACCCTCTACACATGACACACCTGAGATCACCATCCTGAAAAGGATGACCTTTATCCCAGCCTCCGGAGCAGGAGCTGCACACACAGGTAAACTCTCCTCCAGGATGAAAAGCATTCTGTACAAGCAAAGTAGGATCACCAAGAGCTTCTGCCCACAAGCCTCTGAAGGTAATCCAGCAGGAAATCAGACCCAGCTTTGTAGGAGAGCAGCTCCTTTAGAATTGAGACAGGACTGGGGCTCAGGAAAATTCAAAGCTAACAGATTCCAAGACCCATTTCCAAAGCAAGTTTGGTACCCAGACATCCATAATCCTCCTGAACTCAATGAAGGCCATCAGTGCATCTCCATAGTAAACACTGATCATTAAACAGGCACAGCTATCCAGAAGGATCCCTTATTCTACACTAAGAATAGCCTGCTGGCATCGTTCAAACAATTTCTAAAGTGACATCAACTAGATTGCAAAGAAAGTATTTTTCAGTGAAAATAACATACTCCAGAAGATACTGTTCCTAGAGGGCACTTTAAATTCACACCTCGTCTTGGTAAAACAGTTCCATATGGAAATACCCAAGTCACACACAGGCTCTGCAAACCCAGTAAGCAGGAAATTAGGTGATCTATGAATCAGGCTACAGACCTAAACCCATTGAAATTTGAGCTTGATATGCAGGGTCCACTTGACAGAGCTGAGGTGTGACATGGAGTCCCAGAGCCTCTTAGCCTGCCAGTGGTAGGGGTCTCTCCTCTTCCCTGCCCCAGCAGAGGCCCAGCCAGCCTGGCTGCCCACAGAGGTGAGCTGTCCAGCCTTGCACACAGTATATAAGGCCCATTCCAGAGAGGAAGAGCTTTTGCTTCTTCCTCCCAAGTGCAAACACTCACAGGACCAGTTGTCACAAATGACCACTCAAAATGTACTGAGGTTTTTTCTTCCCCCTGTATAATTTATTCATGTTCTTCTGTAACCAAGGAAACAAGTGATTTTTCTCTCTCATCCAACATTTTCTCTTAAGGGTTGGGTTTTCTAAATCTGTGGGGTCTAATAGCTGTTGAAAACTGAGTGCCAAATTTCATCCAGAGAAAGCCAGCACTTCAGACACAGCAGCAGGACACAAGTAGCCTTTTTTTACCTTTATCCAGCACCTGTGACTGCCCTCTCCCATATTTGCTACCATAAGCATTTCAAGTCCAAGCTCTCCCAGGCAGTGCTATCTCTCATCACCTGCTGGTCCCGGGCAGGACACAGCACCTGTCTCCAATGATACTACACACTGTCACAGTCCCTCAGGATAACCTGGACATGGAACAGCTCATGTACTTTCAGTAAATGGATACCTAGTAGCCATGGGCTTGGTTACTGGCCTCCTAGCCACGATATCTGCATTGACTTTTTTAGAAGCACTCTGTCCCTTTTAAATGCCTTTCTCCAAGGCAGTAACAAAGGGCTTATGGCAAATCCAGAGGAACAGCAAAGGAGTCCTGCTATGCTGTCCCAGCCTGGCTCTACTCCTCGTGCCAAACCAGTGTAACTCCACTGGCCTGAAACAGCAGCTGTGCAGCTTCTGCGTGGCATTCCACTTGGTTAGCATTCTCCAAGTCCTGGGTGGGACTAATCCGGATACTGAAGGCAGGGATCCTCCCAGCCCCTGTTCCTACCGCCAGCTGCCCTATTTGCTGCAGCTGCTGAGCACAGCACAGCGTGATTGAGGGACACAGCCAGACCTACACAGACAGTGGATGGACACTCCCCTCATCTCCTTTTCGCTGGGACCTTTGGTGACTTGTTCTCATGCTTCACACACCTCCTCCCCTTCTGTGGTGAAAAAGCACCTGTTTTCAGTTCCTGTCATGCCCCAAATTTCTGAGGTGTGCCTGAGACAGCAGCTCCCATTCTGTTTGCTTGGTGAACATACCTCATCATCACATCTCATTCCCTTGAAACCCACTCCCTTTATTCTAAACAATGCAGAGGACTGATGGATTTGAGAGGGCCCCATAATCTGGGGCCCAGATTCACACCCAGAGAAAAAGAGGCCAAAATCCCTAAGTAGGATTTGAACTTCCAGTCCCGGGGAGCTTGAACTGAAATGAGCAGAATCCAGCCCATTTGAGGCACTAACTCACTCGGTTCTCACTACTCAGCACTTGTGACGGCAGTAACTGGCAGTGGAACTGCCGCACAGTGTCATCCTCAGAACATAGGGTACTCTCCAATTAAATTGGTACCACTTCTGTGCTGCCATTAGGATGACTTATTTGTTTCTGATTAATTAGGTTTCAGTTTCTTCCTTTTTGGCATTGCATTTTCCTCCTGTTCAGACTATCTGGCCAGTCTAGGTCTGTGTTGGCACAGATCAGTCACTGCAATTCTGGATCAGAAATCTGTGCCTTTGATGAACCCAGCTTCTGGTTCCTGTCAATCTCTGTTGCGGGATATCATGAGCCACACAGACACTCAGGCTCTTAGACACAAATACAGTGCGAGATCCCTGCAATGGGAAGAAAGGGAAGAAGGCAGCCGTGACAAGGTTGGCTCCTTTGGAACCACTGCAAGGTGCCAACTAAAGGTCCCAGCAGCTCATCTGCCAGAGCATAAAGAGCTACAGAGCTACAGCAAACATTTGTCTCCTTACTCATTTGAAGGCCTTGTCATGGCTGGAGTGCTGGGTCGTGTTAGGAGAAGGCTTGGGAGGGAGGACAGAACATGACCTGCCTGCAGCACAGCTGCACCTCTGCACCCGGTGGCGTCACAGCAGCAGCGGATCAGGCCAGGGGCAAGTGATCCAGGCTGAGCCCGTGTGGCAGCTCAGTGGTCGGGGCACAAAGCAAGGAACAAACAGCAGCAAGGAATCAAAACTCAAGGAGTTTTATCAGCGTAGGGGAGAGAAGAAACTGAGGCATTCCATATCGTTCCATGTGAAATTATCAAATGCTTGGAAATGGTGCCTTTTTTCCTTTTTTTTTGGCAAACAATGTATGGGGTCTCCAATAGGCAGATGGGAGAGCAGCTTATATTTAATAAAATAAAATTTGACATTGGTGGCACATTCTCATATACAGTCATACATTACGGATGATATAGACTTGGTATAGTTTGCACACAGCCTAAACGTTTGTCCTACAGATGGACAGGGAATTAGAGGGATAATAGTTGACATTACACAAGTATTCCAAATGTGAGCTTTTCCAAACACAAATTAGTGGAAAATCTACCTCAGAAGTAGAGGACAAACCATAACATAATCTGTAACTCCCACTTCCATGAACTCCCAGTGGCCTTGGGAAATGATCCCAGCAAATTAAGGTACTGTCAAACTAAAGGTAAGTCATGAAATTTTAATTAAAATCTCAAGTCTTCTTATAGGGAAGTTCTGCAATTCATGTTACCTTAATCTGGTAGCAGCAAACATGCATCGATGCACAGAAAGAAGACACCAGATCCTCTGGCTCTTTAGGCCACATGTCCACCTACAGCACTGCTGAGAATGTTAAACCCAAAAATATGTATTTATGAATGCTTTTAATCAAGCTGCCTGTCTTCAGCTTTGTCTTACAGACACTAATTTCACAGCACAGACACTGCCTCCGGATACACCTTTGTTAACAATGTCCATTTTTGTTTGAAAATGCCACTTACTGTGCAGAACTTGCTCAAAACACCATGAAGCAAAGCCTTACATCCCAGTTCTACCTGGAAAAGACTTTTATGTTTTCAAGCAAAAAACAACTGTCATATTTTTAAGTACTTAACTTGAAACTGAATTTTGCCATCTTCCATCCTCTTCACAAAGTTCTTCACAAAGACTCCTGTTTATGAGCCTCCCTCAAGTCATCCCTACCACAGAATTACCCCCTTTTAAAAAAGGTTTTAAGCTCCACAGAGTGTCATTGAGAAATGTCACATTTCTGGGCATGTCCAGCAAATGTTTGAAACTGTCATTTTCAGTATTTCCTTGGGGTTGTTGGATAGTAGTGGTTACCAAAAAAAAAAAAAAAACCACCAAAAAAAAAAATGGAATTCTTGTCTTTCCAGGAAACAGAAACTTTCAGTCATCTCAGGGAAAGTTGTTCGTCTTTGAGAAGAAGACGACAAGAGAGAAAATCTGATTTTAATGGAAGAAATGCACAATGTGTACAAAAACATTGTCAGGCAGAGCAGCTCCTTTGCTATTCTGAATTAAGTTGGAATTACTGGGCCAAGAAGTAAGCTGGTAGGATTCCCTAAATACTTCCTGCTGTGCCAGAGGAACATGGTGGAACTTTCAACTACTTTTCAGGAAGGGAAACCATTGGCATCACGGCAACATCCTAAATCTCAGTTCCAAGATCACTAAAATCAAGTCAGTAATAAAAGAGCCAGAGTCCCAGTACATTATGAGTCCTTAGCAGCAATATTTGAGATAATAGCTTTCTCTATAATGATTCCTCATGCAATTTTAGTCTCAAAGCTCAAAATTAATTACAAACACGAAACAAATCATGCTGTTAAAACATATATAATGAACAAATTATGCTCTCAAAAAAGGTAACTTATAGCCTGGGAAAGTAATTGATAAACCTAAAGTGCTCACAAATAACTGAAAAATGAAAGGTCAAGTGATCACTGAGTGACCCAACATATAAAACTACCCAGCATGAGACATAAAACATACAAACAGACTGCCACTCACTCATCACATACTGTAAATAAACCATATGGGCTTTTTTTGCATGTCTCAGTGCTGATGTTCCTGCACAGTGCTCCTAAGCCAAAACCTCTGAGCTGTTAAAAAGATTTTCAAGCCTCAGCTCCGCCCACTATGACACAGAATTAACATTTCTGTTCAGCTGAACAGTTAAACAGTTTTCTCAGCTAAAAAAATAAAAAAATATTCAATACTGTAACAGATTCCTGCTTAATTCACATCCCCAAATCTGCGTGCTCAGCATTTTGCCACTGTGTGTCTTGCTTCAAAAGGATGGAATCTCCTGCACCTTCCAAACCAGGCTACATGGGCCTGTGTCACAGCAGCCACCACTAACAGCTATTGCCAGCTACCAACCCCTCCTGCACAGGACAAACGCTCCCTGCCTGCAGCCAGCCCAGCTCACCCTAACCCAGCATCCCGCTCTAACACCCCAAATGCCAAGTGCCTGGCATTCCCTGTCAGCTGATTTCCAGAGACTTGCATAGCACAGTGTGTTGGACATGATGTCAACCCAACAGCACTTAATAAACCCACAGAGAACTAATGCAATTGGAACCCGACAGAGTAAGGCATTAATACTGTGCATTTTAATCAAAGGGAGAGATAATAATTATATCTCTATGTAACTAGAAAAGCTGAAAGGTTCTAATGGGAAAAAATAAAACCATCTGTTTGCTCGAAATCATTAAATGAGTGCTTTAGGACAATGTCATTCCCCTAAAGCCTGTAACAATTTGGGCCTTAAGCAGAGATGCAAATTGATTAAATCCCAGCGTATTTTGCCACAAATGGCAGAAACCAAATACCACTGAACAAACAGTAATTTCTGCCACACGTCATGAAGACAAGCCAAAGACATTTTCCCATTCTTGAGTCTGCAGACAGAAACATGATTAATGGCTTTTTTCAACCTAGGTTTTTAAAAGCTATCATATTCTTTATTTTAGGAATCACACAATATCCTGCTGCTACAGGGGACAGCTCAAACCCCAACCCCTAGTTCAGAGTAGCTGTTGGGCTCACATCTCCCACATGAGAGACTGTCTCCAGTTGTGTTTTCTGGGGGGTTGAGCCAGTGCAGCTCTGAAGGGGCAGGTGCTGAGGCCTGGCAAGTGGAGGTTTAGGATTAATGTGCCTGCAGGGACAAGGACAGGGACAGGGACAGGGGCTGTGCTGACAGCATCCAAGTATCATCTCACCAATGGCACTACTGGGTACCTGCATCCTCTCATTTAAATCCAGGCATGGCTCACTCTAAATTACAACTGTTTTTACACCCCAGGTAAGAATTTCTGTTGAACCTCACTTTGTCCAGCCACAACCTGCTGGAACACAGGGTGGCTAAGAGCAGCTTTCCAGAGCTACCTCAGCTTCAATGCCAACAGAAGCCACGCTGAAGAGATCCACCACAAGGATAATATCCAAGACACAGGCTTGTAATTATGGTAGAAGAGTACCCCACGAGATCAGTTAGGTGTCTCTTACACCCGAAGGCTCTGACATGACCCCAATGTCCTCAAGAACAGTGTCCAATGCAGATGGCAGTGTGAGTCCTTCTCCAGGCAGGAGATTTGAGGTGCTTTTCCCTGGTTGCCACAAACCTGGCTGTGGAGGGGGACTTGACCCTTCCCATGCCCTTCCCAACAGGGAGGTTCCTGACTTACACTGGATCAGATCTTGCTCCTTAGTCTTTTCCCACCTCATTCACCTGACAGCCTGACAGGCTCCTCCACAATAGACATCTTATCAGATGTGACTGATTGCTGTAATCTGTACTCTGTGCAGCCATTAAGCAAATTACCTGAATCATTGCAAGGATTAGTCTCATTAACACATGATTAGCATCAAATTAAAATAATGAGTGTTTAACTTCTGATGTCTTCCAGTTGTTTGAACAGCTTGATCAGCCACACCAGGCTGGCAGGGAGGTGGTGGGTGTCAAAGAGTCAGGGAGAAAAACTACAAAAAAATAAAAGGGTGGGCTGTGCCCCAGCAGAGCTGCAGCTGACAGAGACCACAGAACCCGGGGCCCAGGGCTGCCAGAGCTGCTCCTGGCACAGCCCAGGTCAGAGGCTCTTGGCCGGCCCCACAGACCAGCTCATGACCATGAGACAGGTCACCCTCCCTCAGCTCCTCTGCGCCCAGAGCTGGGACTTGCCAACCTTCACGACATCAATGCAGCAACTAAAACAACAGGGTGAGGTGACCTGATTCTTCCATTCTCCTGGCTTTCCTGTCTTTTCCACGTAAAGCAAATGCTAAAGAAGGCAAAGCAAAAATCCCATCAGGAGCAATAATCCCGGAAGGCAGTTTTCTTTAGAAGCTCTCCTTTTTGAGCTGGGCATTGTTAACCCATTACATCTTCTTCGGAATCCCCTCCTCCCCTCCCCCATCCCTCCAACCACCTTTCCTGTCTCCCTGCACCTGATGTGCCATTGGGACTGTGGCAAAGTCTCTCCAAAGTCTCAATTCCTTCCAGCCTTCTGAAGGTTATTTGGCTTTATTTGCACATGAGTTCATCGAGTTTCCTGCTGTCATCGGTTCTCCTGGAGATCCACAGAGCTGCAATCTGAGCCTTGCCTAGCCTTGCCTTTGGGCTGCTTCCAGTTCAATTCCCTCCTCGCGTCATTGACAGGCACCTCCCCTATCTCCGAAGGAGAGGGGAGGCCTAACATGCAAGATCTGCAGGATGGAGACTTAAATCCACACTCAAAACACTTCTCTCTCCATGAAGGAATGACAGAACATGTGCAGCAGCCAATGTTTGAGCCTCAACATCTTGGTTATTTATTCTTTGAAATGCCACAAACCATAAGTACGTATTATAGACAAATCACTTGTCAAAGCTTTTCCCTAATTTAATTAAAGCCATTTTTTATTCATACAAGTGCAAAGAAGCAACTTAAACAGATAACATTTTTCACACTTACATAAAATGAAAATAGCCAAACTAAATTTTGGCAAAGTATATAAAAACAAAAGATCTAAGCAAAGACTCTATATGTGCCAACTTCCATCTCTGCTGAGATGTTAGCAAGGAATTGCACACACAAAGTCTCCTGCTTCAATTTCTGATGGACTCCTGAACCTCCATGCACCACTAACATACCAGTGGTTCCTGTGCTTGTGCCCAACAGTCCTTTCCACCCACCATGCTGCAGCTGATCCTTGTTATCCACATTACTGTGAATCACTAACAGAGCAGGCAGCAAAATGCTGCTCAAGTTAAAGGCTCTGCCCCAAAAGCACTTTTTGCTTATCCACTGTGGACCTGACTGTTCTATTGGCAAAAGCACAGATGTCCAGAAAAAGTGGGGGAAAAGTGTTTTTATCACATCCCTAGTCCAAGCCTTAACACACATTTTTGCCTTCCATCCAGGTGACATCACAGGCCAGCCCTGACAAGAAACACCTTCAAGCTGAGCAAAGCAAATTTGGATCAGCAATACCAAGCAAAGGGCTCTGCTCTAACTCAAAGTTCACCAAAATTGACTGGGAGATAAAGGGACAGAAGAATTCCCTCCATCCAAATATATCTGCAAGTACCATTTCTGTCAATGGAGCCCCCTCAACCACTCAAGTCCAGAGGCAGTCTGAGGGAATTCTACAGACTGGGCACAGTGCCCACCCCAACTGGTTTTATACCAGCATTTCCCAACATGACCCATTTCATGCACATCAGTGGCCAGCGCTGCTGTCCACAGCAAACACCTTCTAATTCTATTGGGTTTCTTCCTGCCTGCTCCAGAAAAGAGAAAATAATTTCTCAATTTACCCTCGAAGTTCCAGTTTGCTGCTGTGCCATCCCTTATGGCGCTCAGCATCTCCTGATTCATGCGATACGTTCAGGCTCCATCTGTGCATATTATTGACCAGATTATGTAAACTACGCTTTAGCAATTCACTCACTTGGTTCTGCAGCACCTGTGGGTGCCAAGCATATGTTTCCCATTCTCCTTGCTCTCCTGGGCCATATGCAATCCCCTCAAACCAGCAGCTTTCCTACAGACCCAACTTGGTGCCTGGTATAAACCCATATAAATCCCATTGGCCATGCCAAACCCTGCATGTAAATCTGTTAGTGCAGACTTGATGGTACTCTGGGTGTGATCCCAAGGGCCCCAGGTGCCCAGCAGCACTGGTGGGTCACTGCTGACACCTTGCACCAGGGGGGTAGGTGCTGGTGGGGGATGTTCACTGAGCACCAAAGGAGACCTGGCAGGTGTAACAGCTTGGGGGACAGTACCGGCCCTCATCCCAACCCAAGCATGCAGCCCCTGAGCTCCCTTTCACCTCCCTCAGCAAGGCAGCCAAACTGAAAAGCCAGCATGCTAAACACCTAACAGGACTCGTAGAATCTGTTTTTCAAAACTGATATATTGTTCTGTTGCTAAGCAAAATGGAAGGGTTTTCTCTCCTCTTTTGGAGAAGCCTCTGCTCTCTTCTTGAGGGGCAGAGCTGAAAAATCATACTGTCACTAATGCAAAATTAGACTGACAGCATGGAGACCTGCTTCTTATTCCAAGGCATGTCACCATCCAGCCTGCTCCCTTCTGGGAATGACACCATGTACTCAAAGGACTTTACAAGGGAAAAAACAACCCTTCAGCCCACTGCTGCACAAGGATGGTACTGGAGCTCTGCTTCACACTGGAGCAAGGAACAGGAACTTCAGCAGATTCTATGGGCACAAGAAGCAGTTTCAGGCAAACAAAGAAACAGGTCCAGCCTATTCACAGTGGAAGGGAACAGCTGTCTGGAATCCCAGTAGTTGGTTGATCTTCCTCTCATGTAGCTGTCACTTTTAAGTACTGAACATGCACTGGGATATGCTGCTCCTTTGTTCTAAACTCTGGTATGGTTGTAGCAGAGGGAGATTTCAAACACTTGAACACACCAACAGGAATTTTCCAGTAGTTCCTGTCTCTTGTCTGCAAGAGAGGGCACAGCACTGGCACTGCAGGCGAAAGATATCCCCTGCCCTGTAGAGAGTGATACCAACTTGGCATGACCCTCCAAAATAAACTTCCTACATCTGCGGTAGGAGGAGGTCACTCGCAGAGCAGAATGTGGCACTGGAAACCAGGTCCAAGAGTGCTGCACATCAAGGGATGGCGTTCCTGGCCCATGAGCACTGCAGAAACATCTGCACAGGCAGGCACTCCGGCACTAGGGAGCTCTAGAGCAGGTGCCCCATGCCCCTGCTTGATGAGCTCATCCCTTTCCAGGAGTCAAGCACCTAGCCAAAGGTGCTTCCACATCCACATCTGGATTAGCCAAGAACATGATCTGCATCCCTGAGAGGTTACAACCCAAAGCACTCAGTTCTCTCCCATCACCCATCATCCACTGCCTCACACACCCTGCAGAGCTGCAGGGATTTATTGCTACCTGATACAAAGCAAATTAGGAAACCCCAGGAGCCAGTGCATCTGTGCTAGCTAACGTAAGCCCAGACAGGAATGCTGACTTCCCAGGAAGAGTAAATCATTGCCCCTTTACTTCTGCTCACCTGGCCCGAGGTGCAGGAATCCAAGAAGGATGGGGCTAGTGCACAGCTCTAGTAATTAAACAGATAACTCAGACTAAGTGTTTGCAATTTCCTCAGCCTGCGTTTGTTAGGGATGCATCTGGATCTCCATAACCATTACCTTCTGCTACCTACAGGTAGAGATAATTATCCACGAGTAAACGATTACCTAGGCTATAAATTACCTACAAAAATTTGGACTGGGGTTTTGCCAATCACCATTCCAATTAATTAACCAAAATTGACTAGCTGGCTTTAGACCAAATATTTTCTCATCAGTATTCCATGCCAGCGCATACAAGATGAAGGAAACAAACCAGAGAGGAGAGACAGGGAGAAATCCAATGAAGGTTAGAGGGAGCTGAGAGCAAAAGAGACAAGCAGGAGTGGATTCCTGGCACTGGTGGTGAGCGCTCTCCGGTGAGGCATGTGACAGTGCCGGAGGCAGGACCGTGCATAGCACCAACAGCGCACACACAGCCATTCCCATCAGGCAAGGGCGTCACAACCATCAGCGGAAATGGAAGAGCCCAGCAGCCTCAAGTGCCCCTCCTGACTGGTGCTCTGGGCACATTTCCAAGGCCTGTTGCGGTGTGCAGGGGACACTGGCATATGTAGATTACCATGACTGGGAAGGGGACAACCCCCAGGCCTGAGCCCCATATTGCCACAGGAGCTCCTGAGTCCTCAGTGCTCTCCTTGGCAGGAGCTGCTCAGACCCACACAAAACCTTGCATTTTCAGTAGAGGAGAGGACAGAAAAATGTCACACCAATATAACCAGGGCACTACACACCTGCAGAACAGCAACTGCAGGCAACTGAGGCACCACATGCTCAGTCTGTGTGACTGTGCCCACTGAGTATTGAAGAAATTCCCATCATTCTCTGCTGAATGATCCCTGCAGGCCAATGCATGCAGACTTTTCATGTGTCCCTGTGTTCCAGGAAGATTCCTAATGGCAGAAACTGCCATTCCAAACAGAGCAACGAGCTCTTTGAAAAGCCCTCTTGGGCTCAGCATCCCAGGGTACCCCAGAACTCTTCTGACAGAGCCTGTAGGAGCCCTCGCCGTGAGCAGAGCACACCTGAGAGCAAGTTCCCACTGCACAAGACTGGACAGCAGCCCCTGAGAGGGACCACCTCGGGCACAGGGCCAAACACACGTCCTGCTGCACACACGGGGTAAGGCTGAACTCAGTTGGATCAGGTGTGCGTGTGTGTCCGCAGAGCAGCATTTGCACTGTACCTTCTCTGAGGGACATGACAAGAGAGAAATGTCAGAATAAACCATGGTGCAATGCTGCCCAGGCCTTCCTTTCACCATTTGGGGTCTGCCCTCTCAGCCTGACAGCTCCAGGTGCTTTCAGAGAGCCCTGGCTTCTGGACAGAGCTTCACCTGGTCACCAGTAAAGGACTCACACCCGTACTTTGTACCACAGCTCTCACACAGGATCACAGGTAGCACGCACATGAGTGCTGGCATTCTGTGAAAAAAGCCCCAGAGGAGTGCAAAATTGCAGTCAGAAATCTGAGCTGTTTCTTCCTAGCTCAGAACAACCCTTCCCCTCTGTCATAAACAGAAACATGCAGTCAGCTGAAATGGGACCAGAATATTTATTTGGGAGTGATTTTTACTGCTAGTTCTTGAAAATGTAAGGTGCCTCATGCACTTCAAGCAAGACCTAAAGCTGTAAATGCTGACAAACCAAGTGATTAGCAGCCATTCTAGGCTGCTCTGGAGAACTCAGTAGGAAACTCCTTTCAAACCAAACAATCTGCAAAGAAAATCACTGTTTCAGATAATCTAGTGCCTTCCATATCACCTCAGAAATTGTTTTCAAGATGCTTTTCTCATGTCACCTCTGGTTATTGATTTATTAAAAAGCAACAAGATATTTTACTGCATAAAGTAAGATTTTTATTTATTTATGCAGGCCTGTCACTGTTGATAAAATACTGTGGATGCCAGAGATTACTGCACTCTGTATAATTAAGTGAAAGGGCAGACCTCTGTGCAAGTACTCAACAGAATCCTGATCCTGCCCAGGCAGGAGGGGTGCACAGAGAAGTGCAGAGATGCTCCTGAGGACAGCTGAGCCCTGTCCCCCTGCCACTGACCTGGAACAGTCCCATGGCTCCCCAAACGTCTTCCAGGTCAGGGTTCATCTCTAGGAACACCAGAGAGAAGATGCAAGTGGAAAACCTATTACCAGCCCACAGCTCACCAAGAGCAAAGGAAAACAGTCAAAACTCAACCAGCAAGAAAACAACCAACACAAAGAGCATTAAAGTCTCATGTCTCCACTCAAACAGCTGCACACGTGAGGCACATCCCAACTGTATCCACCCTGTCCAGCTCCACAACAAAGCCAAGGCACTTGGGGGCTGCAGAAACACCTCCATTTTCAACTCTATTTATGTGCCTGTAACAATTAAGCCATCATTCCTGCTTCTCCTGCCCTGTTCTCATTTCAAGTTTACTCAAACATTTGCTAATGAACAGTAAATCTTTGGACTATTTAGAATTGCTGTGGTTAATAAATTGAGGGCATTTCATCAACCTTATTCAAAACCCAAACTCATTTATGACAAAATCCACATCAGTCTGAGAGAAAGATGTTTTCCACTCCCAGAAAGGCCCTGGAGCACAACACAGGTTCAGGCTGACTGAAGCATTCTGGACAATAAGCAAAGTCTGATTTTCGTGAGTTTAATTTTAGAACCTGAAAATGAAACACACAATTTCTGAAAGCACCTGAGTCTGAAACTGTAACATGGCCACTTGAAGTGCCTGAAATGCTAGACAGATGCCAGACATCAAGCACTCTTGAGGGGCACCTAAGCAGTGTGAGGTGTTCAGAACAGAAGACTGAAGGCATCTTAAGCTCTTGGAGGTTTTGCTCAGGAATCCAAAATGATTTTCCATAGGATCACAGAACGTGTGGAATTCCACATCTGGGCCATGGTTTCATTCTCACCTGGCTGCACAAGTGCTCCTCGCCAGTTACTGTACAGAGCCAAAAACAAGAGCAGATTACAGGCCAAGTGAAACTAAAACCAAATAAATAGAATAACAACTACAGGAGGAAACTACATCTACCTGGCAGGTTTTGGAATAACTAAGAAAAACATGAAAGACCTCTGCTAGGACAGAGGAGTTCCCTGAGTACCACCCTTCCCAGATCCCTGGGTACCAGCCTCCGGTGTCCCTTTGCTAGCATTGCTAACACCACACTCTCCTCTGGCCAATGCTAGAGAGAAATCTCGGATGAGCAGAGCACAGACTAATCAAAAGTAAAAGCCCAGAAGGTTTATGAAAATGAAGTGGAAAACATCCTTCTCCTAAAGATTGGAGTATTCTCAAACAGTCTGCTTTAAACTGGTACTCTGGATTTACTTCAAAGCTGTGTAACAATAAAGCCAAACTATGGGTTTCCATTACTTGGACTCCCCCTCCTCAAATTACAGTAACAGGTGCTTTGGGAATTGCAAGTTTTCTCTATTTCAGAATGTAAGAAAGTTCCCTAAATGCCCCTTTGATCCATCACGTTCCCAATGCAGCAGAACAAACAGTCCAGTCCCCACTCTAGTGTCGCTGTGCCCCAAAACTGCAAAGAATGCCCAAAGGAAGGAGCAGCTGTAGCTGAGGAAAACTACCTTCGGAAACTCTCCCATACTCCTGACATCACCAGCCAGGATGGGCAGACTCCAGCCCAGTCACAGAGGGACATGTCTAGGGACCAGCTCCTCACTGAGTCCTGCTGCCTCGCTGGGACCCTCCTCAGGACTTTGCTCTCTTGGTTCTTTCTTTCCTCTCAAGGTCATCTCTTGTTCATCTGATCATTCATTCTGCATCTCTCATGCCCATGCTGGTTTCTTGACTTCCAGTGAGTCCCAGTCAAGCTAGGGCCGCACCTCCCAGGGACCAGTGTTGTTTGTGACACCCAAGGAACCAGTGCTGTGGTCCTTGGGGGAGCTCGGGGGACCTCAAAGGCAATATAGTTCTCTGCCCAGGAGCAAAGAAGCCATTACAGCTTGTACTAGAAGATTTAATAGGTGTCATAATTTATCATGTAAACCGAAAAGTGTTTCTTAATTAAGTGCGTACGTTAATGAATTTTTTAATTTGATCCCTGTAAGTACCTTGCTATACTAATTGCAATATTCTACACATTAGTCATCCGCTGTTGCCCTTGGCTATTTTCTACCCTGAGAGGGAGAGACAGAGCTTTTCAGTTAAAGTTCATTTAACTCTTTCCACCCAAGAAATTAAATTTCCTGTTCTTCACACTGGAGAGTGACAGCTGCATTCCAGGCCTGGATCACAGGAAGCATGGTGCTTGGCACACACACCATGAAGGATGGACGCATCCCAGCCTGGTCTCAAATGTAGTGATCTGGATTCTTTTCATTACCTTGATTACAAACCTTGAGTACCAAGGGACAGAATTTCCAAGCCATTCATTGATCCAGGTTTCCACACGTGCTCCAGTGAGGCATCAGCTTTTCTGATACTGCCCACTTGTACCCAAAATTCAAGAACAAGAACCTTGTCACTGAACATCCAGAGAGTGGAAGGAAAGTAGCTGGAGGCATGGCAGATGGCTCAGCCAGCTCAGCAACGACCCCAGCAACTTCTTCTCCATTTGGAATAGACTAACTGGCACAACTGGCAGCAATACTGAGGCAGTTCATGAACCTGACAGGCATTTCTGCCACCTGAACAGTTTACAGTAAGGCTTCAGACACCTCGGACACATTCCAGGCTACAAAGTCAATTTTCTCTCTGCAGGAATAATACTCTTGAGCTGTGGAGGTCCATTAGATGAGTCAGCACAAACTGAGAATGCCTCGCTTCTAGCAGAGAGGCTTCACAAACACAGTCAATAAAGTCCTTGGACCCCTACAAGCTCAACAATAAGGCAGGACAAAGCACAAGGGTTATACCAACAACCAGACAAGAAGTTGATGGTGAAAACACACAACTTCTCAGTGACTTAGCTTGTTATTGCTTCTGGAGTTTGCATAAAAAACTCAGAATTGCAACTCAACAGTGATGAGAATCAAATGTGAATGAGGAGCTGAGCTTTGTTTGGCCTTTCCAAGTCCTAAACCAGCCCCCTCTGGAGTCTGTTGAGTAGCAGTCACTATGCTTGGCTTGTACAGGAGAGGCTGACACACCACAAAACATACCCTCATTCTACAGAGTTTTTGGGAACAGATGTGCTATCATCCTGCTAAGACGTAGGCAGCAGGGAGCAATGGGTTTGCACATGCCTGACCTATGTGCAGTGCTAAACATGATCAGCACCTGAGCAATCCTGCTACTTCCACCTGTACTTCACATCCCTGTCACTGTGACAGGGAGATAGAAAACCAAACAAGGGTAGAAATGGTGCCAAGTGCGGACAGCTGCAATGTGACTTCCCCCATGGAACCCCTGCTGGGGCTGAGGAGCTAGCCCTGCATTAAACCTCGGGCATTCTGCTGTCCCACGGCTCACCGTTCCAGCTGCATGCTTCTGGCCACACCTGACTCGATTTATACTACAATCCAGCAGCAACTACTCTAATCACTGATTGAAATTAAAGCTGCCTCTGAACTTCGAAGAACAGTAAAACACCACGGTAATCCACCACACAGTTTGTTCTCCACACACTTCTGAGCACATCTTTGGTCTGCTTTTGCTGGCAGTTCTTCTGACAAGCTCACACATGGAACTGAGTGGATTACATGGAACGTGTTTAACTAGCCCAGGAACCGCCAAGGCCGAGGTGGCTCTGGATAGCAACATTGCATCACCCATTCACTCCCCACACACAGGCAGAGCCTGTGAAATTAATAGCAAAGCCCAGCATAACACACTTCAGGGAAGTGAGACTCTTTACATGGGTGGCTGTCACCTGCTTTTCAACAAATTTCAAAGTGTTGCCTACAGCATCCTGTTGTATTAGATAAAATGCATCCTGACACCTTTCTCACTGTATTACACTCACACGCTCAAATACTGAGATGCAAACCTCTCTCTATTTTTTAAAAAAGAAAACACTGCCCAGTAACTGCCAGAGGTCAGATTTTGGTGTTTGGCAGCAGACCCTGCCTGTCCAGTCCTACAGATGCCAGAGGTTGCCAACTACACCGTGTTCGAAAAGCCCTTCTCTGATGCCCTGACCACCAGCACAGTTATTCCTGGTGTTGGGGAGCTGCTGCTGGCTGTTGGAGTTGGGGAGCTGCTGCTGGCTGTTTCCCAGTCACCTCTCGTAATGCCATCCACCACCACAGCTGCACGTGAGCCATGCTGCCATCAGCTCACCTGGGCCTTAGTGCCAGGAAGAGACATCTTCCCAACTTGCAGTCCAACACCCTGCAGCTGTAATGATCAAGTTAAATCCAAGTTCCCCCCTCCCACACTATAATGCACCCCCAGCCTCTGCTGACCAGTTCTCAGCCAGTTCCAGTAACCTCAGCAGGAACAACACGAGCAATTTCAGTCACAGGTACAGGGAAGAACTGGATAACAAGAAAACAGTCTTGTTCCTCTTTCTGAATCCAAAATCTGAATCAGGAGGGTTAGAGAAGTGGTATTTATCTTTGCAAAATCTGCAGAGAGCACAAGCCAGTAGATTTCCAGCAGTTCCACCACACGTTACTAAAGCACACCACAGGTAGATGTGTCAGAAAATCACCTTCCCCACTACACATACCATATGTTTATGAAGACACAAGTTACACATATTTTATCCTAGCATGGGATCTGACACGACACTGTCAAACAAAGCTCACTGAGTTTGTCACTCAAGCAACGACGTTCTTGTCATATTTATCCTTAACCACTTCTGCAGACACTGCTTCCAGTACAGATTATCTTTGGTACACAAGATGCTGTTACTGTAATTACCCAAAGATAGACAGGGAATATACAAAGTCATGAATTTGTGCTTCAGCCTGGACACACCAATATGCAGTTACCTCTGGGAAAAATGGCAGCCCAGCTACCACTGACTGGGTTTCTCTCACCAGTGCTCTGTACTTGTGGGTGTGTATCCATCCCTATGAACCTCCATTTTAATTTTGAGCCAGTTTTCACAGGTGTGAAACCATGACAAAGTGCAATACAATGGAAAACACCAGGCTCATGATACTTCTCTCTCACAAAGATGATCTGTACCACATTTTCAGATGCTGGTGTAAGCCAGCATTAACACCTCTGGCATCACTGGAAAAATGCCAAATTTACACCACTGAAGAACTTTGGCCGTCTGTTCCCTTGCACAACACCTAATGCTTGCTGTCACACCCCAGCAACAATTGCACATGGATGCTCTGTCATAAGTGAGGCTGTTTTAGACACACTTTGGCCTTTAGAGAGGTTAACCCCACATTCCTTTTCTAAGTTCTCTGAGAAACCTTTGGGAAAGCTTAAGGCCACTGAAGCAGGGGACAAGAAGAGCTTCCTAGATTTTGACCAATTTCTGCAGGGATTCTCCTGCCTTCAGCGGGATATTATCATTCCAGTGCTCCTCCATCTGCAGCTATCTGAGAAGCACTGGTACAAACATGCAACAGTGGTTAGGCAAGCACTACATCAGTCTGCAGCTGGTCTCCTCAGCATCCTTCTGAGAAATTCACCTCTGTACTATTCTTTCCAAATTGTGCCTCTATCACAATAAAACACCTACTGACTCTGGGTGGAGTGACCCCATGCCTCATGTGCCCTTTTTAAGCACACATGCCAACCCACCTGCAATCCCTAAGAACTACCGAAATGAAAATAAATCATCTCAGACCAGAGTCCAAATAACGGCCCTCCACTGATCATTTATTTTTGTCTATTCTTTTAACCCTTTTCACTGTCAACAGTGAAAAAATCCTGGAAGGAGAAATGATTCCTCAGTATAAAGGTGATGAAAAAGCAAAAATTGAACCACATGGTTTTATACCATGTCATTCCAAGTCAAATGTCAAGACACTTGAATCGCACAAACACCCTGAGTGCTAAGTCATTAGTGAGGATTTTATTTACCCATTGTTCGAAGCACATCCTCCTTGTTTATCAGTCCCTTTTAATGTTCATTGCAACACAGAAAGCACAGTTTTAGGGACTCAATTCCTGTTCTGTATCGTGCAGCCTCCTTGCCCCACGCTGACGTAGCTGCTTCTTGGCTCCTGGGGATGTGTAAGGAAGAGTCCAAGGTCCACCATCACAGGTAAGAGCGCACCCTCAGGCTCTCCCATGAGTTTTGTCTCTCCAACAAAAGCTGTTCCCTGGGAATTCCCAGTACACAGGCACAAGACAAAACTCTGACACCTGGTCGACCACACCAAAATGCCCTTTGACAGAACAAACCCAGCTCTGGTGGCTGAACTAAATCCAGAGAAGTTTCTCTGCCATCGTTAATTGTGTCCCCAGCATCCCCACAGAGCAGATGACAGGTGCCCCCGACACTTTTGGGTCCTGCTGAATGGCATTTAATGCAGAAGACATCCGATCTGCCACTGAGAGCAGCACTAAGTGGCTTGATCAGAAATGACATCTGAGCCAAATGAGCTAATTAGTTTACAGGATTTTCCCTTTCTCCCCCTACAACAGGAGTGGATTGGTGTTTTCCCCTCAGCTCTGACCTCACTGCAGGGTGCCATCCTATTGTTTGACCCATAGCTGGCAATTATAAAAAATATGAACTGCATGTGTTGGCAGTTCCGTCAAAGCCAGCACACATGCTGCCGAAACACTGTCAGCTCTTTGTCAGGAGCAACATAGCATCAAAACAGTCGGAACAACAACTGCTTCCACTTAAGTAGGGAACCAGCACTGGCAAACCAGGACAGGACAAGCCTGCGGCTCTCCAAAGTTCACGGACCAAGACTGAGGGCTTCTTTGGGTTCATTTCTGCTTTCTCTGTGGCAGTGGCTGGGAGCTCCAACAATCCCAGGGATGCCCTAGTTGCCATTTTCAGTAAACCCACCACATCTACTCTCACAGCCATCCTGAAAGCTTTAAGTGAAAACAAAGTACCCACTCTCCTCCCAGATCTTAAGGGCTCCCCTCACCTGCCCAGACTCACTCTCAGGGAGCACAGCAGCCACCAGCCCATGGAACGCCGAGCAGCACTGCGTGTTCCTCAAATCCACAGGAAAACACCAATCTTGTGGAGCAGCAGTGACACCATTGGCTAAATACAAGAAGTGCAGTGGGGCTACTAGTTCCAGACAAGGTTCCAGTATTTCCACTGGTAAAGCCACAGCAGCACACACAGTCCAAGTGAAAGGCCATGACCTGGGAGGCTGGATGACTGAATGGTGCACCAATCACCAGATTCCAGGTAACAGCTCCACACTGCCAGCCAGTGAAGCAACTCAGGCCAGAATTTGCCGGAACCGACATCACAGATGGAGCATTAACTTTAACCCAAGCTTGGGGACTGGGTTGCAAATGATTCCCTTGAACACAACATTAAAGCTGCACCAGGCTTAAAATTCACTTATGAGGGGTTTTTTGCTGCAGCTGGACAGAAACCCTCCTTAACCTGCTCTAGCGGGTCCTCAGTCACTCCAGCAGCAACTCTTCCACACTCCCAAAGCCAACGGTAACATCCCTGTGGCACCTGTGGTCTGCTACCTCTGTGCCTCCAGATGAATCACCAAAGCCACAACTACCAGAAGAACAACCTAAGCTTCATCATGGAGCCACACAGAGCTGCACACTGTCTGGGACCATTCTGGGACACTTCCAATACCCAGTTTGTGTTGCTGTTTCCAGTGGTCCCTTCAGCACATCAGCTGAGCTGCCTGGAAGCATTCAGGCCAGCTGCACAACACTTCATTACAGTAACATTTTCAAATAATTAGAACTCATTTATGCAATTTAATATTCAATATTAAGCCATTTAATATATGATTTATACAAGTACAGGTTTTATCAGGTCTTAAAAGAGTTGTTAACCTGGATAGGACAGAATACACTCATGCACCAATTCCCGCAAAAGAGCCAAACGGGACATGGAACCAGTTGAATGATGCAAGTGATTTAAGGATGTGCACGAACAAAAACCAAGTTGCCTTGCTCTGCAAACGCCAACTACAGCTTATTCACAGCTTTATGGGGTCCTTTGAAAACAGGTAAGTGGCAGAATTTCTCTGAGCCTCTCTCTCTCTCTGTATTTTACCTGTAGCAGGCAAGGAGTGCAGCAGATAGGCCTCTGCACTTGGGCTCTGAGCACACGGGGCTCAGCTCTGCCTGCACTAGCATCACACGGGGTGGCTCTGAGTGATTCTAATCATAGTCAGCACCTCTGAAATGGCTGCCGTGGTATTTCTATCCCCTCAAAAATCCTCCAGGAGCACTGCTGCAAAGAGCAGCACTTGAGAAAAATATGTGCATCTTGCAGAGAAACTAATTTACCACAGCACAGCAAAAGCAGGAAAACCCAAACCAAAGTCCTACAGCTTTCACCAGGCTGGAGCAAGGGAAAACAGAGCTCCCTGGGTACAGTAGCACAATCATTGTCCACATCAGAAGGGCTCCTCCAGGCACTTTGCTCATTGACATCTTTCTCACTGCCTCTTATCTGCCTCTGGCAGCAGAGAGGTGTCTCCTCTGCCCTCAGGCTCCTACATGGACCACTGTTCCTTTACTGCTGTGCCCATGCTGAGTGGCTCCAAGTGAACAGGAGGAGGTAGCCAAAGGCTCTTTCTTCCTCAGCCTTCCCTGTCTCCCTCATAGGTTCTGTAGGTAGGACTGAGCAGAGCACTCTGCACATGACAGCATATGTCACCTGCTCCTCTATGACTGTGCACATGAGACACACCCTCCTCTAGGAAAGGGTCAGGGAACTCACACATGAGAAGTCATCACCGAAGGAGGAGCCTTCCAATGAACCTTTTCCAAGGCCACCTTTTTTGTCTGCAGGAAGTCAAACATTTATACTGAAATCAGGGGTGGAAAGGAAGGTCAGAGCTCTACTCTGCAGGTTCTGCCTGGGATGACTGGAGCAGAGACAAAGGATGGTGTCACAGAGAGCTTTCTGAAGGAAGATGTTCTCTGCCTGTTCTCAGTTAAAAACTAACCTGGTTTTTATTTCTCTTCCACCCTCACTTCCCATAAGCACCCAGGCTATCATGACCTGAGCTTTTTCAGCTGGTATTTTCTGAGGAAGACTGAGCCAGCTCAGTAAGACAGGTGGTAACAAGGCTCCACGTGTACTCAGTCCAACAGTGTGAGCACAAGGGCTGGAAGGAGACTTAAGACTGGATGCTTCCCAGTTAAACCATTGGAAAAGCTGAAGAGACTGTGTCTTGCTATCCCCAGGAGGAAGTAGGGGAACCAGGCACACAAGAAGACAGAAGGGATCCCAATGTACCCTTAATCTATAAATATTTAAGCAGTCCCTCCTCCCCCTCTCCTCAACAACATATGCCAGTGTCTCCTTCAGCTCATAAAAGCCAATTCCCTCCTGCTGTTCCCGAGCACCAGGAATCTCCGAGTAGTGATTAGTGGATTACGTGCATCCCAGAGCCTGCCTCCAATCACTTTCCCCTGCAAATTGCTCAGCTCTGATGCAGCAGCACAGAGCAAAGTGGGCTCTGTCGCCGGGGCCTGGTCCTCATTACGGCCAGGAGACGACAGGAGTTTGTTTACACAGCTGGAACATCACCCTCCCAGGCAGCTCATCAGCCTTTCCCCAGGGTTTCTGCTCCCTGAATGCTACAGAGTAATCACCACCAGCTACCTATACCCGAAGCAGCATCTCAGCAATTCACCAAGTCAACTGGCAACAGCTTGAGGTAATATTAGCCCCTTTAGAGGAAGGCAAGTGCTCTCCACACAAGGATGCTGGAGCTTAGCACCACTCAATAAATCAGAGCAGCATCCTGGAAAGCTTGCCATTAGTTCTGAGCCATTAATTTTTGCTGGGTCTTTGACACGACTGTTTGAGAGCACTATAACCTGCTCTCTCAAAGTTAAATTATAAAGAGCAACTTCCCTGAAGGTGCTAGTCTACTAGCACATTTAAGTCCTTGGCTAAACACCTCCAATAAATCACTTGGGAGCTGCAAGGCAGAAGGTTTCCTACTGTGCAATATGTGAGAGTGAGCCATTCCCTCTCAAAACAAACCCCAGCTTGGGGCACCTTTGACCCCAAGCAATGCCTTTACAAGATACTCCACATCGTGCCTCACCAGCTGGGTTAAACCAGACATTTCACTGCATGGAGTTCCACTTAATGACATCTTCCTCTGAAGTCCTTTCCACTAATTCTCCTCTCAGTGATTAAATACCAAAGAGATTTATAAATAGCAGAAAGCAAACAAGCCCCAAAATTTCCGGTCCTGTTCCCACTGCACCCCTGGAAACACAACTGTGTTCTTTGGGAAGCCCTGTAAGCCTGCACTTCCTAACTGTTTCCAACACTAAACAAAGATGTAAACAAGTAAAAGAGGAGTTGTTTAGCAACCAATTCATAGCACTCCATGACCAATTCATAGACTCCAATCTCATAAGCCTTTAGCTGAAGGTCCAAGGTGAGAATCCCCAGCTCCTGTCACTGCAGAAGGTGGACTTGGGAGCACTTGCACCACACCTGCTTTCTGTGCGCAGGTCCAGAGCCCAGCCCACAGCACAGCCTCCAGCGCTGTGCACAACTCTCAGCCCTGTGGGCTTCTGTATGAGGCTCTAATAAGAAATCCTAAAGGCACCAAAGGAAGAAGAAAGCCTTCTAGACAACTAATGATCAAGCTAACGTTCAAGCTGCATTTTAATTGAACTGTAACGAGGCAACAATGTAGCTCTGATTCCATTCCCACTGAAAAACCCGCTCCAGGTAAATGAAACCTGCATGTTCGTAGAGATGGGAAGCAATCAACCCTCTTCTAGATGGCACAATAAATTTTAGAGAGGAGGTAATGAAGCAGTGCCAAAAAGTAAATACTTGACAAAACCTGGTTCCTTTCATCTCTCCATGGGGTGCAGTCCCACTGCCATGACCATAGAAGTACCCTTTCCAGGCCCACAGCAACCACTGAGGAGAAAACAGTGGCTGTATCCTCAGATTTTTTATTTTTTTTTTGTAATGGTCTCTCTCTCCTGCAAACCAGTCTGTTTCCAAAGCCACTAACGTGAGCCAAGAGAAAGCATTATCTCCATTAATATTGCACCAATCTACACTCATGCACTAATATAGAGCAAAAGTCAGTTCTTGAACAATGAAAATTGCAGCCATCACCTTACTGGGTCAAACGTTTACATCCATGCCTCTGACTTTTCCAACAGAAAATGTATCTTTTTCATCCCCTTCTCTGTATCATCTTGTATCTCCTGTGGCCCCAATGCTCTATCAGCATGTTTACAGCTACAGTCAGCTTTCCTTCTGTAAAAAAGACCTCTAATTTCATTAGCCAATTAATAAAGTAAGGAAGCAGGGCCTCTTTGTACTCATCAGACTCTCATTACCACTCAGTGCTAAGCAGTCACAGTGCTGATGTGGTGAAATGAAGGAATGTCTGTGGAACAGATAGGATCCAACACAGTGCACAGAAACACAGGGAGGTGTTGCTCCTGCTCTGAGAGCATTTATCAGAGCCAACAGTAAAGATCACCACTTCCAAAGGATCATACATGCTAGTGACTGACACCTTGGACACAGGAAGAGACTAACTCAGCCTAAGTCACCGTCTGAGGCACCAGATGTTTTCTCTGGGGATGGGGTACAAGAGATAACAGAATATTCAGACGTGACAACAGCTCCTGGCTGACACCTCCAGCTGTTTTTGCACTCACACCTTCATATGATAGTTCATTTTAGACCTCATACCTTGTTTCAATATGACAGTTCATTTTAGACAAGAGAGTAATGAAAAAACATTCAGCACAAACATTGCATAGGAAACCTGCTCAGCACCACAGAGAGTGGGCTGAGCCTAGAACATGAAAGGCCTTGATACCTCAGCTCAGAAAGCTCCTTTAAGACAAGAGTATATGTGAGACAGTTTTTATGACTATTATTATTTGCAGGCTTAACTAAATTGTCATTTAAATAACATATTGAAAGGTAAGCCACCACCTGTTCCTGCCAGATGTTCTGAAATCTTTAGCACCACTTCAAGCACACTGCAGTACTGAAGGAAGCGCAGGACTGAACCTCAAAGGTATTTATCTCCCCAGTCTCCTACTGAGGTTTAAGGAGATTCCTATTATGCAGACTCATCATCAAAACAATAAGGACTGTGCTCCAATTAGTTATGTAAATGAGAACACACTATAGCACACTGCTCTTACTCCAAGGATCCAAGTGTGTATGAACACATTGCGATACGTATGGTAACGCTCCCTTGCTCCCTTTCCATCCCATAGCAGGAGGAACCCTTAAAGACCTTTATTTGGGCTCTGGAAATGTTTTGGAAAATGAATGGAAACATTCTCATCTTTTACAACACTGCACCCCACCAAGGGGCATATCCCAGGGAGTTGGCTGGACACCTCTGGCAGTGGCACACTGTAAGCCGTGCATGAACATTATATGTAAAAAAACTTGCCCAACTGTAAAGTCCAGCAAACCCTTTCCTGCAAACAGCACTGGCTTCTGGAGGAACTTCAAGCCTGACCAAATCACCTGACCCCTGCAGCCAGCAGCTAACGGCCATTAGAGGGGCCCTGAAGTCCCTATCTTATTTTATTTTTGCAAGATGCCATCCAGCTGGGAGGACCTGACTCCCTGCCTGCTGCAAACAGGTGGGATCCCTGTGCAGGGAGAGGAATGTCTGTACATTAGAAAGGAAAAGACAAATAGGGAAAGGCAGCAAGCAAACCAGGAAAGAGAATTCTGGAATCCATCATGAAGCGGGGGTGCTCGTGGCTGTACAGGCACAACCTTCGCCCAGTCACCGTGCCTGCGCTAAAATGCCCATATGGCCTGACAGAGGACTGTGCCCTCTACCTCTGGGAACCGATAGCTCCTCCTGGAGCCCCTGCAGTGCTGTCAGCCTCTGTGGGTCCCTTCAGCACCGTGATGAAAGGCAAAAAGCTCCGGGCACTCTGGAGTTCTGGTCCCTCCCTCCTCCTGTGCCCTCAGGCTGCCTGTGGAGCCCATCTGCCTCGGCTTCCACAGCCAGAGAGGTCCGTCAGGTACAAAACGAAGGAGCTAAACTAGAAAGGCCTGTCAGAATACACAAAGGCTGTCAATAGCTATGGCTTTTTCCCCTCAAGTGACATTTTACTTGTAAAATGAACTGTCAGCAGCCAAACATTCTGCAAAGTCCATAATTTCACTCCACTCCAGGCAACTCACTTTCACAACAAGAAAAGGTTTCTGTTTAGGGGTTTCAAGAGAAGCAGAATGGCCTCTCAAGAAGGGTCATAACATGGATTACTGAGTAAAACAAGGATATTCAAATCTACTTTTCAGGTCTTCTTTTCTCACTCATAAACATAACTTGGTTACTTTTTCTACCAAGATCTCAAGGCATGAAAAACCAAGCCCCCCTTTTACTAGAAAACTTGCACCTGCAAGCAGAAAATTGTTCCAGCTTCAAGACACAGTCAAGACCACACGATCTTTAATTGCAGGTTTATGTCTCTTTACTGAAGAGCTTTTTATTACCCAAGTCCCAGAGCCCCTGGCTGCTATTCCAACCTCTCCTCAGCTTTCTCCCTCCTTCATTTCAATAGTGACCCTGTCACTTTCCCAGAAGAGAGATAATCCAATTTTTCCATCTTTTCCACAGTCTTCTTCACATTCTCTTAAGTTCCACTTGACTGCCAGAACAGGCAACTCCAGGACCAAGAACAGCCTTGAAATAGGAAGTCATGAGCCCTCAGGGGCACGGAAGCACTTCAGTCCTCTCACTGTTAACTCCTTAGTGCTGTTCTAGAGTTGCAATAGCATCTTTAGCAATGCCTCTCCTGCTGCACAACATCCTCTGTGCCCTCACTGAGAGCCACAGTGCATTTTCTTCAATGCCAGTAACAGAAAACTGCGAGGTGTAACAGTGCAGGACTAAAGCTACTCTTGCAGGATATCAGTACAATCACACATGCTCAACACTGAGAACCTGGCTATTAGCTGTATTTCAAGACTTAGCAGTTAGCAAGTTTTTAATCTGGTGATGTGTGATAACTTTGTATCATTTCAGTTTCTTAATCAAAATCTCATTTGATACCAAGAGAAGTCTATCAGCCAGATTCATAATCTCATCAAAAAAGATATCAAGTTCACTTGACAAGATCTCTTTTCCATACAGCCAGGCTGATTGACATTAATTATATCCAATGCTTGTTTCTGCCCCAGCCTGCCTGTGTGTGGGTGTTGCTTGCCTTTCCAGGCTTCAATTCTCATCTTTTATAAATGAGCACATCCCTCAGTCCCACTTCATGGGGAGCTGTGAGGACTGATCCATCAATGCTTACAGTCCTGAGACTCCTGGGAAGTGCAGGCAGTGACAGTGAGGAGAGAGGCTGCACCCAGCACTGCCAGCTAACACAGGGCCCCATCCCCAAATGTCCAACAAATCCAAGGATCCAAAACCAGATTCCCAAGGACTGAAGCAGACACCGGAGTAGACTTCGGGACTCACTGCAAATAGACCTGACTCATGACTCCTCT
Organism: Acrocephalus scirpaceus scirpaceus; assembly: GCA_910950805.1. NCBI lineage: Eukaryota > Metazoa > Chordata > Aves > Passeriformes > Sylviidae > Acrocephalus > Acrocephalus scirpaceus. Next base: position 64,191,030 of record OU383778.1, on the reverse strand, counting down.
TGTTTTCTAGGCTTTCCATTCCCTTCCCTTCATCAGATTTTCAGTTCCTCCTTTTCAACCACCTTGTGTGCTTGCCTGGCAGTCAGAAGACAGGGACAGATCCAGACAGAGCAGATGAAAAGGCACAGGCAGGAGAGGAGTGCTGACACACCGTCCCTGCCCCTGGCAGAGACAGGCGTGTCTGCTCACACCAGCAGTAACAAACAGGAGGGCTCAGGCTGCCACAGCAGCCAGGACAGAGCTCAACAAGGGTGTGTGGGCAAGCACATCTTCCACACAATACCTGTTCTAAGGAAGCACCCAATGCATCTTGCCATGATAACTAAATTTATTATTAACTGTGTATTTCATGATGTTAGTGACAATATGTTAATGTGATTTTTCACGTCCTCCTGCAGTGAACAGATGGCTCCTTTTACTTTACTTTCCACATCAAGTGTGATTATTTCTTGGTGCCAAAAGCCACCTGCCGCTCCCTGGTCTCCAGTCTAATTTTTTATGTTGGTAAAACACAGCAGGACTTGTTATCAGTTGGATGGCATCTTAATAAAAGGAGACATGCCAACATATTGACATCATGTTCAAGGGGAAATTTTAGCCCCATCCTGGCCCCTCCCCCAGTTCATAAAAAAAATAAAATGAAACTAAGAGAAAAACAAGCCAATAAGCCCCTCTTCCCAGACTCCACCAGTTTCAAGATGCTCGGTCACCATTTTTGGGCCTCGAGCCAAGGCGCAGCATTGGCCTCCTTTTGTTCCCACACCGAGCACCTCAGTCAGGGCTCTGATCTCTCGTCCTGTGTAATGATAATTAGCCATAACATATTCAGAAGTCAAATGTAAGCAGGAATACATTAACATTGAGATCAGTGCTGTGGTAATTTTCACTGGGAAAATGACAAAGAAGGACACAAAAATTAAAATACGAGATGCGGAGAGTCTCAGTATCGCTTTCAGAAGATGAGGGGTGAACTCATTCATTTGTCAGTCACGAGCCCACACTCCACAGCCAGCTGTGGGCTACACCAAACAAACAGCCTGGGCTGATGAGCCCTCGAAGCCCCTCTGCAGCGCTCAGAACACACAGTAGCCGACACGCACAGGGGAAGCTCCGTCCCACACAGGACACTCAGCGTGTGTTCAGACACCTCCTTCAATGGCCTGCTTCTCCCACACCTATCATGCTTTGACTGCTTTAGGCACAGCAAAGTCCTGGACCCTGGCCAGCTGGGAACAACCATACCAACAGCTGCCAAGGTGTAAAACAATTCTTTCTGAAAACACCACTCCAAGGCACCCAACATCTCATGCAAGGATAAACAGCAGCACCTTGGGGCAGCCCAGGCACACAGCTGGAGGCATGACTGGCATAACAAACATCACTACTTCCTTCAATATGTCCCCACCTCATTCAGAAGCAAAAATGGAGGGAAATTCTCTAAGTGCATCAGTATTTCCAGCCTAAACAAAACCTTCAGAGACACACCAAGAAGTTTTTACAGGTCTGGAGCTGTTCAAACAAGGGTTATTGACAAAACCACATGAGAATGTTATTAAAACACAAGGCACAGAAGGCTGCACTGGAGTCTGCCAACAGCTGACTGCTCTGCTCAACACATGCACTGTGATGAGTGTAGATCACACCTGTAGCTGCTCTATTCATAGCCTGGCATCCTTGACTTGGTACTTCTCAAACCTAGAAAACAGCTTCTTCCTCTGAGCCACTGACCTCCAAACCAAGGCAAACTGTACTTCGTACCAGACTCGCTGTTTCATCAACCTGTACATCACTACTCGTAAATCTCATTACACCAGCAGCAGTGTGCAACTTGTGCCATCAGTATGACAACTTAAACAATTCCATCTTAACAATTCCAATCTCTACCTGTGTATTGCTCAAAGTCCAAGCTGGGTGAAAACTGGGGAAAAAAAAATTCAGTGGAATAAGACAGAGAGAAAAACATTACACTGTGCCAAAAATGCAGCCTAGAAACTAACAGCAAGGTGGGCTTCAATTCTATAGAGAAACATAAGATTCTCTGTGAGGAAGTCTGTATGTCATTACCTGTTCATTCATCTAACCACCTAATGGCCAGGAAGTTAGGTCTGGAGTTCCTTTCTGGCCTAATGAAGACCCTTCAGGAGTGCTGGGAACCATCACTGGTGGAGCTTACGTTCCTGCCTAATTTGTGCACACTCCAGACCTTAACAGGCCCAGGAAATCCCATCAGGGCCGTGTACCTTTGCTAATCACACAGCTTAATCTCCACACTTCCCTCTTTACTGGGTTATCAGCAGGAGTGCTCCATCACCCAGAGCATCTTTGCGCCATGTTTACTTACTGGTTCAAGCAACTGAGCCAGACTATCCACCCTGCGCTTCACCCTGGCACCCAGCAGCCGACGTGCTGCACTCTGTGCAGCTGGGTCTGATGGAAGGATTAAGCTTGTCATTAGGAATCATTTTGGTGGCTGAAAATGCAGCCTCTCTCTAGATAATGTGCAGTATCATTTAAAACAAATTAATTTCTCATTTCTTGCTGCTGGTCATAATTCTCAGCATGGGACACATCACAAATGACTTTAAGGATGGAAAATAGAATAATCATTAGCAAATCAGAAAAAGAAAGCAACTGAAAAACAACCCAAGCCCATTACAGCCATATTTTTGACTCTACTTTCCTGTAGTTTTTGAAGCTCATTTCCATAATATAATTCAAGTGATAGCAGCAAATTACAGCCCTCTGATCCTGCTTTAGGCAGCTTCATCGCCTCTGTATATTCTATTACAAAATTGGTTAATTAATAATTTCTCTGCACTGCCACTAAGCAGAACTATTTACATGCCCATTCGGAGACAACAAGCCATCATTTGATGACCAGCGTGTTGCCTACATACACCCAAGGCAAGGCAGGACCTTGTTTTGCCTAGGACACTTTCCCAGGCTGCTCTTCCAGAGTTTAAGCAGTCAGAGTTGGGGGCTGGAGAAAAAGCAGGGTCAGCAGGGGCAGGGTGGGAAGGACAGGAGCACTCACTAAAACATAGACAGGGGATGTGAGCACAGCCAGAGCTGCAGCTCCTTGATGCAGTTCAAGGACAAGGTGTCTCATGCACATCCCACCAGGGACTGCTGCAGGAGCCCAGCTGCCTCTCACCTGCAGGCACAGGTAATGCTGCAGCTGTTCCAGCCTCTCTTGTCTCTCAAGAAGGAAAAATCACAGTGAAATCAACCAAACAAATCAGCTCCTGTAAGGACCAGGCTGCTTTGAATCCTCCAGCTCTCTGTTCGAGCATGGCTGTGATGGTTTTGTTATCACTTTGATATTAATGCCCATAATCCCCTGGGAGTAAGCAACTGTTTGTCTGAGTAAGCCCATGTGTAAGACTAAACATTAAATTAAACTATTATCCATCTAAAAGCAACATTATGTAGCCATTATATGTGTTAGATATCGGAAATTTGTTGCTGCTGCTTTTTTTTTTTTTTTTAAATCATGTAGCCCAGTAAGATCCCCAGGAGTAATTTCTCTGTTGAGGCCTAGAGTAAATATACTCTCAACTCAGTCACTCACTTGAACCTCCTACTGAAACCTGAGCCACACCATTTGTTTCAATTGTTTAATAAAAACAAAACAAATAAACTTAACCTGAGGAATATTTAAATATCTACTTCAGTTTGCAGCAAAAGCTTTACCAGGTGGTTTAAAGGAGACCTGGAGGAATTACCTGCAGTGCTTGCACCCATGCATTACAGTCCTTACTGTCCCAGCAGCTCCACAGGCTATTTCTTATTAGCTATACACACTTATCCAGGACAAACAACTGAGAAATCTCTGACAAATTCCAAGCTAAGGACTGCTGGGGAGTATGAAAGTAACTCTACCTTAAGCACGAACTTCAGATCAGGAGGAAGCAAAGTCTAAGTGCAGCTAATTATGCGATCCATTATCCCTCTGGAGGTGATTGTTATCTTTCCCTCATCACCAGATGCTGCCTTCAGCTGAAATTCAGTCTCTCCACCATTACCACAAGCCCCAGAAATACTGTTCCCTTGGCAGTAGCTAGGAACACCCTCAGAGCATGCACACCACAGGGCCCAAGGGACACAAGCTCCAAGCACAGGGGGATACTTTACTTAAGGTGGCCATTAAGAGATTGCATGAGGCAGGATGCACAGTTCTGTTACCATCAACGCTGTACAGGAATGCTATACAAGCTATACAGTGTGTGTGCAGGCATCCACCCCGCACCTAGGCAAAATTTATAATTTTTTTTTGTCACCATAATTTCTTCTTCTGAAAACCTCATGCAATAAATTATGTCATCTAAACCCCGAACAGAAGCACAGCCCTGATTTATCAGCCCACTGAGACTGGTACATCTCACAATAAGCCAAACTCAAATCCTTACAGTCAAGGTTCACACAGACTAATGTGACATTTTTCTGGCCAAACATCTAATTTTTTTAAAAAATACTAATTCAAGGTATATCAATTACAGACAATATCTTGAATCTCTGTCTGTGCCAGACTCTCAGGAATTATTTGAGATAAAATACTCTTTTTCTCCTTACCTGCTTTCTTTACTGCAAGCTCTTTAGGGCAGAAACAATTTTCATAGTGCACTTAAACACTGTAAGGACTTGATCTGAACTGGGTTTTCAAGTCAGACAATTACCATACTTGAGTTTAAAAAAAAAAAAAAAAAAAAACCAGAGGAGTTCAATGCAGGAAATGTGAAGTCTCCAGAAGAATGTGTTGAGCTCAAGAATAAGACACCGTCTGTCATGGTCCCCGTATTCCACCAGGTGACTCTGATGCCAGCTGAGCACACAGCCCCAGCTCTCAGCTCAGTAAGAGTAGGCTGTAAACTCAACAGTACCTCAGTGCTCCCCTTACCCGGAGAAATTCCAGCAAACCAAACATGAGCCCACCCTGAGGCCAGTCAGGGCTCTCCTCACAGTGAGACAGAGAGGTATACCTGAGGCACTCTTCCACAGTAGAGCTTTTCAAAGAGGAAATGACTGCAGAGAGAGTGGAGCAAGACTCAAAGCCACGGGAAACAACCATATTTGAGCGGGGATTTCACCTCCCTGTGGATGTGCCTAGAGCTCAGGCCAGAGAATGTGGCATGAACACCTGAAACCCCCCTCAGGTATCAGCAGCCACTGGCAGGGTAAGTTAGGACACATGAAACTACTCAATGCCCAACATAATTCAAACAGTCAAAATACTACCTATAATTACTATTCCATTTATCTTCACAATCATAAATCAAGTATGATTATCCTTCCTACTGGCACTCTGCCCAGTTGTAGACAGGACACCACAGTTGTAAACCCAACACAAACCCAAAACAAAGAGAGGATGCTCTGACAGGTCCTCCATGCACAAAGCTTCAGTGCAAATACCCTGGACAAAGCCTGAGCTAGCTCCATTCCAACACACCCCAGCAGTGCTTCATTTCAAATGGAATCTCAGTGCTCCATGTTGCAACCACCTCCACAGGGTCAGAACCCTGTTTGAAAACATTTGTAAGGATCAACAATTGCCCTATTAGGCCAAGGCTAGCAGTGCAGCACCAAGAACACTGTCACACCAGGATTCCAGTTGGAAAAAGCACAGATTTTCAAAGATTCTATTTTCAGGGGAAACTGGAAGCAGGGAATGTGGATGAAACATTAAACATGTCTATTTTTCAGAGAGAGGACTAGAGGAAAATCCCAACCCTGAGCATTCAGTGGAACGAAAAGGCTTTTCATGATACTGTTTCACTCAGAAACACTTTTGCATAGAAATGCCTGTAACAGAGATTGCCTATTAGACTCACTTCTAGATTATCCTTTGCCAGTATAATTCTATGATCCAGCAAGCCTGTGAGGCAGGAAACTCCTCTGGAGCCAGGGATCTATTTTTGAGCTTTCAGGGAGTTTCAGTGACTGCAGCATATGTTTATCAAGAGTAAAACACAGCAGCTGGGGCAGCCAGGTCTGACTCACATCCCAGCTTCCAGGAGCAAAGTCCAAGCACCTACTCCAAGTACTTGCACTAGGCTGTTCCCCCTTTAACAGATCTCTCCGCGCAAAGAGAGCTTCTTCACATTCTGCTCCATGCTGCAGGAATCCACTTATGGAAGTCGCATCACAAACAAAGAGAACCTATTTAAAATGTGAACATCAAGAACATACTGAACATTCAGATTCAGCCACCTTGGTTTCTTAAATGGTATGAAGCCTACTTATTGGACAATGCCACTTCTTCCTTAGAACGCTCATTATTTGGCATTTGAGTAACAGTCTCTTTTCTCAGATCACATAGTTTACTTTACCAGCCTTTTGGAAAGTCAGAAGAAGCCACAGGTTGAAATAAACTTTCAATTCCACCTGCAGCTTCTTTCAAGCTTCCAGACAGTTCCTGCATTTACTCCCCTGCTCTCCCTCCTTTCTGTCTCCCTTTGCTGATAGCTCTGAGCACGCAGGTAGGCCCTGGGACTTTCCTTCTGCTACAAACTGTCACTCAGCAAGACAACTGTAAAGATTATTCTTAGTATGAACAATTAACTTGTTCTTTCCTTTCCTGTCAAATGGGAAGATGTAGATTGCATTATTTTTCTAAGCCTAGTGACAATACGGCTTCAGGGTCAACAGCAGAGACACTTCGGGCTCCTGCACCAGAGCACAAGGCAGGTAAGCCAGACATCACATCACCACAAGCTTTTTCATTTCCACTCTAAGCTAATTTGGTTTGTTTCTTTTTTACTGAACTGTTTCCAATTCAGTTTTCCTACTGCCTGGACAACTTTGAGTCACCCCTCAGCACTTTCTCTTTGTGTCCAAGCTCTGGTTTGAGGGAACATTCACCAGTAACAGCTTATCTCAGTGCACTGATGCAAAATATATTAACTAGCTCTTGGCTCTGTACAGACAGCAAATAGGCCATGCATTGGTGGCTTTACTCAGGCAAAAAGGGCTTTGCAATTCTGGGGTATTTTCACCTTTCAACTTAATTACTTGATTCAAACAGTCCCAGAATACCTGAAAGTCATTGCAGGAGCCCTTCAGTCTGGTGGCTGCTCTCATCACTTCCTCCCTTCTCACAAGGTACTCATGGAGTTGGACAAAACAGAGGTCAGGGGACAAACCTCAGCTGGCTCTGCACTGGGCCCAGACTGGCTGCAGCCACCAACAGGGCTGATGACAAATGAGAAGCCAGGCTTCCAGCTGAATTTCAGTTTAGTTATTTTTGTTTTAATGTATGTGTGAATCAATTAATCCTGTCATAGAAGGGCATCGTAAACTGTGTGCCAGAGTTAATGAGTCAGACATTATCACATCATTACACCAGCTGGCATAATGTAGCATGTGTTGTTTGTCATAATATACACTGCCACGCTTAACAACCATTAATTGTTTACACGAGCAGTCATATTTTTCTTAAAGAACCTTCAGTGACTGGGTAATATTTTGAAAGCCTCTTAAGCACGTAACTCTTACAAGAGAAAGATAATAAAAATCACCTCCCCTCTTGTGGAGCTAAACATGTTGGATTTACACATATTAACAGTTACATCTTCCTCATTAAAAAACTGAAAAACAACTGCAATCCAGTTCCAGGTCCAACTGCAATCCAGGTCCCAGAACTCCAAGTCCCTTAGGCAATGCTGCCATAAATATTAACAGAGGTGATGCTCAAGTCCACTCTGTTCTTCCTTTGCTCGGGCAGAGCACTGAGCACCAAGTCTGAGCCTGTTCTCCTCCTCTCAGGTAGGTACAAGAAAGAAGAGGATGGCAGCCAAAGCCTCAACAGCATAATGCTGATTCTATACCACAGCCCAAGCCGCACTTTGGAATGAGTGGCTATGAACTTGCACTGCCTGACAGAGTTGCTGGTGGTTTCCTGTCACTCCTTGCATCCATCACCTATGTTTGTCAGGTGAAAACACAACAATCAGTCTTACTTTATCATAATAGTTTTGGCTGTGATTATTTTCTTGGCTGACTAAAGACAACATTTGGACACTCTCAGCAACAAATCCAGGTTTACCAGCTTTCTGTGAATTGGATTCAGTCTGCTTCTGGCCAGATTTGTTGGCCATATGGCTTCCCAAAGCCAAAGGCTAATGTTTTAGGCTGAAATGACTACAGCAGCCAGGAACAGTGAATATGACCCACAGGTTCCCCGTATGTCCACTCACATACATACACACAAATTTTTGTTACAGTGCAGCTCTGCTTTTAAACAAACACCCGGCAAGGCAGTGAGAAAACAACAGCAGTAAGCTGCTGCTTTGGAAAGTAACACCAGCTATAGGGATGCTTGAAACACTAAAGGCAAGGTCCTTTTATTTAAAAAAACTAAGCAAACAAACAAATGCAACAAAAAAACCCCACCCAGAAATATGGAGTATTAATACCTCAAACAACCTTAATGTAGTGTTAGTTTGATTTAAGACACGCATGATTCCAAGAAGTGCTAAAAACAACAGATGCTGCGCTTTTGATGGGAAACATACAATCCTGTTCACTCACCTTATGGAATTCATTGTCACCATCCTCTGCTCTGCCACAGGAAGGGAAGATGAAGGCCACAGATGTGGATAAGAAGACATGGCGCAGCAGCATCTCTGATATTTAAACCCTGTGTGCCACTTGGCTCATGCCCATGGCAGCAGAGAAAGGGCTGTGCGTACTTCCCCATCTCAATTCCCACCTGCATGAGCCCTGATTCCACAAAGCACCAGCACCCATGCTCATCTTCCAGCACCTCAGAACTGCGCTCAAGTCACACTCAGTCACAGCTTGCCCAGAGCCCTCAGAGTTACCTCCTGCTCACACCTTTCGAGCCTCTAGCCAACTCACAGAGTTCACAATTTATTCCTTTCTACCACCCTTCTGGGTCTTCTATCTTAGCTCTAAGTATAATTAGCTTTATAGTGAGTGTTATTTTCTTTTTGCCAAGCAGAAATTCAATACCCTGCTGCACAGACATAAACACTGACTGACCTGTGTGTAGGTAAAACCAGTTGCTTTTGGGTTAGCGTCAGTGTTTAACACCTTGTTGTATCAACCCTCACCTCCTAGACCATACTCTGACAATTTGGTCTCACGTAGACATCCTCCTGCAACTTGCCTGCAGCATTTCCCCAGCCTCACAAGGCTTTTCACAAGGGACCCCCTTGGCCAGCAGTCAGAAAGTTGTTCAGGAATAAGCCAGAAGCCCAAATGATATTAACCTGTACAGTTTTGAGATATGTGGGGGAAAAGGCTTCAAGCATGTATCACACCTGGTATATCTGAGGGTATATCAAACCCAGAAGAAATGAAAAAGGATTCTTATTTTCCTAATGAAACTGAAGCCTAGGGAAAGTCAGATCACTATCCCTCTCTTAGTCCATCTCAAAGGAATGATTTTACCTCTTAGTTGGACTTAGGGTAATTGTACAATGGCTTCCAATCTCTGAAATCTGTAATGAAATTTGTAATCCTGACCTGCTGGATATGAGCTATACAATTACTTGGAGTATATTTAGAGCAAATAATCCATTCCCCCAAAGCTCCAAACATTCATGGCTGTGGATGCATGGCCTTGACCAAGGGTCTGCATTATAATTACTTGTGCAACAAGGTGAAGACCACATCTGACTCCTGCTAAGCCCTTTAGGAGAGCTCATCCTCCCTTCTGACAGTGTTTGAGATGTATTAAGTCTTTCCTGAATCAATATCTACTGTGCAGGAGCAGAAAACAGTGAGATTAAAAAAAAAAATCCAAACAAATCCAGTCATTACAAACCAATACGGAATAACCCATAACCACACTGAGCAGGCAGCAAAACCCATCAATATGATTCATTTCTGTAAGCTCAAACCAGCAGAGAAAAGGTTCATCAGATATGTTGATGAAAACTGTTCGAATCACAGCTGTAAAAAGCCCTCAAATTATGAAGCTCACTCAGAAGGTCAGTGGAGCAGAGGCACTCGGATCCCACAGTGGCCCCTCTGACTTCCAAGGTCAGCAGAGTAGGCCTTTATGTGTATGCTTCACTTAAATCTGTGCTGAAGTTGCACTAAAATGGAAAAAGGCTTCATCCTAACTGTAGAGTTACCCAGATTCAGAAGCTGCTCACTCAACTATGGGATACAAAAGCCGGCTTGACTCGAAGCATTTTTGACAGGATAGGTACTTGGAGACTCAAATGTCTATTAGTTTATCCTTGACAAAAGGACCTGATTATCTTAATCATACACAATGTTAAACCAAGAAAACATAAACGGCTGCAATGTAGCACACATTTGGAATCCACTCAGTGATGCAAGCCAGCAAGTCCATTATTGTTTTGTAAGACTGCTTCCTAACCCCTTTCCTCAGACCACCACGCAGTGACCAAATCACTCGGAGCCCCAAAGTTTTTCAAGTCTCAGTCATGCTCAATGATAAGGTTCTAAGCCCTCCTTCACTGAGGGTTAAACTAACCAGGTCTTTTTCTGGATCAGGTATGGCATTCTCCCCCTGTTGTGAGACCAAGTTCTCCTATCAAGATTCAAATGCCTTGTTTTGCAAAGCCTTGCAGAGAAGGAAACTTCCTTAGACAGTAATTCTGCATTAGCAGCTCAGCACGGGGAGCAAGGACTGAGGCTGCCCAAGTCTCCCAGATCACTGCAAAGTTCCTGTGCTGGGAAGCTGGTAACAGATTGTCAGAAAGGGTTAAAGCAGCTGTCCACACGACTCTGGGCTCTCCAGAGGGTGGCAAAGCACATTGTTTGGCGTAATGATGACACAGATCTGCATGTGTATGTCTTCAATAATTCATGTTGCAGCATGTCTCGCTGTGGGGACAGATGTCAGTGAAATCAGTGACAGCCGATCACACTGATCCCTCACATAATCATGGGAGAGCTGATCTCGTGGCAACACTGAGCCTTGGAAACCCGCCTGTGGTGTTGATGGGGGGTGGCGAGAGCAGGCAGACACAGCCACGTACGACACCTGTGTCTGGAAATACACCAGTGCTTGTGCAGCAGCACCGCACATCTCACACCAATCACACACTGGGGAGAGGCCAGAATAGCTGCCGTGGACTGCAGGTGCCATTGAGGGGCCATGTCACACACACCCCACCTGAAACACGAGTCCAAGTCACTCTGACAACTTGTGCGAGCCCTGCACAAGTTCACACGTGCTTCAAAACAAGCCAGTTGTTTCCTGGTTTTTTCCTGCTTCTTGAATGCTTTGATTCCTAATCGATTCACCACCTCCATTTGGGTCTGTCCCACGTCATGTTGTTTTGGGCTGCTCAAATGTCCCAGCCACTGACAGGGGAGAGCAAATTGCAGTTGTACCCACCAAAGAGCACGGATATAATCCCTCTGGGAGAGAAAGTGAATCAGTGCTAATTAGAATGATTGGATCTCTTCATCTTGTTTGAAAAATTTATTGTTGTTAGACAAAAAAGCACATTCTTCCCAGCATTAAATCCTTCCTGTTTTAGTGGAATGCCTCATCCAAATTGTTCCATGTCCTCTGTTCAGATATTTAAGAGAGCCACCCAATTAATTTTTTATGGTGGGGAGGGTTTTGGTTTGTTTTGTTTGGGTTTTTGTTTCATTGTTGTTGGTTTTGTTTGTTTTTCAAAACACAGAGATACACAGCTTACTTAGGTCAGCTTTCTAGGTCTGTTTCTCTTTGCTAGATGGATTTCTGTACCTGTGTTTGAAACAGCAGATAAGTAAATCTACAGCTAACTTAAGTGAGCATATTACACCTTCTATCATTGGCAGAACCCAAGATGAGTTGACTTACACCAGAAAAATGAGAGTTTAAGGGAGGGATAACTTTTTCATTTCTATCACAGCAACTTAAAAGCCCAAGTGAAACCTGTCTCAGTCATATACGAGAACAGGACATCTCTGTACACATGTGTACATATCAAATTTCTGTCAAGTGACACAGACACAATGCCAGGACCACAAACTGGACTCTGGGGCCAGGTATTCCCAGTTCACAGAGCAGTGTGTTCTACACATTTGTCTCTCAATCATATTCTTCCCCAGCAATGTCAGTGCCAGCAGAAACCTCATCTAAGATCAGTGCATTTAAAAAAGGACATTAATTTCTCATTAAACTCCAATCAGATTGTTTTCAAGGCAACATCCTAACTGAGTCAAAGTACCTCATCGGAGCTGCCATGCATACTGTTATTTAACATCTTGTGCCATTTTTCTTGGATAAGGTGCATTTATATAAACATTTTATATATATATATATATATATATATAAAAGACCTGTAAAGAGACACAGTATAATCATTTATGACTTTTAGGTAATATGTCATGTGAATCTTAACATATGCCATTACACTGTATGATGGCAATCTTGGCTCTTTTAAGGGAACCTGGAAAACATCCAGTGAGATATGAATGAGCCAAAGGCAATAGAGAACCATATCCATGCTAATCCAGGTTTACACCTTTTGTTCAGCACTCCAAGCTTCCACCAGATGGTTTTGCACAGAAGCATTAATGCCAGGAATCACTGTACACCCGGTTTTCAGAAGGTTTCTGACGTGAAAATAATCCTGATAAATGGCATCACCAAGTCAAAGGTGCAACAAATGGTCTGAAGCCTTTAGCAGAAGGTGCCAAAGGTGCCCAAAGGTGCCTTTGTATCTTTGCCATTCTAGATCACTGCTTGTTCATTTTGCAAGGGGAGTTAAGGGCAAGTTCCTTGTCTAAAGTACAGCCATTACATCTATACAAGGATAGCCACATACCAATTCTGGAACGAATGGGTTTTCAAGTTCTAGTGTCATGAGCTCCACAAAAGTTTGATGAAATTTGCATTGATAACTGAACTTCCTCAGATGACCACAAGGGCTTTCCCTCCAAGTTTTGAGGATACCATAGTGAGCAAAATGCTAGTGCCAATGCATCAGAGTAATGTACTGAGATTTCAGAGAGCTATAAACAGCTGATGCCAAAACAAAAATCACCCCACTACAAACCTGGTGCCCAGATCACCTTCTTGCACCACGTTATGGGAGTGTTAACACTGAGTCAGTCACCAGAAGGGGAGATAGCAGACAGGGGTGTATTATCACTTCTACTGCACTTTTCTTTCTCCCTATATATGAAATGCTGCCTGGAAGCTTAAATAAGCACCCATAGTGAAGTGTTTTATCTGAGGTCACCTGCAAAGCCTTCACCTGCATCAACAGACTGCATCTGGTACAATCTCCATCTCCACAAACTGTTAAGAACTGCACAAGTAAAAATGTCAAAGCCATTGCTGCTGAGAGGTCATTCCAGTCCCAGGACTGGCCACCCCCCATCTCAGTTTGCCTACAAACTGGAGTAAAGCCTCAGGATGGGGTTTTCTTGTGGAGGGGTGGTGATGGCATTTGGTGTTCTGGTACTCTGGCAAGAGTGAGGGGATTCTGCAGAAACCCCTTCCATGCCAGGAATGCACTTTATAACCACCTCTGCCTCGGCGTTTTTGTTTGCTCCATACTGTCATGTGCTTCGAGTCACACAAGGTTCACTTTGTGTGAGGTATCTCAAAACAGCATCTCCCTACTCCTCAGTGCTGCGGCCATAGGGGACATGCCCCTCATGTGACACATACCAACAGCACATATGTCAGCTTTTTACTTCCTAAAAAACCAAAAGCCCATTTTTTTTCCTCTCCACAGTGGCATATGCATGATGAGCCAGCTGTCAGGGAGATACCATTTTCAGCTTCCTGCCCTGCAAGTAGGTTGAACAAAACAACATATTGCCACATTGTTCCAGGAGAGTGAGGAGAAGAAAGGAAAGGTTTAACTTTTGCTGTTAGTTCCCAGTTCCTTTGTGGCAGACATGGCTCCACCAGACACAATGGCGTTGTTATAGCACGTTTCAGGCAGGGCACAAGTGTTGAATATTCAGCAGGGCTCCAGGCTAGCAATTCTGTTGCAGTTTCTTGTCTTCCAGGAAGCCCTTGACAAAGGTCACAAACAATTTGCTCATTCCTCTTATTAAAATAAAGATGGAAAGCACTGATGATAGCTCTGCCCAGCAGCTAACTTCATCATCTGTAGCAGTTCCAACATATGCTTGTGAGATAATGAAAAATATAGCATTAAATACAGTGGCAGATTGAATCTTGTTTCAGGGTAAATATAGTAAGTCATTTTTTTTCCTCCTCATTTCCTCAGAACCTGTTTAGCATTAGACTGTTAATATCATCACTGATACATGACAAAACCATTGCATAATATACTGCATTTGAAGCCAGCCTCCCCATAAAAGTGAGCAATGACAAAGTGTGAATGTTACTAAGGCACCAATAGTAATAAAGTGCTCCAAGCCAGCCCTCTACCGGATGTTTCCATTCACATACCATCAAAGAATGGGGCTACAGGCCGGTCTGTGCACCTCAGCCTCCCACCTGCCAAGTCAGGTTCAAGATGGAATCCCTTCAGGCTTCCTTCTGTCCAGGTCCTGCAGCTCCACCCGTGTCCTGGCCGTGAGGGTGGGCACTGCTGCCCTGCTCACTGACAAATCTTTCCTCAACTTGTGTTCTTGTCAACACGGAAGGCAGCTGACTTAACTTCTCCAAGGAACCTCGAGAGGCTTTGTAGACAAACACATCTTGCAGAGAACTGCTCATACAAATTCTCCAGATGCTTCACTGCTGCCCTGCAATACTCCTCTCCAGATATCTCTCCTGACATGGGCCCATACGAACAGCCAAAGGCCTTTTGCCTGCAGAAACTTCTTGAGCACATCCTCACACCTCTCATTATGGCCAATAATTCCAATAAACATCTCCAGAGAGTGCACAGTAGTTCCCTTCTGACCTTCATAAGAAGTGGCAGTTCTGCCACATAAGCCAGGTGAGGCAGGAGAGTGGTGACCAGCATGTCACCTCTGTTCCCATTGCTGGTTATTGTGCACTACCATTTCCAACTGTGCTGCTGACAGTGCAGCTCAGACAACACACACAACCCGAGAGAGACGCCAGCCACCAAACAGGTCCATAAGGCAAATATTCAAGTAGGCACCACTTTTCCCTGATTGCAGGTGGCACAGTGCTGTTTGTGAGCCACCTTTCCTAATGGGATACCCCATCTACTCCTATGTGTAACTAATTTTTAATATAAAGAGTTCCTGCACTATGGACATTTAGCCTGATGTCTGCATCTTAAATCCTGATACTTTACTGTCTTGTCTATTTCCTCCCAATTAAACCAATGTCAGCGCTGGGGCTTGAAGAAGCCAAACCCATGTCCCTTACTGGCAGATCTGCAAGATCCATGCACAACCATGTTTAATGAAATGGTAGGGTTTTAAATGAGTGGTCAGTTCATTACTATTTACTTTAGACTGTTCTAAATACCCCAAGTCTATGGCTGGACTTTTCTACTGATGTTAGAGCAAGAAAAATAAATTTCTTGGAAATTGCTTGAAGCTATTTTAGTCAAGAAGCCAAAACTTAGAGACATGTACAGATCCCTGCAATTTCCATTCCCATTGCTGTTACTAGCATCATGCAGCTGTCCTGCTGTCCATTCATATAAAATGAGAAATTAGGAAATCAATTTGCCCATACTGCCACTGGAAAAACTGAGACTCTGCAGATCAAGGTGCCTTCTCATCCACATCAGACGAGCTGTTACAAAGCACTTAGGCACAACCAGGCATCAGCTGGGACAGGGACACACAGGCATCATAGCCAGTGGTTCTGGGCTCTGAAGACAATCAACCAGAGAGAGAAACTCCAGGCAGAAGGAGGAAGGTGAGAAGAAAAGACAGGAAAGATGACAAGCCCAGTTTGCAATGCCACATGCAGATTGAGCTGCTTGGTATTCTCAGCTGAGGAACCATCTTACTGATGCATACAGCTTTCCTGGGTGAGCAGTGTCAGAGCCCCCATGTGTCCCAGGACAGCTGCACAGCGCAGGTGGGTCAATGCAATGTTCTAACACCAATGAACTGCCCCTTGCCTGAGCCTGGCTATCTCTGAACAGCAGAGCCCATCTCCTGTGTTACAGGTAATTTTTCTAACCGTGAGCGGTTTATATGCATTTCCCTGTGTGCCTATTCCATCTCTCAGCTCCAACAGCTCATTGCCCTGACATACTCCTGACAGATGACATCACACACAGCTAACCAAGCTGCTTTTTCCAGCCTTGTCTCTTGAGATGGGCACTGCTGCCCTCTTTCCTCCTCTGTCCCTGTTGCCATCATCTTTTCTGTGCCTTGTACAGTGTTTCCCTGTCTTTATGTGAAATAACAAAGTAACAAAAACAGATATTGGGGGGGAGAAAAAGTAACCCCTCCCTCAATTGAAACAAAAAACCACGAACAAACAAACACGCCAACCCCCACACCAAAAGCACCACCACCACCACAAGAAAACAACCTAAGGGAACTTGATAGAAAGCAGTAGGGCTGAATTTCAGCATTTTTCTAAACCTTTTCAGCAGTATTTACATTAAAAGAAGCAACAGCTTTTAAGTTACTTGATACAAAACACCACTGTAAAGAGAACCAGAGTGTCGTAGACCAGCCACACAAGAGCAGGAGCAGCTCCAGGTGTAGGGACCCTCATGCTGTTTTCTCAGCCCATTTCCAGGTACATGCTCACACCAATGCTGGAAAATACCAGGACCCAACCAGTACCTGGGCACCTGTGGATAAGCATTACCTTACTAAGCCCAGGTCAGAACACCCTCATGTACATCTCTCTTCTCTCCTTGCAACCTTTCCAAGAGCCTCAGAGAAGAAGGCTGATGCAAGGGGGAATGAAAGACTGGCCAAGCCAGAGTGACAGGGTAATCACACAATCATCATTAAGGTGATAATCTACGGCAGGCTGCTGCTCAGACACCTCTCCTATCAACAGCTGGCCACTGACCTCACACAACTTCACAAGTTTTTTTTCAAACATTATTTCAGATGTTTCCATCCCTTTAAAGCCACTCCTCCTTGTAGCTAAGTAGGTAATTGCTATCCCCACCTGCTATGTAAATTGATTAATCACAGGAAAACAGAAGGCTGGTTCCCGTGCCGAGGAGGAAAGAAATCAGTATCAACTGCTCTTTGTGACACTTGGGTTTCACAAAACTTCCACCAAAGCTAAAGCTTCAGCCTATGCTCCAGCTCCAAACTTAACTGTCCTTGGGCCAAAAGGGAACAATCTTTCAGAAGACTTTTAAACTCCCTGAAAATCACAGCACAAGGAACAGAAACATGATTTTCTTTATTTCAGCCAGACACAATAAACACTCCATCAGGCGCACAGGGCTACACAGATGGTTCCCGAAGGGAATGGACCATCTTTCAAGGGCCAGTTGCAAACTGACACCATCACTTTGTCACTCCAGCCTCCCACTTAAGGCAGAGTTGGAAGTTCTTCATAAAGCAGCATTCTGCAGATGGCAGTGTTTACACATGATATATATCACCTTTAGGGAACCTCAGAGGTTGTACAGCATTAAGGATGTCCCTGGCAGTGTCATCCATCACAGGATCAAAGTGAGAAAGTTATGAAGGAACCCTCCCTGGTAGCAAGGCAGACAAACTCTGTACTTTACCAAGAGGTATGGAAAACTCTCCCAGCACTCAGCAAGCCTGGGGATCATCAGGACAACCCCTGAAAGCAGCAGCAGCATCCTCCCCACCTCCAACAGAATGATTTCACCATTACAGACTCCTCATCTACTCCTCACAGAACCCTCTCTGACAAGAGGAAGGCACATCCCTTACCTGATGGCTTCTGTTTTGTCTCAGCTGGGAAGCTAAGTGCTGTTTCCTGACCCCAGGAACCGTGTGCAACTGTCAGACATCCGCAGGAAACCTGCCAGTGGGGGCATGGGGTCAACGGCTCCCCAGCCCAAGAGCACTGGCATGAGACACTGGTCACTGCCCAGCGGGGCCCTAAACAAAGCTGTACCCCTGCAGAATTCCATGGGAACTGTGGATCAGTGCCTGGTCCACCACTGTGACCTACAGAGCCACAAACTTGTGCCAGTAGGACCCTCCTTTGGCACCAAACCTGCAAGGTACTGCCAGTTTTGCTAAAGACAGGAGCCACTGACAGGTTCTCACACGCTCAGAGAAGGATGAAGACACTTTTCTTCCTCCGCAGGCACTACATACCCAAGCTCACTGATATCCAACTCCATTGAAGCATTTCTGCTGAAAACTTCCATTTTATTACACACACACAGCCCCTCCCCATCCAACCTACTGGGGACTGCAGAAACACCCCTACCAGCCAGTTACAGCTGGACTGTGCCAGCCCAGTGGAAATGCTTCCAGCTGTTAAACACTTGCTCAAGTCATGACTCATAGCAGCTGAGGGCCATATGAGGGTCAGCATGACAGCAAGGCTTGGAATAGCTGCTGCAGAGCAGCACAGCTCCACGGTTCATGGAACTTTTCTGAAGGAGAACATTGGCAGTGCCTGTCACACACCATGGCAGCAACAGGCAAGGCAGAAGACTCAGGCGACCGACACCTACATGCAAGTATCACACAATCACACACACACTACCTGTAGCAGACAGTGTGCCTCCTGTCCCTTGATGCCCCTAAATCAAGCACTACCTGTCTCCTACAGCTGACTAGTTCAGAAGTAAAGCTTTACAACTAATGACTTAAACACAATCTGCCATGAGTAGCAGCATGGCTGGTCCATATAAGAAGACACATAAACCTGGCTAAGCTCACTTTCCTACCTTACTCCTGCAAAAGCTGCTTATCCCAAGGCAGCAGCACTCACCTCCTCAGACTGCTCCCAGGCAGTAACTACTTCTTTATGTTCTGATACAACCTCTTCCTCTCTCAGCACCTTGTTCTCCCTTCCCTCCTCCCACTCAGCCCACACAGTAAAAAATAAAAACAAAACCAAAACCCTAAAACAACCACCCACAATAATCTTTCCATCCCTCTGGCAAGCATGTGTTTATCTCTTTATTTTTAAATGTTACAGCTTCCCAACATCTGTCTCTGTGTGGTATAATCTTACTGATGAAATATTTCATGTTTTCCTTGAGCCCTCATCAATATGTCTCTGTGTTATCAGCTTAGCAGATGGAGACACAGAAGGAATAACCTCAGCTTACCTGGGTGATTTCTTCTTAAGTACATACTTACTTTACTCCAGGACAAGAATCACAGTTATTTTAGCAATGCAACATGATATATCTCTGTAGAAAACTAAATTCTCCCCTCTAATGCCACATATTCCCTACTGCACTGCTATCTTCCCCTCGGAATCTCTAAGTTCTTCTCACTGAAACCTAGTATTTCCAACCTCATTTCATACAGACTGAGTAACTGAGGGAGACACTGGGGCCACCAAAAGCACCACCTGGCTAGCCAGGTGCTGCACCTCCTTTTCCCATACTAGACCCCACTGGTACTGTTGATCTCCTCAGCTCTTATCCACTGAGACACCTCTGGGATCTTCAGCCTGCTGCAATGCGGTACATTGCACATACCCCAAAAAAACTACCACTTTTACCACTTCATGTTTTGGAGGTTCTCTCCTCCATGTAGGTAAACACTCCAGTGATTATAGTAAGCAAAGAGGTTTCCTTAACTATCTCACCACTATGGAACACAGCCTCCAAAAGCCTGCCTTCCATTTTGGCAGAGGTAGGCTTTGTATTAGCCCTCTGATGTAAACAAACGCACTTGACCATTACGTTACCCATCACCAGACCTCTCTGTGTGTGACTAAAAGGAGGCAGGTATAGATTTCACCTTTACCACTTGGCTGTCCCTACAGCACAGAAACACTGCTCTGCACCCAAAAAAGCCCCAATCTGAGCAACACTGTGACCCTAATTTCCAGAGCACTAAGGCAGCTACCAGCCCAGGGCACAGCCTGCAGCCAGAAGGTGTCTGGGAAAAGAAAAGCCATTCTTTGTATCAGCTCAACAGAGGTTTTGGCCAAGTCACCAAATGCCTGTCAGCTCATTCTAACTGCTGGCCTCAGCTGTGCATTCAGCATAGAAGGAAGCTCAAGTACCACCAAGTACCTGGAAGCACCGTAAGGAGGAGGTGCACTCAGCAGGAGCAGCATTCCAAAACAGGCCAGCCCACCTTCCTGCACCTCCATGAACATTTACTGCATCCCTGCCACACCTGCCAGCACAGGGGTTCGGCACCAGCCCCTGCCCCGAGAAGCAGGTCCAGGGGTGCGTGGGCAGTTCTGCTGTGGGGAACCCCAGGAAGTCAGCAAGAACTGAGACCAGTGCACCACAGCTCAGCCCAATACATCACAGAATGAGAGCTCAGCTGAAGGGTATTTGATGTATGTTAGGGCATGTTGCAGGGAGGGTTTCTATTTATTTGGTTTATAATCCTATCTGAATAAAGGTAAACACATAGGGATTATAAATGAAATAAATCTGAATCAGGATAGAATGGGGATGGGAGAAAAAAAATCTCAAGAGGGTCAGGAGATAATGAAGATTATACCTCAATATTGGGATTATAATGTTAGTTCTTTATTTCAATAAAACTGGATAGAGATCTTTTATATCAGGGACAGAGCTTAGCTGTAAGGACAAAGTAATCTTCTGGGAATTATGCACACAAGCTCGACATCATTTTTATTGGATGGCTGATGAACTGGAAAACTCCAGGATAGCCTAGTTTTAATTTCTAATCTTAATTTTCATATAAATCGGTACAGTTGGAGGAAGGGGGGCAGATGTAGAGGGACTCTGATGCTGTGCTAATATTGCAGCATTAAGACAGCACATGCATTAGGCTACAACTGTAACTCATCTACTATCTGATCCTGTCTTTCTGTCTATCCATCTGTCTTCCATCTTCACATCTATCTATCTATAATTTCCTCACCAAAAAAATCTCAACAATGACCCAAGTAGAAGAGACTCAGTGTAACATTCCATGCAGCAAGGTCCACCCACAATACACCTACAAACCTCTCACGTATTAACATCCAGGTCAAATTCCTGGCCTCTGAGACATGGGGACTCCCACCTACGGCTTCTCCAAGTGCTCACTTAACACAACTACAACACCAGTGAAATGGATCATCTGGCTCCCCATCCCAGCATTTAGTCTCTGCCTCAATCCAAACTAGAATCGTTTGGCAACTCTGCTTTTTCTTCTGCAGAGTTTAGTTATTTTTCCTGCCTCCACCACCTCTTTCTTCAGGAACAGGAGAGGGAAATACAAGTGAGATGGGACTGTGACAGATCAGTCATGGGTCCAAGAACAGAGCACTGGTCTCCTCAGCAGTTCTGTCACACAGGATTTGCACACACAGAGAGTAACTACTTCCCTAACAGCGCCAAGCCTCACAGCCATCAGCAGCGACTGACTGCCCTGGAATGGATTGATTCCACCACTAACATGCAGTTTACACAAACACTGGACTGCAGTAGCCATCCTCTGTATTCCTCTACCTTCCTGCTACGTACCAAACTCACATCACTGATGGAACTGTTTTCATAAAGACAGCAATAACCAAAGAAGCTCTCAGAATTCCCCAGCACTTGAGCATCAAAACAAGATCTCCAGGGGGGAAATTGAAATGCCAAAAAGATTCATATTTCCTTATGCAGATATCCTGGAATCTTAGCCCTTAAAACAGGGCCTATTGGTGCTGAAACAGAGAAGAAAGGAACACCAAACTTCTCTTTCCACTCCCCAATATGCAGCAACTGTGAAACACAGAATTGGCAAAGACAGTTTTTACAACCTGCTTTATAGCAAAATAGTGAGTGAATAACTGATGAGCATCTGATTGACTTGTACATAATCTTATGGAGTAAAATTCTTTATTTTATTCCAGTCAGGAATGACTTAAATCAATTCCCACTCCCACTTTAGTTTCTGAGATGACACAGTAACATGCTGGCAGAAATACTGTGTGAACAAGTAGGACAAAGGACTTGTTTGCCTTCCCCTGCCACAAAGATTTCTCCAGGTTCTTTCCCTACCTCAATCCTCCCCTCTGGAGAGCCAACAAGACACCAAAAGGAGCAATAGCAGCAGCTGCCACAGTGGTGCAATGAATCACCAGTGAGCCTGGGAAGAGTGTGGAAAATCATGCCATAATGCAATTGCATCAAAGCAGACGATCAAGATGTGTGTGACGACATCTTATTCTGGGCTCCCGAAGAGCCTCCAAGGGTCTCATCAAGCCTTCTGAAAATAGCAGGCACTTGTGCACAGACAGACAATTCTGGCTGCAAGTTAGAGGGATGAAGGGAGGGGCAGGGCAGAGATGAAGATCAAATGGTCAATTAATATAATGGCTCAAGATTAACAAGGAGGTGCCCCAAGACACTAAGACCAGAGTTATTTACAGTCATTAGTTATGATTTAGAGAAGCTGAGAAATGAGGTGACAACCTATGCAGATAATACCAACTCATTTGGATTAGTCCAACATATAGAAGACTTTAAGGAACATGGAATAGATGAAAGACAGAACAATTATAGCAGTAAGTAATGAGCACTGGAACCAGTAATGTCCATGCTCCTGTGCCAAATCCCAGGCAGAGACTACAGCAGATCTGAGAAGTCAAGTCAGGGTTTTTGGGACAGCAGGACAAGGAATCTGTCTCTGTAATGGTACAGACACAAAGAGCAGAGAAGTGTGCTGGAAGTCATACTGAAACCTGGTTCCAGACACAAACGTGAGCACAAGTGCCCTATTAAGGGGCTCAGATTTGGGTTTTTTCCTTTAATGACACACAATCATTTCAGAAAATGATAGAAATTATTACACTCAGCAAAGTTGAAAGGCAGCCACACAAATTCAAGATGAAAATCCTTTTTTGTATTTTTACTGTTTGTCCTTCAAACTCATTGTATCCAACTTTGTTCTTAGAATAAAACCAGGACAATTACACATTTTTCCATCTCAGGTGCCATAAGCAAGACTTTATCTTTACAAACAGTCACCTGCCATCACATATCAAATGTGCTCACACTTGGTTTTACCACTCTGCCTCTGTCACTTTGCAACTGCCCATTCTGATTTTTTTTTTCTTTTTTAATTTTTCCCTGGAATATTTGGGCTGCTTATCACCAGCAAGAAGTCAGATGATTGCCACATCATTCAGTGTAATGTTCTCATGTTTCTGCTGCATTACTTCCTGACAGCACAAGTATACAGAACATATGACACTTCCAAGACATTAATTTTATCACATTGCCATATCCAGGTATCCATGGATCACCAGTGATGTTAAATGAATAAGTTTAAAAAGCATCTATAAACTACAAAGCAAGCAGTGGAGATCCAGGGGAGAAACAGAATTCCTTTCAAAATGACCACTGGTCTCATTTGGTGGATAGAAGTGAAAACTCCTTAGTTGTGAGAAAAGATCCATTTTCTATCAGCTTCATGCAGTATTTTACAGACCCCCAGTGTTCCTCTTGTTTCCAACTTTGTACTAAGAAAAGATACAGGAACACAAAAATATTTCCCAGCTCCTCTGCCTGCACTTCTTAGGATCATCACCCCACTTACCAGCTATGATCCACCCCTGAGCTCCATCCTTAGCGACATCCCAGAACCCCAGGAATCTGAGCACATTCCTCAGCAACGCAGCAAAGCAAGCATTGGCACAGGGCAGGGAGTGTGCCCTGGGGACAGATGGTACGCAGGGTCCTAGCAGCAGGACATCTCAGCTCCAGATCACCTCAACTCTTGCAGCCCAACTGGGAAGCTGGTCTTGACCTCACACAACTCTCCAGAAAGACAGAATATTCAGGGAGAAACAACAGGCCTTCCATTTGCACAGCTCAGACTGCATACAAATGAATGCTTTACCACAACTTTTTGTCAATGGAGGATGGAAAAGTCCATGGTCCCAAGAAAATCCTTTAAAACACTAACTTCCTGGAAACATTAAAACACCAAACCAGCTCTCACTTACCACAAACTATATCTTGTTCTTATCTGCGCACTACTCAACTGCGCTGTTTGTGGCAATCAAACTGAAAATCTCATTTGAGCTGAAATGATACTTTTCACAGGCTTTATCAAGACTCATTGCCCAGAACACCCTTGCAAGCAGGCTGCCATTGTGAATAGAGAACAGAAACATTTCTCCTGCTGCATCAGGGATCTGGGTTGTATGATTCAGTACCCACAATTTCCAGTCTAGCCAAGGTTTGGTCCTTCCCTTCCCCTAACCCCTACAGCCTTGTGCCATGGAGGATTAGCCTGTGCATAGTCTCAGTTACAGCAACAGTCAGGGTTATGGTATACCGTCTGTTCCTTGTACTAGCTCCTGTTAAGTTGTCATCAATGGCAAGGAGAAGCAACTAAAAGCTTCTTTGGGTTCCAGCTGTCATCTTGCCTCCTTATGCCATCTTTTCTTGCAATTTCAGGCTTGCTCCTTCCAAATGCGCTTAGTTAAAAGCTTTTCTTTTGGCTCTCAGGGCAAAGACTTCAATACTAAGTAGCTTTCCCATTGCTTCTATCTAATCTTCCTATTTATCAACCTGAAGATTCCTCAGCTTTGCTAATCTTTCCTGAGACTATATAATCCTGAGAGTGATTTCCTAGAGAAGAGAGAGTTAACCAAGCTGCCTGATAATTGCCATTTGGAACTTCAGCTCTGATTTTGCACGCTGTGCTCCAGTTCAGCCAGGGCTGTATCACTTGCTAGCACACAACTCCAGCCTGCCCTCTATTCCTGTTTTTCTCCTGAAGGATTTCATGGAACCACATCTTTCACACCCAGCATGGAGAAAAGCAATTCCTTGTTAGCCCCTTGACTCCTGCATCCACAACAGGACAACAGGATAACCATGTGTTATCTGTGGTTAGTAGCACTACCCAGACAACAGCTTTAAGGGGAGAAAACGCACAAAGCTGTTCTTCAAGGGAAACCTACCCACCAGAGCCCTTTTCTCAACAAGCTGCCCACCAGCCAAACAGCTTTCCTTCCCGCTGCACTAGGCTGTGCCTTGGTCTTGAAGGCAAGACACTGTTCTTTGTTCATCTACAAACCCACGAAAGCCTTCTCCCTCATAAATGCTGGTTGTTCTCTAAAAAGGGTAATCAAGAATAAATCCAGCCCTCAAACAGCTGTGGATATCCACCACGTTATCATGTCACAAAAATTCCTGCAACAGTCTTAAGCAAAGTAGACCTGTACTATTTGCTCTCCCCCTGCTCAAGGGAAAAATAGCAGCAGAACCAAAAAATACTTTCAGGTGGATTTCAATTGAAATAGAGTACATTACATGGATTTATTCTTTATTTCTATGTAAAATATACACAGCAGTCCCAACACTTCTCTACTAGGTTGAAGACAATGCTATGTACAATATAAACACTTAGGCTTTTAAAATTAATTTTTATAGTAAACGCACATATGGAAGTATTCCTTTTGTCCACATGATTCCAAACCATCCCTTCAGCCCTTTGGATGTGGTGTATCCCACATTCAGTGGCAGGTAATGCTGTCCCTTATGGCACCTTTTTTCCACCTGAGTCTAAGGGCTTCTTTAAGAACTGCCTTCCCTGCCTTTTTGCACCAAGGCAGAAAAAAGCAGCTTGCACAAACCTAGCTTTTTGTTGACACTTGCTGAACATCAATCAGCTTCAGCCTTAATGAGAGGCTTTCCATTGGATACTGAAGTCCCTGACTTGGAGGAGGTTGATGCCACCCTCAGCAGAGCTACAAAACACAAGAGTAGACACAGATTCAGCACTGTCATCTCCCACTATCAGTCACGGTAAGCAAAGGCCTAGTTGTTACCAACCATTCTGTTTGTTCACAAGGAAACTCCAAGCGTTTAAATAGGTAAAAACAATTCTACCTTCCCTAACTCCAAATTTCTCTACTCTGCTAGCATACTTTCTGGAAAACACCTTCAGTTTTGTTTTCTTCCTAACAAGAGGGGACACAAGCTAAGCAACAATTTCAGTACCCACCACCACCCTGTACAATATCTTTTTAATCAAGAATCACAGGTTAATCCCAGCTTTCAAAATACAATAATCATAAAATTTTTTATACACTACACTCATTCCACAACTGGACATGAAAATACCTAATCCTGTAAAACTACACAAATTTATGATCAAAGTACAGCAGGTAAATCAAACCTGAAATGAAAGGATTAGAAAAGGTTACTGTAATTCTTTTCTGTTAAATAACACAGAAGCAGATTTCACTGAATCTAGCTCTGTAATTCCCATCTGGAAAAGCAGCACTGGAGGAATGAACAGGTTTAAAGAAGGCCTTTTTATGACATCTGTAAAGTAAACCCTAGCAATCAGAGTCCATCCTAATCCTTCATCCAGCAGCTGTCCTTGGCATACAACTGCAGTCGTACTGATCAAACCCCGGTCCTTGGGACAGCTACATTGATCCATACAACTTGTGCTCTTCCCCCCAACACTGCCCATCACTTTCCCAACTTTTCCAGCCCAGCTGAGAGCCAGGGGTGGCATTCAAGTTCTCTTTGCCCTACCCAGCATCCACCTGCTCTCTCCATTAGTGCACATCCCATCAATGCAGGGGTACCACAGCCAGTGGCACTCCAGAGACTAATCAAAGGACACTCACAGGTGCTGATTCAAGATCCCTACCCAAAGAACCAGCTCCACCTCCTCCCCTCTCCCCACGCAAAAGGGAGACCTTTTGCTAGCTTCCACTGAAACCCCAAGGAACACTTGGGACCATGGGATGGATATGAACTCTGCACCCACCTAGCTCCAAGGCACCAAAGGACAAGGAAATCTGAAGGTTTCCCTTTTCCTTGCAGCTAATCTGAAACTGAGAAATCACCTTTTACTTGATTCACCATGAACTGAAACATCCCCATGTGGGCAGCTTAGCACTGCAAAGCATCACAAAGGAATTTCACCCTGCTGTGCACGGAGATGCAGCACACACAGGTTACTTGTCCTGATTTTACTGGAACCCAGGAGGGCGGGAGGATAACAACCACTCATGTTCTAACTAGACTTTAGACTGTGCCTATATAAACCTCTTCAGTATTCATTTCCAAGCGTGGCCTTTTCAACATTTCAGAGTCCTTCCAAAATGCCCCCTTCAGCAGTAGCCACAGGAAAGCAGCTGCTTTGTCAGGCCTAACTATTAGCATCAGGTAACAGCCTGTTCCAAGACTGTCCATACCTGCATCCCTGCAGCTATCCACCCCAAATCAAGGGAGCATAAAAGCCCAGCTACTGCTTCTGCATGCTGCAAGTCCCACATGCTTCAGTACAATTCTCCCTCTTGCAACACCAATAAATGCCCTGACCTTGCATAATTTATCTATTTTGTCTTCTTTCAATATATTAATTATTGTTCTGGCACGTCAGCCTTCTCATGAAGCCAATAAAGCATGAAATGCCTCTGCACAGAATCGCAGTTCATATTTTCTGTCTCGTGTTAATTACTTCCCTGCTTTTCTTCATGTGGTAGGGGGAATTAACCCACATAGCCTGTGACAATGAAACAGCAAGAAACCTGCTGTACACCTCTACTGTCTATTTTGCCTGTCTAGTACTTCTCCACTTATAAACTAAATTCAGGAACTAAACAGATCCATTCCATTCTGAGAGCAGCCTGCAATTTATTAACCAGGATGCTACAGAGAAGCTACAACCAGGAAATTCAGCATATCTTTGTTTTAAAACCATGTGAAAGCCATAAAGTGATGCAATCCTGCACAATGAAAACAATGATGGAAAACAAGGTAACTCTGACTCTGAAAAAGACCAAGAGGAACTCTCAGGAAGTAAAAGACACCTGTGCAGTTAACAAATAGGGAAGTGCTGTCTGACGTATCCTTTTATTTTTGAATAAGACACATACAAATAGTCAACTAAAAGTAGAAAAAACATCCATCATAGACCAAACACTACCAACTCATCAAGCTCTGTCAGTCCCTTTTCCTCACAAATACTTCAGAAATATTGCTAACAATCCTTCCTACCTAAAGATGATCTTGCTCTCAAAGGATTAAAGCAGATACTCTACATTGGGATTCTGGGGCCTTTTTGGTTTCTTATCTTTTCCAGAGCTCCTGGAAAACCGTGAATAAAAATCACAACTAAAAAACCTGAAAGATAAGGATTTTATATTAAATGATCCCAATTTTTTGTTTTGTTAAATACAACTCATCTAGTCCCAACCTGAGACATCAAGGGTGTCATCCTGTGATTCAGAAGGCACAGGAAGCAAGAATGAGTTTTCTGTAATTTACAAGGAGGAATAAAGACAACCTGGAAGACTCAAGCCCATGTGTTCTTCAACAACACGCCTCAGAGGGTACTGAGGGCCAAAACCAGCCTCTCTGCACAATACATGTCACTGTTACTAGGTTGTTTGTTGCCAGGTCTCCTGAGCCTATCTGAGAAG
Organism: Acrocephalus scirpaceus scirpaceus; assembly: GCA_910950805.1. Classification (NCBI taxonomy): domain Eukaryota; kingdom Metazoa; phylum Chordata; class Aves; order Passeriformes; family Sylviidae; genus Acrocephalus; species Acrocephalus scirpaceus. The sequence goes on along the minus strand of OU383778.1, from coordinate 64,162,667 downwards.
CCTTGTCAGAGCTGCTAGATTCCGAGCTCTTGGGCTTCTCCTGGTCTTTCCTTTACTAAAGAGTCTCCAACCCAGGACCTCATTCCAGCTGTCAGCAAGCCCCAAGACGGACATATGTGCCTGGCTGAGGCCTCAGGGATCACTGCAGTTCCATCTAAGATGATATCTGGGCACAAAGTGCCATCACAGACTTCCAGCTCCAGAAGCCATACCAGACCAAAACCTCTGAACATTAAGTTACCTGCAGGCTGACAGGGAGCTATGGAGCACCCTGGCTTCCCTCTGCTCATCCTGAAGGGGGAAACAAACCCAAGCAAGCTCAGATACAGGCTCATTCCACCGTGTTTCACCTCTTGTTCTTCACAGCTCAGTACAAACCAGGCCATAATGCAGAGAGGGTTGCCAGCCCATCCTGATGATGTAGTTATTTCCAATTGGCACTTGGGAGCAGTGAAGATGGGAGGCATTACTCATCGCCAAGAGTACAGATGTTTCTAATTGCTTTCCATTACCAAGAATAACAGCTGTTTACATCTATCAGCAAATAATTCACAAGAGCTCCAGACTATTAAGATAACACACCCCACCTGGTCACCATCACAAGTTGTCAAGGCCAAGGCAGTGGCTGCCAGAATCCCCTTCTGCATCTCTGTTCATCAAATGACAGCATGTGTCACCTTCAGATATCCTTATGCTATCCCACAAGCCCTGGCGTCTTGGTGGCCTGACAGATCACATGGACATATGGATTCTTCATGGTCTTGCAGTATATGTTTTATATACTGCAGTTATACTGCAGTCAAGGGCAAATGACAGGAGCAAGGGACTTGCAAATAACCCAGTAAAAGAAATACCCAAGCCCATAATAACCTGTTTAGCAAAAAAAGTGCACCTGCTCTGCATGCATCTGTGTGCAGAACAGCCTTTAAAAACACCCCAAGTAGCTGACAATGGGTTTAATTTTGCAGCTCTCTTGTGCCTCACCCAGAGCCCAGGTAAGGGGACTGCACAAAATGGTCAGCACAGGAACCCACTGCTCCCTTCACTAACTCAAGCTACCTTTTCCAATGCTGGCACAGGCCTTGAATTCATTTTCCTCACACCAGCCCATCTAGGCAGGAGGGACTGTCCCTTTCCAGCCCTTCACAGCTGGGTGCCTGAGTCTGTGGCAGGAGCTCCCCACCACTTACCCCATACCAGTAGATAAGCAGCCAATTAACATTAACAATTAGGAAACAGCCTAACACCCTACAAGTGACTGGTATCTAATGAATTCAGCAGTATCAAGCATTTCCTGATTATTAAAGCTGCATTTTCTTTGCCTCACAGAGCTATAAGTTCACACATCTGCAAACAAAAACCTCCTTGCCCAAATTCAAGTGGATTTCTACCCTTGAATCTAGGATAACTGGGCTGACTTCTTGAGAAAGGAGAGGAAGGAAGATAAGTCCTCCATCAACTGTTTTGGCCTAAGCATAAACCCCTTCTCCAGCCATTCCCTGGGAACTCTTTCTCATGTATAAATCTCTTGCAGAATGTATCAAATGTCTCTGGCAACAGCACTGGTATACTGGGATCTTCTTCCAACAGTGTTTTACCCACTGCACTGAACTGTTTCCACTAGAAGCAGCTTTCTTGATTATGATTTTACAGCCTAATAAATAAATCCTTAAATTACTGACATACACTTGACCCCACTGCACTTTGGCCCATGCTGAGCAGCAAGTGCTGCTTTAATTAGATTAGGATCAATGGGGCACAAATCCATCAAAGGGCTGGTGTGCTATTCCCAAGGTCAATATATGAAAACCAAAAGGATTTGGACAGAATACATAATTTGGAAGCTGCTTCTATTTCAGATGTGTCACCTGTGCCCCCCTCCCAGATGGCTAGCCGACCCCTGCTCCATCCTTTACATCATAAAAACAAGTTCCAAAGTGTTCTTCTGTGAAGTTACTGCAGTAGGACACATAGGACCCTTTGATCTACTTTTGAGAACTGTATTCAGCCCCTCATGCTCAGAAATGGCTCTCTCGGGTTAGTCCATCATGGCTTTTTGCCTTGGGAACATCCGGATGCCTGGCTGCCATCTCCTCTGCAAGTTTCCTTAAACACACCAGTCCCAGGAAAGGAATTACTGATTACTCCATGTTTTGGTCTCCCAGAGTTGCACAGCCATTGCTGTTCTCATTACTTGTGCTATTTCAGGGCAGTGTCTCCTGCCCAGGGAAGGCTGCCAACAGAAGCAGAATGCCATTATGAGAGGAGGCTGCTGTGAGCTGCCACCATCACAGGGAATTTATCATTGCGAGCCACAACCATAATGGACTCCTTCACCAAATGACTTTGGATACGCAGGGCTTGGCACCAACTCTGCCATCCACATGCAATTCCTAAACTGCAAATGCATGCAATAGGAGCAGGGGACATGGACATCACATCAGTGCAGGCAGCTATCTCTTAGCACCTCTGCACACACAGGCACAGGAATTCACTCCAAGAGTACAGACTGCCTGACAGGCAGGCAGGAAAAAAAAACCACTGGAAAAAAAGAAACTCCAGAGCTTTGCTAAACCCAGCAGCTCAGGAGAGATGTTAATATTGAATGGTTTTGGCTAGGAGAGTGAGCTTGGCTAAAGAAATCGAGACACAGAGACCACAGCATTATTCGTAAACCTTTGATGTCCCAACTTTCCATCTTGCCCCGCCCTACTCTGGATTATGGACCAACACATGAACTCCATTAGGCTCAAGAGACCATTCCCAACAGTCATTTCCTAAAAAAGCAACTATGTAAGTAGGTTTTTTTTCTGAAGTGTTCAGCAGCTCAAAATTCTCACTCAAAGAACAAGTTTTTTCCCTATGTGTGGCCACATGATCCTTCTAGGCCAAGCTAGGAAGGCAAACCTTGTACCTGTGAACACAGACAGACAGGTGAATACATCCACTGAGCACAGGGGGAGAACCCTCCAGCTGGTGCTGTCATGTGAGCCTGCAAGCCCTACACCTTCACAGTCAGGCTAGAAGCTCCAATTCTTCCAAAATGGTTACTACCATCTCCTATATTTCCATCACTTCTTTCTCAAGCACATCTCTCTCAGGCTGCCTGACTTGGAACCAAACTAGGTATTCTTCCTTAGCCCTACATGGACTCTCACTTCACAGTACAATTTCCTAGAGCCCTACCAACCTGTTGGCTTCCCATACATCCAACAAAGGAAGTGAGACCTGGATTTAGGATTCCTGTCTTTTGCTTTAGTTCTGCTGCTGAGGCTCTAAGCAACCCAAGTAATCAGAGCTGATACATGAGCAAACACAACTGTCCATGCATGTTTTTGGCAGCTAATCAATTATAACGATAGAGCTAAGCCCATGAGGCATGTAAAATACAATGAACTGTTACTTCCTTACTTTCCATTCCCCTGGCAACCCTCACTCATTGGTGACTGGATTACCTTCCTCACCTGCTATTATCCAGGCAGTGCATTGTCTGCGCCCTACCCTCATCCTCTTCTCTCTCTTGTTGTGACTTTTTATATCAAATATATTGCTGTTGGACACTGCTTCTTTTTGCTCTCCCATTTTCATGGTCTCTAGCATACCTCAACCACCTTATCCCAACCCATACTATAATTCTCCACTCACAGACTTCTTGCTGAGCAGAGCTGTCTGTGCCTCCCCTCACCGGAGACTCAAGAGATGCAGACCATGTACACTCATGCTGTATGCATCAGCTTCTACAATTACAGGATGGTAAAACTGTTCCCAAAGCCATTTCTAGGAAATTTTTTTTAAAAAATTAATAATAATAAAGTAAAACCAACAAGTTGCTCATTCTCCTGGTGGCAGCTTCTGAAAAACTTTGAAAAACCCAAACATTTAAAAACTCCAGAAGCAGACATTGGCTTAAGTTTTGGATTTTTTTCCCCTCCTTTTTGTCCTGATTTACAATCCAGGCTCAGATTCCCACGTCCCCAGGCTCCCAGTGTGGCATGATGCTAGAGGCTGCCACCTGGTGAGAGAGCTGGGAGTAGAGAGATTTAAGGGAAAAGACTAACAATTACCAGGAACGTAGCAGCAGAGCTTCTATCCAAGACCAACGCTCCTGCGGACTCCTTCTCCACCTGCGTTGAGCTCACAATGCCCAGGCGGCAGGAGCTGCAGCAGACAGCCACAGCCCCCCTCTGTCTGCACACGGCTCTAACTCACCCATAGGTTTCTTGACTTGAGCACGCAGTGCTGTAACTAATGTGGAAGACGGAGAGATAAATGTCCAGTATGTTGAGCCCTGAAAGATGCCGGTACAAACTGACCCAATTAATCTTCCTGCACTGCCTGAGCGCTAATGGGTGCCCAGACACATGCCATTCATCACCCCATACATATCCATCATGCTGCAGCACATACAGGGCGTAGCAGGGCTCCACGACACCTGGGGACAGGGCACCTCTGCAGCTGCAGAAGGCAGGTTCTCCAGCTCATTGTTTAACTTGATCCTGGAATAGAGGAGCCAAAACCTCTTACCAGCATTACTGAGTTCTTATCAAGACATGCAAAGAACATAGATTCTTTGACACAACTTGCTTATTTTTGACAAAAAGGAGAAGCTCCTTTGCATTGAATTTTTGAAACTCTTCTTTTTAAGGATGGGGTGCCCCTCAGAGTTGCCCCCAGGTTGAGTGACTGCACTCAACTGTGTATCAATACAATGACCATGCCACCCTGAGCACCATTTTCACATCTGCTGGGAAAGCAGCTCCTGAAACCTGATTTGCTCTCATAGAACTCAACATAGCCAGGAAACTCCCTCATCATGGCTTAAGTGGCCAACTGGGAAACAACTTCTACTTGCAAATTGTTACAAGGTACCTTAAGTGAAGACTCAAATCCCTCCCCATCCTAGTGCCTACCGTTCCTTTTTCATGGCTACATGGAAACACAACCCAGCTAATGGGCACACAATAAGGGAGATGACAGGGCATCCCTGTGATTTACAGGATGGCTAATGAGCACATCCAGCAAAGGCTTGCTGTCTCCCATAAAACCAGACGGATGCAAGCACTGATTAGAAGCAATTAACTCCATGCAGCACTAAATAACTTCCCATCATTACTGTACCTTCTTTCCCACCCCATTAGAAGTATACAGGCAAATATATGATATATAAAAAAACCACATGCAGCTGAGGAACTTGGTACTCCAAAGCCACCTCTACCACATCGAGTAGCCTGCAAGTGACAAACCTTTTCTTTTACTCATCCTGATGTCAACAGTCATGTCATGTACACATCACAGTAAAAATCCATTGCT